>JAWPHD010003312.1:0-222289 GCA_037043455.1 Cyrtodaria siliqua | reverse complement strand
ACCCAGTATAGAATAATAACATTTGTGGATCAGTTGAAAACCGTTCTAGGCCAAAGCTATTCATTGACATTTTTTCTATCTTTTGCTCAAGTTCATCTATATGTGCACACGCTTCCTCCAATTTCTCATTTTCTGTCTTCTCATTTTGTAGGTAGTCATGGAACATTGGTTGTGGTGTCACTACAGTGTGTGTCAATGGGGATGGCTCAATATCTGTGTCATCAATGCTGCAAATAATTGGATGATACAGTTATTAAAGAGGCATAGGCAATAAACTGTTTCTCAACATTTGATATATTTTGATATATACGTCTCTTGAATTGAGTTGAGAAAAAAAGGAAATAAATCAATCGGTAATTATCTTTCCGTATATTAAATGCACAACACTAGTGATTAATCGATTGTAATCAATCATCGATTACTTCAAGGCCAAGGCATTCAATTATGAAAGTTTACAATCGATCATCTGTAAATTGTAAAAATACTCTTAAATTAATGTTGAAAATAGAAATAATCATGAACATCCAGGAGACTCAGTTAATCAGGAAATACACTAATTAAAACATTTATAGCAATTGCAATTACTTTGCTGATTAAATAAAGTAACAATGGCATAATGAACAATACCTCGAAGAATACAATGTCATACAAATTATGATATATAACTGATATATATTTTTTCTGACTGATCTGACTAATCGATTGTATATGTAACTGATGAATGATCGTTTACGTTCTGATTGTAACCGATGGTCTACTGACAATGAATAAAAATAACAAAGCGGCAATAACTCAAATGTGTTGTCTTGTTCAATCGTACCAAGTTTCATTTAAATCCCATAAGTAGTTTTCAAGTTATGTTCCGGACAATAGTTACAAGTAAAAGACCAGAACTCTGATAGCGTTATTGTTCTTGCGCTCTGCACTTCTCCATCAATGCCCTCTTCCAATGTGTCAAGTTTCATTCTAATCCCATTACTGATTAGTAGCTATTAAGTTCTACTCCGGACAATAGTTATCATTATATAAAAAACTAAAGTCATTAACTCGAATTATAATGCAGATAGAGTCATGCTTCTTGCGCTCTTTAGCTCTGTACTGCACCTCGTTGCCCTCTATCATCGTTTCAAGTTTCATTCAAACGGTTCAGTAGTTTTTGAGTTATTATCCAGCAAAATATGCCGGACGGACGGAAGGACAGACGGACAAAGCGGCGACTAAAATTATGCTCTCCAGACATGTTATGGGAGCATACAAACCGGAGACAAAACATATAATCAACACCGAGAGTTGTATGCTTATATAGGCCCTACATACTGGTAGTTTACAAAACAAAAACAAAACAAAAATAAATTCATGGAATTGATATACCCCGCCATTTGAAAAAAATATCTCTTGCTTCCTACACATCATTGCTTGCTATTGATATTGTACACCGACTTGGTGTGGGTAGGTATAACAGCTTAAAGGGGGTACATCAGGATTTTCTAGAAACATATTAAATTATAAAAATGTTCCATTTCATGATAAAACACTTATATCAATCAAAATATGCTGTTAGAACCATGTTATTAATGTCAAAACTTTGAATACACCATATAGCTAGGACGGAATCAGACGTAAATGCTGGAATTAACCATGGTGCGTCACCTAGTATAGCACGTATTACTGTGCTGAATCAATTTCTTTGCAAAACAGGGATCATTTTTAGGCTCATTCATTACGTTTTGGCCATGTAGAATAGAAAATGTTAATATTTGTCAATTTTAAGTCGGACACTTAGACCCCCATGAAAAGCCTGATTTAAGAGGAGGTAGATGAAACATTTTTACAATGTTGTGACTTTCAGTATACTATAAAGGGCAATGAGTTCTTATCTGCATTATCTGCCTTTGCTTTCTACACTTCATTACCTTATTAAAATACTTTCTAAATAAGACATCAGCAATGTTTTCCTGCCTCAAAAACATTCAATACAAAATATATTCCAGTTACACGCATACGTTTCAGTACTTTAAACTTAGGAGAGAGAGAGAGAGAGAGAGAGAGAGAGAGGGGGAGAGAAAGAGGAAGAGAGAGAGAGAGAGAGAGAGAGAGAGAGAGAGAGAGTAGGTTTTTCTCGTAATCTGAACTCCTCCTTCATCCCTGAACTCTTACATCAATTTAAGGAGGGTGTTCGTATTTAACACCGTGGTTGCATAGGATGTGTAGATGACAACAATATTTTTGAATACATGGTCTGACACCCTAGGTCCAGAGGTCAAGGTCAATAGATCAAATTTACCAAAATTAACATTACAGGTACACTTTTCAAAATTGTTAATACAATTTTTTTTGCATTCTTATTGTTTCGTTGTAACCTGACCTTCTTTTATGCCAGTTAATGGAGGATCCGATCTCTTAATTTGATAAAGGACCAACGGACTGAGGTCAAATACGATCATATGTTATTCATTATGTTAAATTAATCCATACAGTGTTGTTTTTTCTTTTTGCTGCTTTTATAGACGTTATTGGGTCATATTCCCAATGCCAAAACATGACTTTTTTCCCCAATTGAAAGAAGAAAAGAAAAAACACTGAAAAGTTGCAAAAGTGTGGCAAGTATTGAATACGGAATGCCTTTAATGCATCTGTTGATCTTGGTGTACTGTAAACTGTATGAAAGATACAATTATGCAATACATGTTTTACCGTTTTGTTTCCAAATTTTATGAAAAATCCCCAATTGTGACGGTGCGGGTTATATTCTCAAAATATAAATAAAAAAAAGTGAAAGTGGCGGATCAAGGGGGAGGGGTGCGTAGTTTTCCAAAAGAATTGTTGACAAGAAAAAAACAACAACAAAAAAACAACAAGAGGCCCAAAAGGGCCTGTGGACGCTGTACTGGCTAAAGTGTTCACAAGGCAGAAAATGGCATTTTTCAGAAAAAACGATGGCCATCAATCCAGTGTTACTGATCCAATTTGGCTGTTTTTCGAACTTATCTTAGCTTTCATTGTTATTAACAATACGTGATGCAGTGCAAGTCTGATTAAGATCAAATAATAAATGAAGGTGCTAGATTGTTCACAAGGCAGAAAATAGCATTTTTCAGCAAAACAAGGGCCATAACTCCAATGTGACTGACCCAAATCAGCTGGTTTTCAAACTTGTCCAAGCTTTCATTCATGATGATACTGAACAACCACTGCGGGGATACATGATGTATCCAGAATTGTACTGAACAACCACAGCAGTCTCAGCCAAAAAGAAAAACAATCTAGGGTACGACTAAAAGACTTAACATAAGAAATGACGTTAATCCTGGCTAATACTTAGAGGTTATATATGTATTTATATGTATTTAGAGAATTACAGATCTATCACATTGAATTTTTGTTCCCATGCTTTCCTGATAATTACATCAAATAAGCCTATTTCACACTTTTCATTGTGTCATTGTGTCTTTCTTCCAGATTCGTTCCATATTTTATCATATACATGTGTCACAGACTAAAATATGGAATAGGAATTTAGAGCTGAATGGTCAAAATCTCATACCATAATGGCATTCTAATTCCATTCCATCCCAGGTTTTAGAGTATGCCGATTTACACACGGTGCATTTAAACCATACGTTTTCTACCTCGACACCGCAATACAATGTCTCAAATAACTCGCTGTAAAATAGTTAATTGTTGTTGCAATGTGTTAATCGCATGAAAAGATACTAACCTCTTCTTCTAAAAATCTTACCCGAGCTTTATCGGATACTTTAACAAAATTTAAGATTTCTATCATTGTCGCCATTTCTCATTCGCAAGCAGTGTCAACAGATGGCGCTATTTGAAGAAAAACCACGTGACCACACATACTACATCATAATAGAAACTTACTACATCATAATGAAAACAGACCACATCATAATGGAAAGTAACCACATCATAATGAAAGGCGACCACATCATAATGACAAATGACCACATCATAATGGAAAGTGACCACATCATAATGATAAATGACCACATTATAATGTAAAGTGACCACATCATAATAGAAACTGACCACATCATAATTAAAACAGACCACATCATAATGAAAAGTGACCACATCATAATGTAAAGTGACCACATCATAATAGACACTTACCACATCATAATGAAAAGTGACCACATCATAATGGAAAGTAACCACATCATAATGAAAAGTGACCACATCATAATGTAAAGTGACCACATCATAATAGACACTTACCACATCATAATGAAAAGTGACCACATCATAATGGAAAATGACCACATCATAATAGACACTTACCACATCATAATGAAAAGTGACCACATCATAATGGAAAATGACCACATCATAATAGACACTTACCACATCATAATGAAAAGTGACCACATCATAATGAAAAGTGACCACATCATAATGGAAAGTGACCACATTATAATGGTAAGTGACCACATCATAATGACAAATGACCACATCATAATGTAAAGTGACCACATCATAATGGAAAGTGACCACATCATAATGGTAAGTGACCACATCATAATGACAAATGACCACATCATAATGTAAAGTGACCACATCATAATGAAAAGTAACCACATCATAATTAAAACAGACCACTTCATAATGACAAATGAGCACATCATAATGGAAAGTGACCAGATCATAATGACAAATGACCACATCATAATGTAAAGTAACCACATCATAATGGAAAGTGACCACATTATAATGGAAAGTGACCACATCATAATGGTAAGTGACCACATCATAATGACAAATGACCACATCATAATGTAAAGCGACCACATCATAATGTAAAGTAACCACATCATAATGGAAAGTGACCACATCATAATGAAAAGTAACCACATCATAATTAAAACAGACCACATCATAATGAAAAGCGACCACATCATAATACAAAGTAACCACATCATAATGGAAAGTAACCACATCATAATAAAAAGCGACCACATCATAATGTAATGCGACCACATCATAATAGAAACTTACCACATCATAATGTAAAGTGACCACATCATAATGGAAAGTAACCACATCATAATGGAAAGTGACCACATCATAATGGAAAATGACCACAATATCATGACAAATGACCACATCATAATACAATGCGACCACATCATAATGGAAAGTGACCACCTCATAATAAAAGGGACCACATCATAATGGAAAGTCACCACATCATAATGTAAAGGAACCACATCATAATGGAAAGTGACCACATCATAATGACAAATGACCACATCATAATGGAAAGTGACCACATCATAATGACAAATGACCAAATCATAATGGAAAGTGACCACATCATAATGACAAATGACCACATCATAATGTAAAACGACCACATCATAATGTAAAGTAACCACATCATAATGACAAATGACCACATCATAATGACAAATGACCACATCATAATGTAAAGCGACCACATCATAATGGAAAGTGACCACATCATAATGAAAGTGACCACATCATAATGGAAAATGACCATCAAAGTCGTGTTTGGCGTTCCATAAGTACCTGCACATTCTCTGCATAATCCGCCATATTTTGAAGCAATCCCTGGCATTGTATCCGCATGCCAGTCGTTTGGATAGACCAGCGTTATCATGCAGAACTTTTTTGCCTAATACAGGGGGTGGGGGGGGGGGGTGCGGGGAGTGGGGAGGGCACTGACCAATAAAGCAAATCATTGTGGAATCCCTCGGCATTTATTTTATGTAACGTTATCTGACGTCATGTTCGTAACGTTGTCTGACGTCATAAAACAAACAAAAAACAACAACATGGTGGCGTTGGCGGCATCCTCGATATGTCTAACATTCTGCGAAATAGATAATAATAGAAATTCATACAGAAAATGTGGATAATGTACATGATAAACAGAATATTATGTCAGTGCCTTTTACTATCAAGTTTATCAGGCACGAAAACGCCATTTTTCGTTTTCTAAGCCTCGCCTAATAAACTTGATAGTAACAGACACTGACATAATATTCTCTATTTAACAGTAAATGTGACCATTTAAGTGAATAATGATGGCGCCATTAGTTACGATTGCCATAGAGTCAGTTAATTTCCATTTGTTATGTAACATGTACTATCTTGAAGAGATTGCGTGAAATAATTATATTTTTAGACATTGCGTAAAAGAAGTAAAGACAAGTTTGTAAACAAGAAAAATATAATAATCAGGGAAAGAATATTGTGTGTTACAGGAAAATTCTATTTTGATAGAAAAAATTAAAAACAGATGAAAATGAGTGCATATCTGAAAATAACTTCTTACAGTTATTTTGAAGAAAAAAACACACACCAAAACTGTAATATCCCAAACATGTTATTTCAAAAATCACAAAACAAGTTACACCCCTGACTGATGATTGAAAACTATTACTTTACTGTTTTTATATTTCAAAATTATTCATTATTATTTGTATTTAAAGTTGTTTATTGTTTATCTGCTGCAGAAAAGCCACCATGGTATCTAGCTAAAGGGAAAGGAAAGCAAACACTTGATCCGTAAGTAGAACATTGTGTAATAAATAAGATGTGTAATAAATGAGATGTGTAATAAATAAGATGTGTAATAAATGAGATGTGTAATAAATAAGATGTGTAATAAATGAGATGTGTAATATTATGTAAGTAGTTGATGGGCATTTCCTTAATGGTTTTTATGCTTGTGCACCATAAAACCACATTCAGCTGTTTAATAATCACAAAATCTTATATTTCTTGTTTCTGTGTGAAAAGCATTATTTGGTTTATTAAGAAGAATGCTGGAGTTTTTAGTTAGGCTTTAAATATATATCATTTGTATTAGTTTATCTACTATTTTCTGCTGAGAAATTGCCTTTGTTATATTTTATACATAGTCTCTTAAACAGCGTCTATAGTATAGTATGCTGTATTCATATTAGAAAGGTTGGTAAACATTAGCTAATGTGATATTTGAACCTGCATTTGTACGAAACCAGTGATTTCCAGGTTGATTTAAAAACAGTTTGTAGGATAATATAATACTATTGAGTCCGCTTTGTAGAAATAGTGGTGTGGAGGGGGTCAATTAAAGAGGGAGGGTACATTTAAGAGACAATGCAGTACTAAGCATGAATTATTTGAATATTATACTGTGTTGTTTCTCACTGGTGCGGGTTCGAATCCCACTGCGAGCTCGATTTTTAAGTGAGAAAATGTCTATTTTTACTGTTGGCAGGAAATATACAGTACTGGTTTTACCTAGGAAAAAGTGGGTCACCTGCCTCCACCATGAAAAAATCGACTGTCATATATAGTCTTAAATGTGCTAAAAATGACATAAAACACCATTCAGCCAACCAACCAACAACAGTATTTTAATATTGCAAACAACTGGGAGAAAGGCAGTGTCACGGGGTCATGCAATGACCTGCAGTCTCCATCCAGTCCCTGTAAGACGTATAATATAGGATTTGTATTGAATTAAGCTAGGATCCCATATGTACGTAGTACACAATGCGCATTGCGTGATGCGTATAGATAAAAATCATTGAAAACAAGTAGGAGATATTCCGCGTATACGTATTGCGTGATGCATATTATCTTGAGTTGCATTCATGTGCTTTTTCATAGCGTCTGCTTTATGACTTCTGTATTTTTATGTTTTGTGACCGTCTTCTCTATGCCACGTAATTACATATTACACATGGTATCCTAGCCTTAGCATCACATGTATTAAGGTAAATCTCTCTAATTAATGAATCGTCATTCTATTTTTCAGTATAGACAAGGATAGGAGACTGAAGGAGAGCCTGGATCCACTGAGACAGATGTCGGAATATGTACATAAGTCCAAGAAGCATTCACACAAGGAGGAGAAGGTAATTTCTAAGTTAAAAATTACCTTGAAACATTTATTTCACAGTAGAATTACAAACTGGTAAACTGTGTTAAAATCCTACTGTGTTTTTCACCAGCTCAGAAGTATATTATTGGAATACTTTAGTCCTACCTTGTGATCTTGACAATCAGTTTTTATTGAGGTATTTCAAAATTCACACACTTGTAACATGACTGTCCAGCAAAAGTCTTTCCTAGTTTTATTAAAAAAAAATTGTTTTCTTCTCCTTTTTTGGTTAAACCTTTGTATGAAGATCAATTTTTTGGAACTATTTATCAATCGCCTTTCATAGTTTGTACTTTTGTTCATTGTAAATAATTGAATCTGTAGCTCACGTTCCGTTACTTTATCTTAATTTTGGAAATTGTTTTTTTTTCTTAGCTGCATGCAGACTAAATCCCATAACTCTGATATTGTTAATATTCAAATTATGAGTGATATTTATGTCAATGATTTGAATAGACGAGCATGCTGTCCTCTGACAGCTCTTGTTTATACTACCACAAACGAAGTTTCAGCTTGTCCGTTCGTCCGCCTGTCCGTCTGTAGAAACAACTTGTCTGCTCTGTAATTCCTCTCCCCTGAAGTAAATTTCATGGAACGTCGAGTCAATGGTGGAGTCTGTATTGAGAGGATAACCCTATTTAATTGGGTCAGTAGGTTAAATCTGTAAAAAAAATCCAAAGAAAAAAATATATTTGCCATTGGCGATTTATCTTTACCCAGATAGTTGGTAGCGGGAGTATATTAGTCAGACGACAGCTCTAGTTTATCCCAGAGAGAGGGAAGGATAAATAGGAATCCAGGAACTGTTCCCTACTCTCACTATGTAATATATATGCTGCTTCTGTTACTCTGGTACAAGGGAGCGCCCAGATTATGCCCTAGTAGCGGGGGTATATCAGTCGGGGGACAGTACTAGTTAATCCCAGAGAGAGGGAAGGATACATAGGCATCTGGAAACCGTGCCCTACTCTTACTGTGTGATATATATGCTGCTGTTGAAGACTGATACTCTGGTAAAAGGGACCGCCCAGCCTTATGCCCGCATTCGACATACGAGGCTAGTGGAAGTGTCTTACCCAAGGACACTGAAGTAACGCGAGTGCACTCGTGATGTCTGAACCTGTGATCTCCATAGTCAGAGTGGAATGTGCTGTCCAGTGGGTCACCGCGGACCCTGCTGCTGTCCAGTTGGCCACCGCGGACGACCCTGCTGCTGTCCAGTGGGTCACCGCGGACCCTGCTGCTGTCCAGTGGGTCACCGCAGACCCTGATGCTGTCCAGTGGGTCACCGCGGACCCTGCTGCTGTCCAGTGGGCCACCGCGGACCCTGCTGATGTCCAGTGGGCCACCGCGGACCTTGCTGCTGTCCAGTGGGCCACCGCGGACCCTGCTGATAAAGAAAAAACACCTTGAATAAACATGATTCTTAATTACTACAGACCAAGATTAAAAGTAATTGAAATAATCCAATTGTCAGATATTTTAACTTACAACTCAAATGTGCTTTTCAAATGTTATTACACTAAATGTGTCAACAGATTTTTTTTAAATGCTTTATTTACCATTCACTTCGTATTTATTAATAATATATTAATTTTAAGGATCTTGAAATGAGTCAAAAAAGTCTTTGGTTTTGATTGGTCAAATTAATGGTGTTTGATTTAGATTGATCAAATTATTGGTGTTTGATTTAGATTGGTCAAATTATTGGTGTTTGATTTTTTGTAAAAGTTTATAAAACTTTAAGGATCTTTATATGAGTCAAGATGATGTTTAGTTTTGATTGGTCAAATTATTATACCCCCGCTTTCACAAGGTCAAGTGAGAGCTATATAGGAATCACGTTGTCCCCAACGTCCCGTCGCTTCCCGTCACGTTGCTTAACACATTTTTAATACTTGCATATTGAATGGAGTGTTCCCAAACTTCTTATACTCATAGCAACTGATGAACCCATCATTGATTGCATAATATATTACAGAATTCTGGTCCTTTATTTGATTTAGCATTTTCCACTCTAATATTGTATAATGACATTTTTTCTCAAACATTTTCGAATTGATTGTTCCCAAACTTAATATACACATAACAACCGATGACCTTATGTCCCTCTACATTCACCCATCATTGATTGCCTAATTTATTACAGAATTATGGCCCTGTGTTTGACTTAGAATTTTCCACTCTGATATTGTATAATGACCTGTTAATACATTTTTTCTCAAACATTTTCGAATTTATTGTTCCTAAACTTCATGTACACATTACAACTGATTACCTTATGTCCTTCTACATCACAAATTGTTGATGCCTAATTTATTACAGAATCACGGCCCTTTATTTCACTTAGAGTTTTTCACTCCATAATGAACTTCATGTGGCTTTCACTTTAACTTAATGGATTGTTATTACACCTAACATACAGTTTACACGTGATGATATGATGTGTCTCTGCATTAATGGTTTTTTGATTGTGCAATTTTTTTTTTACAGAATTATGGACCATTGTTTTAATTAGAATATCTTTCACATTAAAAAACAGATATTTTAGACATTTATTATTCTTGATTTTGCCCATCATCGGCTAGGGCAAAAAAGCGGGGGTGTTCATCACCTTCAGTGAAAGTTCTAATTGGTGTTTGATTTTGATTGGTCAAATTATTGGTGTTTAATTTTGATTGGTCAAATTATTTGAGTTTGATTTTGATTGGTCAAAATTGGTGTTTTTTAATTAAGTTATTCAACTTATTGCTACTTTGTAGGACAGCCATCAAAAGCATAAACACAAGAAAACGAAGAAAGAAAGACAAGAAGAACACAAAAAGGAAAAACATGTACATTCTAGTGCTTCTAAATCTATACAACTCCGTGCAAAACGGCTGAGACGTGAACAGGAGGAGCGAAAGAGAACTGAGGCTCTGTTGTCAAGGGGTAAAGGCCAAGAGACAAACATCAGGGAGGAACCAGTGAATGAAAGGGACAGAGAGTATAATTCTGTATATAATCCAGATTTGGTGAGAAAACCCCGGAGTAGACATTCATATGAGGAGAGATACTGAATTGGAACAAAAGGTCATGAATATGTGGCAAACCATTGGCAGTGCTAGCCAATACAATATACAGAAATGATGGACTTGATGGGATTGACATGGAAAAAAGGGCATACTTTTTAGTTGCTAGTTTCAATCTCCTACTTCTGCAAGGAAGGATATCAACTGAATGAAATTGTCTGTGGGAGACATGGGACAAAATGGCGAAAATTTCTGCTAGTGGCAGTTTTACTCTTTATGCATATATCTAAATGTAATGCCAATAAGGACATAAAATGAATAGAAATGGCAGGAAATGAATAGAGAGTGCACACAGTATATAAAAATAAGAGAAAGAACATAAAATACATATAGTGCATATATTAAATAGGAGAAAAGGGCATGACATGAGGCGAAAGCTTGAAATGAGGAAAAAGAGAAGAGCATGAAATGAGGAAAATGGGCATGAACAGAGGAGAAATGGCATGAAATTATTAGAGAGAGAATATATCAAAACTATGAGAAAGGGCATGACATGAAGAGATATAGCAGGAAAAGAGGAGAAAGAGCATAAAATGAGGAGAAAAGGCATGAAAGGAGGAGAAATGAATATGTGTGTTTTGTGTTGTATGGTGTTTTACATCATTTTCAACACATTTAAGGTTATATAGGATGGTCGATTTTTTGTGGTGAAGGCAGACCACCCACCTTTCCTGGGTAGAACCAGTACTGTAATCCGTAAGAATCGACACTTCCTCACAAGTCGAGCTCCCAGAAAATGGAATTGAAGCCTACTACAAAGGCAAACCCCAGGTTGGATCTGTGACTGGGTGCAGTACGAAAGAAAATTATTGGTTCTTCACTGTCTGATGTTTGTGATGTTGTTAGGGACTAAACGTATAACATATTTCAGAGAATTATATTGACGGTGATAGAATGGCTTACAAACGTTCGATTCATACAATAATTAAAATTGTTGATGATCCTAAAAAGGCAGTGCGCCTTATACTGTTTTTAAAAGTTGTATTAACACATATATTCGTAACTCTTGGCAAGCTGCTTGGGATTTGTCAGTTAACAATAAACTGTATTCAAGTAAACCGTTACTCGGAGAATGGCGTTCTTCTAGTAGACGCATTCGTCGAGTGGAAGTTGTCCTAGCCCGGTGCAGGATAGGGCATACACGTTATACTCATTCATATATTTATTGTAAGGTGAGCAATTACCAGAATGTATACCCTGCTTTGCACCGTTAACGGTCAAACACATCTTGTTGGAATGTGTAGACTTTAGGTACTACAATGTTAATACTACGACCGAGTTGTTTAATACTATAGATTTTAGTCTTGTTTTATATTTATTGAAGGAAGTCAGACTATATAAATCATTATAATATGTTCTTGTATATATTTACTTCTTTATATACCCGTTTTTGGGCATTTGTTGTTTTACATAATATAGCTTACATTACTACCATAGCATCCCTTATTTGTAAATAGTTTTATCTTTATATATTTACATTAATTTTTAATTTCTTCATCTTTCATCAGTTTCTGCGCAAAATATGACCTATTTATGTGTCGACGTGCCGTGAAACACCATTCATTCATCCATTCGTTTTCTATAGTGTTTATGCGCCCAACACCGAAAAGTGAGGGCAAATAATGTAACAACAGGGAATGAGAAGAAACTATTTACCGTCATGCTGACATGCATTGTTGAAGGAGGGAAGTTGGCACCTTACGTCATCTTCTGGCGGAAGACAGTTCCTAAAGGCACGACCTGCCCAAAAGGAATCCTCATTCGATGCCAAGTCAAGTGGTGGATGGATGATGCGTTGACCAAGGACTGGATCAAGACCATCTGGGGCAAAAGACCAGGGGCCTGAGTAAGAAATCCCTCCTTGTATCGGCTTCGACAAGTTGGACGACATTAAACATCTTTTAGAAGAGTGCAGGACGACACTGGTCCTGGCGGCATGATGTGTATACTGCAACCACTTGACGTCTCCATTCATAACCAGTGAAAACAATCAAGATACGTAAATGGAACGATTGATACACCGGGGACAAACACAGCTACACAAAGGGTGGGAAGATGCGAAAGGTTGAGCTGGTTGACATAATGCCAGTGAATCGTCGATGCCTGGGGAGAAATTGACCTGAGCATCAGAGGATGACGGACTTCAGGACGAACACATACAGCCCCGCCAGGTAACAGAAGACAGCGCAGCAGACGACAGCAAAGATGATGCCGACGACGCATTTTATTCGGACGAGTTTAAGGAGAGGGAGAGTGGATGCTTGCGCAGATCTTTGATAACAGCGACGCTCGTGACGACGACTAAGAATTTGAAGGGTTCAGCGGACGTGATTAAATGGCATTTTTTAGAGCCACAATAAAACAGTCCTTTTTAGGGCCACCCATATCCCCGAAAAAGAATATCTCCAAAATTATCAAACACAAATAAACACAAACACTCCTGCAAATAGTTTATTTTACCACTATTAGTACTACAAATCACAGCCTGAATATGCCTTAAGACAAATGAAAATGCTGCTTCTTGTCATGCTTCTTTACCACTATGACTTCACCTTTATTTGAAATAAAAACATAGTATTTTGATGCGCACTATGCATGGAAACAACTTTTTTTTACCCAGGTTAGACCTCCAAGAATGGGGTGCGCACGACACAAGGTAAAACACGGTATTCAAACTGCTAACATCTACAAACACAGCTTTCCTTCCTAGAACTCTCCTATCCAGTATGAGGTAGCATTCAAGAGGAAGCTAGCCGTTTAAGCTGCTTATATTAACTTCCTAATTAGGTGTTCAGGCCTTAGTGACCACATTCACTGTATAAGTTCAGACACCGTAAGGATTAGGGCAACCTTGAATTTTAGGAAAATTGATTTTTTGCTGTATTTGGTGATATGCTAAATGAGGAGCTAAGGCTGTGCTGGGCCCTGGTACTGTCATGGTAGATTAATTCTGCCAAAAATCATTCAACTGGTACACGGTGACGACATGCGCAACTTACTTTGGTACTGATCAACCTTGCCAAGTTTCGTTGAAATTCAGGAGAACTAGTCCTGACAAGGTTTGTGTATTAAAACCTTTAATGGGCTTTAACTCCCCCAAAAATCATTCAAACGGAACACGGTGATGATCTGGGCTTGGTACTGATCATCCCTGCAAAGTTTAGGTGAAATCCAGCCCGGGGTAAAGGAGAACTTGTCCGGACAAAATGTGTGTATTAAAACCTTTAAAGAGCCATAACTCTGCCAAAAATAATTCACCCGCAACACGGCGATGATATGAAAAACCAGAATTGAATTAAATTGAGTTTTAAGGTGCACCAACACATGAAAGGTTAAATTGCGCCTAACAGATGAACTTGCCAGGCTCATCTCCATTTATATTAAGATAAACTAGAAATTGTTGTTGTCCATGGGACAAAAACGTATGGCTCCCCCATTCGCCCGCCGTTCTCTATTGATCAGAGATCGTTTTGATATTTAATATCCCTGTGACATTGACCTTTGACTCACTCTGCAATGACTCGAAAAACTCCATTGTGACTGACGTAGTGACCAAGATGACCTTTTATTTTGTTGACCTAGTGACCCCAAAATCAATAGGGGTTATCTACTTGTCATAACCAACAATCGTTACAAGTTTAAGGACCCTATGTCCAACCGTTCTTTAGTTATTGATCGTCAAGGTCACCACGACCTTGACCTTTGACCATAGGGGTCATCTACTTGTCATGACCAACCATCGTTCCAAGTTTGAGGACCCTAGGTCCAACCGTTCTCTAGTTATTGATCGGACATCGTTTTGATAGTCAAGGTCACCGCCACCTTGACCTTTGACCCCTCTATTTGTCATGACCAACCATCCTTCCAAGTTTGAGGACCCAAGGTCCAACCGTTCTGTAGTTATTGATCGGACATCGTTTTGATAGTCAAGGTCACCTTGGCCTTTGACCTAGTGACCCCTCTACAAGTCATGACAACCATCGTTCCAAGTTTGAGGACCCTAGGTGCAACCATTCTGTAGTTATTGATCGGACATCGTTTTGATAGTCAATGTCACCGCGACCTTGACCTCTGACCTAGTGACTCCAAAATCAATAGGGGTCATCTACTTGTCATGACCAACCATCCTTCCAAGTTTGAGGACCCGAGGTCCAAACGTTCTGTAGTTATTGATCGGACATCGTTTTGATAGTCAATTAATATGATAGTCAAGGTCACCGCGACCTTGATCTTTGACCTAGTGACCCCTCTACTTGTCATGACAACCATCGTTCCAAGTTTGAGGACCCTAGGTGCAACCATTCTGTAGTTATTGATCGGACATCGTTTTGATAGTCAATGTCACCGTGACCTTGACCTTTGACCTAGTGACCCTAAAATCAATAGGGGTCATCTACTTGTCATGACCAACCATCCTTCTAAGTTTGAGGACCCGAGGTCCAACCGTTCTGTAGTTATTGATCGGACATCGTTTTGATAGTCAATGTCACCACGACCTTGACCTTTGACCTAGTGACCCCAAAATCCATAGGAGTCATCTACTTGTCATGACCAACCATCCTTCCAAGTTTGAGGACCCAAGGTCCAACCGTTCTGTAGTTATTGATCGGACATCGTTTTGATAGTCAAGGTCACCTTGTCCTTTGACCTAGTGACCCCTCTACAAGTCATGACAACCATCGTTCCAAGTTTGAGGACCCTAGGTGCAACCATTCTGTAGTTATTGATCGGACATCGTTTTGATAGTCAATGTCACCGCGACCTTGACCTCTGACCTAGTGACTCCAAAATCAATAGGGGTCATCTACTTGTCATGACCAACCATCCTTCCACGTTTGAGGACCCGAGGTCCAACCGTTCTGTAGTTATTGATCGGACATCGTTTTGATAGTCAATTAATATGATAGTCAAGGTCACCGCGACCTTGATCTTTGACCTAGTGACCACTCTACTTGTCATGACAACCATCGTTCCAAGTTTGAGGACCCTAGGTGCAACCATTCTGTAGTTATTGATCGGACATCGTTTTGATAGTCAATGTCACCGTGACCTTGACCTTTGACCTAGTGACCCTAAAATCAATAGGGGTCATCTACTTGTCATGACCAACCATCCTTCCAAGTTTGAGGACCCGAGGTCCAACCGTTCTGTAGTTATTGATCGGACATCGTTTTGATAGTCAATGTCACCACGACCTTGACCTTTGACCTAGTGACCCCAAATCCATAGGAGTCATCTACTTGGCATGACCAACCATCCTTCCAAGTTTGAGGACCCGAGGTCCAACCGTTCTCTAGTTATTGATCGGACATCGTTTGTGACACAGACAGACCTACAGCCTTGACCTTTGACCTAGTGACCCCAAAATCAATAGGGGTCATCTTCTTGTCATGACCAACCGTCCTTCCAAGTTTGAGGACCCGAGGTCCAACCGTTCTGTAGTTATTGATCGGACATCGTTTTGATAGTCGATGTCACCACAACCTTGACCTTTGATCTAGTGACCCCAACATCAATAGGGGTCATCTACTTGTCATGACCAACCATCCTTCCAAGTTTGAGGACCCTAGGTCCAACCGTTCTTTAGTTATTGATCGGACATCGTTTGTGACACAGACAGACCTACAGCCTTGACCTTTGACCCCAAAATCAATAGGGGTCATCTACTTGTCATGACCAACCATCCTTCCAAGTTTGAGGACACTAGGTCCAACCATTCTCTAGTTATTGATCGGACATCGTTTGTGACACAGACAGAGAAACAGACAGAGAAAGAAACAGACAGAAAGCACAAAATCAATATGGCTCCCTAGGTCCAACCATTCTCTAGTTATTGATCGGACATCGTTTGTGACACTGACAGAGAAACAGACAGAGAAAGAAATAGACAGAAAGCACAAAATCAATATGGTTCCCCTACCACACTTTGTGTGGGGGAGCCATAAAAATGGAGAATGGGCCTGAAACCTTCTTACCTGCAGAACTGCAAATTCTATAGAAAATTATGATAATCCATGATAAAGACCTTGAATGAGCTTGATAAAAAATGACAAAATGAATAGGAATGGGGGGGTCCTACCCCACTCCATGTGACGGTGTTTTTGTGAGATTGCAGTGGTTGTATTCTGCCCCGGCAACCACATGGGGCTGCACAACTACGCTTGGTACTGATAGGCTTGGTACGGATCATCCCTGCAAAATTTCGTTGAAATCCAGCTAGGGGTTCAGGACTAGTCCAGACAAAGCTTGTGACACAGACAGACAAACAATATGTCTTCCCCACAAAAAGTCGGGGAGACATAAAAAAAATAATATTGACTCGTTATATGGATTATATTATGTTTTTTTCTAAAATTCAAACTTTTA
This sequence comes from Cyrtodaria siliqua, assembly GCA_037043455.1. NCBI lineage: Eukaryota > Metazoa > Mollusca > Bivalvia > Adapedonta > Hiatellidae > Cyrtodaria > Cyrtodaria siliqua. Next base: position 204,937 of record JAWPHD010003312.1, on the reverse strand, counting down.
AAAGGATTCCTTTTGTGGTGCGTTTTCATTGACCGTGCATGCGTATAAATATAATGGCTAAAAAGCAATAGAAACTGTTTCTAGATCCTTTTTTATTCTTGTACATTCTACATTAATTAACATGTCTTTATTATGTCTATCTATCCTCTCCTTTATTTTCAATTTCTTATCGTTTGCTTAGATTATAAGTCAGTAGCAGTATGTTGGCAGGCCAGCGCAACACGTAGCAGATATATAGAGGATCTTACATGAGTACTCATTCATTATTGAATTTATTAAACGAGTTGTCAAAATGATATAATTTTTGCTAACGAGTTTAAGAGTTCCTACGATAGAATTTGCAGCAACTCTGCAGTTCAGGGTGAGAAGGTTCTAGGCCCATTTTCCATATTTTATCTCGATGTACATGGAAGATGAGCCTGGCATGTTCATGCCGTTTAGGCGCCATATAACCTTTTCATGTGTTGGTGCGCCTTAAAACCCCAATTCAGTTCAATTAATAAATTCAATAATGAATGAGAACGAATGTTAGATTCTATAATGAATGAGAACGAATGTTAGATTCTATTGATCACATAACTCACATATCGACTTTTCTTGCATTTTGCCTGTTGCTTTTTTACGATGGACAACTAGAGTTGTTGGATACCCGACTAATGCCCCTGCTAAACGCAAAACTGTGTCTGACCTTGACCTTGTGGTCGCAGGTGATCAGAAGTATTGTTGTACGACCTTAGTAATCAACAAATAAAATATATAAGTAATTTGTGAAAGCACTTTATGAGCAAAAATGACGGACAAGGCAAAACAGTATAGCCGGGGGGCATACAAATGTAATTATGTAATGTAAACAACATTCATGTAAAACATTGTATGGACATTTATTTCATGATAAAGTAGGATGGGTACTAAACAATTCATCATTGTAAAAATAACAATCCAACATTTTATAATATAATTTTTTAATAGATGATATACCTCTAACATTCATTTTTTGTACTCAGATTGAAAAAAAGAATGTTTAGCTCTACTGGTAGAAGATACGAATTAACATCTTGGTGATACAGTCATTGTTTACACAACACGATGTTGTGTACATGGTACATGTTTTGCACATACCAAACTAGTAATAAAACAAGAGGTCTGAAAATGAATCGAGTTTTACAGCACACCAACACATGAAAGGTTATATGGCACCAACAGGAATGAATATGCCAGGCTCATCATCCATTTATATCGAGACAAAATATGGAGAATAGGCGTAGAACCTTCTTACCTGCAGAACTGCAGAATTGCTGCAAATTCTATAGTAAACACTCCATTTACGATGGAGGCATGTTCCCACATGCAGGGTCATGATGAGCATGACACAAAATGACAAAATGGAACATGAAGTGGGGGTCATACCCCTCTGCCGCTAGCGGTATTTGCAGTGGTCCTATTCTATACCTGGTAACTACAAAAGGTCCGAGAATGCTCTCTAACAATAGATGAAGTGACGTATTTCCGTCAATCTGATACGAAAATAACCAAGTATTATCTGTAAAGCAGTATCGGACTATAAGAATATTTCGTGGGTATCCGGTGAAGATAGGGAATTCCAACCCGGGGTATAAGTGTTTTTATCGGAACCGAGGCTCTGCCGAGTTCTGATTAAAACACTTATACCGAGGGTTGGAATTTGAAATTCCCTATCTGAACCGAATACCCATGATAGATTCTATTTCTTGCATATCAGAGACATGTTGTGCATTGACATCGCCAGCTACTAAAGTTTTGCAGGTTTTCCTGCATACTGGATGTTGGTGCACGTGAATTTTATGACCCTAGGGTGAGATGGAAAATGATGGATATCCTTGTCCGGTATGCAAGAAAAGAATATCTCTTTTGTCTATTGCACTTAATGTTCAACACTTATTTTCCTTTATAACAAAAAAACATAGACAAGATGGTCACCCATCACCGACCTTCAACATGCAAACACGAAATAGGCCCACAACTTTTTATTAGCTCACCTGAGCCTAAGGCGGCGTCGTTAACTTTTACCTCGTTAAGACGATAGGGCCCCCATTTTTCATCCGATCTTTACCAAACTTTACCAGATTGTTATATATAAATGTCAATGAAAGATCGGACAAGTTCGAAACCCAGCCAGATCGAACCAGTAACAGCGGAGTTATGGCCCTTGATTTTGTTAAAAATGCTATATTTTGCCTCGTTAATACGATACGGCCTTCATTTTTCATCTGATCTTTACCCTACTTGACCAGATTAATATCAATGAAAGCTCAGACAATTTCGAAAACAGCCAGTTCGAACCAGTAACAGCAGAGTTATGGCCCTTGATTAGGCCAGGATGGCCCTAGATCGCTCACCTTTTAATCATGCAATAAGTCTGCTGTGTCTAGTCTGGCATGGGTATTGTTTAATTTGTCCCACTTTCTTCTATGATTGAGATTTCATCCTAATGGGTGTGGGGTTTATATAACATTCTAAACAAATTTGGTAAAGATCAGGTAAAAAATAGTAGCTATAGATTTAACAAAGGTAAATATAATACAGCATTTTTCAACAAATCAAGGGTCATAATTCTGTCGTTACTAACAAGATCTAGCTCGTTTTCGAACCTGTCCAAGATTCATTGATATACCGCGATTTGCACAACTAGACATCATTCTGAGGCTTCCTGCCAAGTTTCGTCGAAATCCAACAAGGCGTTTAGGAGGAGTAGCGCCGACAAGAAATTTAAAGTAAAAACGTCAAGGGGCCGTAACTCCATCAAAAATCAACAAACCGGAAGAAAAATGCAATATGCACTACTAGAAATCATACCAAAGCTTCCAGCTAAGTTTCGTCAAAAAAAAAAATATGAAAAAAGTAAAAAAAAGATTTAACAAATATTTTTTTTTTTTTAAAAATAAATAAATAAATGAACTTTTTTTTAAAATACAAACTGAAGGCCCTATTGTCTTAACGAGGCAAAATATAGCATTTTCAACTAAATCAAGGGCCATAACTCCGCAGTTACTGGTCTGAACTGGCTGGTTTTCGAAATTATCCAAGCTTACATTGATATTAACAATCTGGTAAAGTTTGGTAAAGATCAGATGAAAAATTAGGGCCCCATCATCATGATCATATTAATGAGGCAAAATATAGTGTTTTTACCGAAATCAAGGGCCATAACCTGTTGTTACTGGTCCGATCTGGCTTGTCCGAGCCTTCATTCATATTAATAATCTGGTAAAGATCGGATGAAAAATAAAGGCCCTATCATCTTAACGACGCAAAATATAGCATTTTTGACTAAATCAAGGGCCATAATATTGCTGTTACTGGTCCGATCTGGCTGGTTTTCGAACTTGTCCGAGCTTTCATTGACATTAACAAGCTGGTAAAGATCACAGGCCCTATCATATTAACGAGGCAAAATATAGCGTTTTTAACGAAATCAAGGGCCATAACCTGTTGTTACTGGTCCGATCTGGCTTGTCCGAGCTTTCATTCATATTAACAATCTGGTAAAGATCGGATGAAAAATGAAGGCCCCATCATCTTAACGACGCAAAATATAGCATTTTTAACTAAATCAAGGGCCATAATATTGCTGTTACTGGTCCGATCTGGCTGGTTTTCAAACTTGTCCGAGCTTTCATTGATATTAACAATCTGGTAAAGTTTGCTAAAGATCGGATGGAAACTGAAGGCCCTATCGTCTTAACGAGATAAAAGTTAACGACGTCGCCGGACGTATGGACGACGGACGAAGAGTGATCCAAATAGCTCACCAGTGAACCTTCGGCTCAGGTGAGCTAAAAAGGTTATATGGCGCCAATAGGAATGAACATTCCAGGCCCACTCTCCATTATCATCTAAATAAAAATATGCAGAATGGGCCTAGAACCTTCTCACCTGCAGAACTGCAAATTCGTCTGTAAACACTCCATTTTTTGCCAGAGCTATGATCACTGTTTTCTGCCACCACTCAAGTAGCACCTGAAACAACACAGGGATCATGATGATAAAAACCTTTAATGAACATTCTTGCCCGAGAACCACACTGGGTTGAAATAGTTTTACTATACTGAAATAGTTTTACAAACAATATAGTTCTTTGAATCTTTCAATGTAGTACATGAATTGAATAGGAATGAACGTGCCCGGCTCATCTTCCATTTACATCCAAGATAAAATATGGAGAATGGGCCTAGAACCTTATTACCTTCAGAGGAGGCACATTTCCACGTTTGCATACGCGGTGTCATGATAAAGACCTTGAATGAACCCTCTGCATGTGACAAAGTGTTCCTGAGATTGCAGTGGTTGTATTAAACCCCGGCAACCACATCGGAGTAGTACATGAAATAACAGTTATACACCAGATATTGTTCTTTGAATATTCAAATGTAATACATGATATAGCAAAGTTACACACCAGATATGATATTGTTCTTTGAACATTTGAATGTAATATAATTTAGCAAAGTTATACACCAGACATTGTTCTTTGAACATTTGAATGTAATGTAATATAGCAAAGTTACACACCAGATATTGTTCTTTGAACATTTGAATGTAATGTAATATAGCGAAGTTATACACTGGATATTGTTCTTTGAACATTTGAATGTAATGTAATATAGCAAAGTTATACACCAGATATTGTTCTTTGAACATTTGAATGTAATGTAATATAGCGAAGTTATACACTGGATATTGTTCTTTGAACATTTGAATGTAATACACCAGATATTGTTCTTTGAACATTTGAATGTAATGTAATATAGCAAAGTTACACACCAGACATTGTTCTTTGAACATTTGAATGTAATATATGATATAGCAAAGTTATACACCAGATATTATTCTTTGAACATTTGAATGTAATATAATATAGCGAAGTTACACACCAGACATTGTTCTTTGAACATTTGAATGTAATATAATATAGCAAAGTTACACACCAGACATGGTTCTTTGAACATTTGAATGTAATATAATATAGCGAAGTTACACACCAGATATTGTTCTTTGAACATTTGAATGTAATACATGATATAGCAAAGTTACACACCAGACATGGTTCTTTGAACATTTGAATGTAATATATGATATAGCAAAGTTATACACCAGATATTGTTCTTTGAACATTTGAATGTAATGTAATATAGCGAAGTTACACACCAGACATGGTTCTTTGAACATTTGAATGTAATACATGATATAGCGAAGTTATACACCGGATATTGTTCTTTGAACATTTGAATGTAATACATGATATAGCGAAGTTATACACCGGATATTGTTCTTTGAACATTTGAATGTAATATAATATAGCAAAGTTATACACCGGATATTGTTCTTTGAACATTTGAATGTAATCCATGATGTAGCAAAGTTACACACCAGATATCGTTCTTTGAACATTTAAATGTAATACACCAGATATTGTTCTTTGAACATTTGAATGTAATACATGATGTAGCGAAGTTATACACCGGATATTGTTCTTTGAACATTTGAATGTAATACATGATATAGCGAAGTTATACACCGGATATTGTTCTTTGAACATTTGAATGTAATACATGATATAGCAAAGTTACACACCAGACATGGTTCTTTGAACATTTGAATGTAATATATGATATAGCACAGTTATACACTGGATACTGTCCTGCCCGTTCTCCATATTTCATCTCAATGTACATGGAGAATGAGCCTGTTAGGCGCCATATAACCTTTCATGTAATGGTGCGCCTTAAAAACCCAATTCAATTCAATTGTTCTTGGAACATTTGAATGTAATACATGATATAGCAAAGTTATACACTCGATATTGTTCTTTGAACATTTGAATGTAATACATGATGTAGCAAAGTTATACACGGGTTATTGTTCTTTAAGCATTTGAATGTAATACATGATATAGCAAAGTTATACACCAGATATTGTTCTTTGAACATTTGAATGTAATACATGATATAGCAAAGTTATACACTCGATATTGTTCTTTGAACATTTGAATGTAATACATGATGTAGCAAAATTACACACCAGATATTGTTCTTTGAACATCTGAATGTAATAAACGATGTAGCAAAGTTACACACCAGATATTGTTCTTTGAACATTTGAATGTAATACATGATGTAGCAAAGTTACACACCAGATATTGTTCTTTGAGCATTTGAATGTAATACATGATATAGCAAAGTTACACACCAGATATTGTTCTTTGAGCATTTGAATGTAATACACCAGATATTGGTCTTTGAACATTTGAATGTAATACACCAGATATTGGTCTTTGAACTTTGAATGTAATACATGATGTAGCAAAGTTATACACCAGATATTGTTCTTTGAACATTTGAATGTAATACATGATGTAGCAAAGTTACACACCAGATATTGTTCTTTGAGCATTTGAATGTAATACATGATATAGCAAAGTTATACACCGGATATTGTTCTTTGAACATTTGAATGTAATACACGATATAACAAAGTTATACACTGGATATTGTTCTTTGAACACTTGAATGTAATACACCAGATATTGTTCTTTGAACATTTGAATGTAATGCATGATATAGCAAAGTTATACACCAGATATTGTTCTTTGAACATTTGAATGTAATGCATGATATAGCAAAGTTATATACCGGATATTATTCTTTGAACATTTGAATGTAATACATGATATAGCAAAGTTATACACCAGATATTGTTCTTTGAACATTCGAATGTAATACACCAGATAGTGTTCTTTGAACATTTGAATGTAATACACCAGATATTGGTCTTTGACGTTTGAATGTAATACATGATGTAGCAAATTATACACGGGATATTGTTCTTTGAGCATTTGAATGTAATACATGATATAGCAAAGTTATACACCAGATATTGTTCTTTGAACATTTGAATGTAATACATGATATAGCAAAGTTATACACCAGATATTGTTCTTTGAACATTTGAATGTAATACACCAGATGTTTGTCTTTGAACATTTGAATGTAATACAAGTGTAGCAAAGTTATACACCTGGATATTGTTCTTTGAACATTTGAATGTAATACACCAGATAGTGTTCTTTGACGTTTGAATGTAATACATGATGTAGCAAAGTTATACACGGGATATTGTTCTTTGAGCATTTGAATGTAATACATGATATAGCAAAGTTATACACCAGATATTGTTCTTTGAACATTTGAATGTAATACATGATGTAGCAAAGTTACACACCAGATATTGTTCTTTGAGCATTTGAATGTAATACATGATATAGCAAAGTTACACACCAGATATTGTTCATTAAACATTCGAATGTAATGCATGATATAGCAAAGTTATACACCAGATATTGTTCTTTGAACATTCGAATGTAATACATGATATAGAAAAGTTATATACCGGATCATTTGAATGTAATACACCAGATATTAATAATATAACCTATTGTTTTACATGTACAACAGATATTGGCCCTTGCCAATTTTATTGTAATACAATTCTGTCATTAATATTGCCTGGGTCAATATGACATCACTTGATTAACAAGATGCTCAAATATTGTATCTCTCTACACAGCCAAACAAGCTCTATTATTGAGTGTTCTGAAAAATTTGGAAAAAGGTGAAAGAATTATCAAAATCGGATGATCAACAAAAAAGATATGACCATTTAAAGGTTGTTCTAAAACGAATATATGGGAGCCACCATTTTGAGAACTATGACATCATAGTTCCATATTACCATATATGGAATATTGATGAATATCATTTAAAACGAGGAAAATCACTACAAATGAATGCACATTTTTTTACTGGTCATATAAAGCATTATTGCCATTCAATATTACATATTGTTTATACAGTTGCTGTCATTTTTCCCCTATAAATCAGTAAATTTTCATATTTATAAATATTCCATATATGGTCATTTAGAACCGTGATGTCATAACTTTCAAAATGACCGCTTCCATATCCGTTTCAACAGAAACTCCAAAATGATCATATCTGTTATCTTCTTTGTTTATCATCCGATTTTGATAATTCTTTCACCCTTATTCAAGTTTTTCAGAACTCTCAATAATGAAGATGGATTGGCTGTGTCACTCACCACATTCCCTTTAAAGGGGTTGTTGCACTATTCTGGAACTGGCTTCATTTAAAAGGGCTTTAAAAACCATTGGTAAAAGCTGAAAGAATTATCAAAATATCGTAACAAATACAGGAGATATGATCCTTTAAAAATTTGCAAAAATTCTCAATCGGAGGCAGCCATCTTGGATTGATGACGTCATCGCGCCTTTTTACCATTTATTGCATATTGATACATATCATTTAAAACAAAGACTATCACTGTAAATACATGTAAATAGTAAAAAGATCATATACAGTATCAATATTTTACTTTGTATTTATAATTTAATACATTTATTTGCTTAAAACACTATCTATTAACTATTTTCCATTATATGGAAAAAGGCACGATGACGTCATCATTCAAAGATGGCTGCCTTCATTGAAGTCTTTTTGCACATTTTCAAAAGGTCATATCTCCTTTATTTTTTAAGATATTTTGAAAAAAAAATCAGCTTTTACCATGCTTTTTAAAACCATTTTAAATGAAGCTAGTTCCAGAATAGTGCAACAACCCCTTTAAGCTTGTGTACCACTTTAATACTTTGCCACAGTTCATCTGTCTGATCTGTCAAATAATATCTAAACAACTGGACACCAGATTTTCAATAAATTAGCTTATGTCATAGATATTTCCATCATACATGACAAACACACATTTTATACAACTCAAGGATCCTATAAGCTGATGGGGATTATTGTACATACTGTTTATCTTTCCTGAAAATGCATTTTCCTTATTTCAAACAAACATGTGCTGATCTCTAGGAACTTTAACTTCTGCAAAGAGTGGGGCTTATGCCAGGCTATATTTAGCAGTATGGCATCCACAAGTTTTTTACAGATTTTTTTTATTTTATTGATAAACATCCTCTGGTGAGGGGGAGAGATCATGCCAAATCATAATGGCTGGGTTTCAAACCTTTCTGAGCGTTCATTGAAATAAACGTTCTGAACAATTTGATAAATATTGGATTTAAATGAAGGACCTAGAGTAATAATAAAGCTACACATAGCACTTCTTCTTCCAACGGTTTTTGCTCAGATATCGGCAAGTAATTTAACTTGTTAAAATATGTCATTGATACAAACACTCTGACAAAGTTTGGTAAAGATCAGATGAAACATGAAGAGGCTGGAGTGTTAACACAGCAAAATATAACATTTTTAAATAATTCAACGACATGACTCTGCTGTTTCTAGTCCAACATGGCTAGTGACCAATTTCCAAAACTGTAGCATCGAATTAAGAGTTACCAACTCAAAATTATTTTTATCCATATTCTATCAAGGGTATTATAAGAACCCATGAATAAACCTATACTTTAATCGGCATATATACATTATTATATGACCTGAACACCTGGATAGAGTTTTGATAAACGGTTTTGTAGTGTATTTTTGTCCTTATTTGGCTGATTACATTACGTGGTCCAAGTATTAACTTTCGAACCCCATCCAACCCCTTTTCCAAGAAGCGAAAACGGAGTTTGCTGGGGTATGAAATAAACCTTAATTCCGGCTTTAAAAGTTTGCATATTGTAAAATTAAAACATTTAATAGGTAATTTTAAAAGGGATATCACATTTTTTTCAGTTAAAAAAGTATTGTCGAATATCCATTATAAAATCATGCTAATATAAGCTTTTCCATCGCTTAATGCATTTAAGGCGTGACCACTTAATGATAGTTTCTTTAAATATTTGCACAGTTAACAAAGTTGTTTTCTTTAAATATACATTATCATGCTATCTACTATATTTATAGACAAAACATAATTATGTAGACAGTGGTTATGGAAATATTAATTGTGACAGCTTTATTAATACATCTAAAATCAAAATAGAGTACTTCATTGAAATAAATACTTAAATTGCAAAAAGGCTATTAAAAATGTATTAAGATCCGTTTTCACCTAAAATTGGATTTGAAATCAACTGATTAACACTGACTGGATACTCATATTAAAATGGTTAACATTACTAATTAATTAACATTTAAAAATATTAAATTTGTCTAAAAAAAATTTCCTATTAAACAAGAGGTCAATGACCTTGAAGCTCTACTGATTGATTTTGTTTTCAGGAAGAAGTCGCTACAAACTTGTTTTTTGAAAATCTATTTTTAGCAGTGGCGGCCATCTTGAATTTTCGGCCGACCTGAAATTTTGCTAGGATCAATTAGACATCAAGAGCAACATTCCTGTGAAGTTTCATGAAAATCCGTCAAGTAGTTTCAGAGGAGTAGTCGCTACAAGTTTTCATTATATAACTCTATGTAAACAAAGATGGCCGCTGACAGCCATGTTTAACATTGAATCAAAATAATGTTCGACTCGGGTAACCATCATGTCATGCTGATAATTTTAGAAAAAGTCCCATATCAATATCACTTATAGTTTTCAAGAAGTAGTCGCTACAAACTTATTTTTTAAAAATCTTTTTTTAGCCGTGGCGGCCATCTTGAATTTCCGGCCGACCTGAAATTTTGTTAGGATCAATTAGACATCAAGAGCAACATTCCTGTGAAGTTTCATGAAAATCCGTCAAGTAGTTTTAGACGAGTAGTCGCTACAAGTTTTCAATATATAACTCTATGTAAACAAAGATGGCCACTGGCAGCCATGTTTAACGTCGAATCAAAATAATGTTCGACTCGAATAACCATCATGTCATGCTGATCATTTTAGAAAAAGTCCCATATCAATATCTCTTATAGTTTTCAAGAAGTAGTCGCTACAAACTTATTTTTTAAAAATCTATTTTTAGCCGTGGCGGCCATTTTGAATTTCCGGCCGACCTGAAATTTTGCTAGGATCAATTAGACATCAAGAGCAACATTCCTGTGAAGTTTCATGAAAATCCGTCAAGTAGTTTCAGAGAAGTAGTCGCTACAAGTTTTCATAATATAACTCTATGTAAACAAAGATGGCCACTGGCAGCCATGTTTAACGTCGAATCAAAACGATTTTCGACAAGGACCAACATCATGTCATACTGATCATTTTAGAAAAAGTCCCATATCAATATCTCTTATAGTTTTCAAGAAGTAGTCGCTACAAACTTATTTTTTAAAAATCTATTTTTAGCCGTGGCGGCCATCTTGAATTTTCGGCCGACCTGAAATTTTGCTAGGATCAATTAGACATCAAGAGCAACATTCCTGTGAAGTTTCATGAAAATCCATTCAGTAGTTTCAGAGGAGTAGTCGCTACAAAAAAAAAGTTAACGGACGGACGGACGGACAGACGGACGACGGACACCGCACCACGGCATAAGCTCTGCTGATCTCTGATCAGTAGAGCTAAAAATAAATGTTTAAGTTTAGTCTAAAAATATTTCTTATTTAAAATAAAAAATCTATTATTTCACAGCAATGCTTTACTTGTGAAGCTGCTTTAGCAAAAAGCTTGACATAGTCGGCACACAATTGCGCATATTAGCTAAATTTTAAACATTTGTTCATTTAACCCTTAACCCGCTAAGCAGGACTACTCGCAGGCTGATCAGGGTTTACAATGTCCGGCTACTGATCAGTCATTTTCACCAGAACACCCATTTGTCACATAAATAGAATGGTCTTAATTCAAAGAAAGAACCGTCCATTATATATATGTAGGGGGTTAAGGGTTAACTATACTGATAGTGTCAACTTTCAAATTTGGTCATTGAGTGTATTAGGATGTATACTATACGTACAGCACATCCATATGTGTTCATGCCTTCAAATTTAGTTTTAAAATAACTGGAAAAAACACTTAGAAAACTGTAAGTGATATTTCAAATATGGTCAGTACTTGCACATGTATTACTTCAGTATTTCTTCTTATCAGATAACGCTCCTCTTTTTCCCTAAACACTTCGGTTGATTGCTTGGCCTTCTAGTATTGTAGAGTCAACATGGCTTTTGTCTTCGACTGTCGACTTGTCTTCATTCATGGACGGTTGTTTTTGGATTTATCTCCCAGTTTCCGTTGCTATGGGAAGATTGCAACTTTTAAATTTAGCAAGAGTACACTAATGGCTCTAACTGATAAAATAATATTTAGTTTTACATATAGACTATAATAGTTTGTATTTTGTTCCCACTGTTTTACATTTCTTCTTTCACACGTTAATTGTTCATACCATATAAGGTATCTTGTATGTCCAAGAAATCCCTTTTTTTATTTATACACACTTTAACAATACATCTTTCACACTATATGCACGTATTTGTGTTACTTATTAACTTAAGCATTTGACTCTCCCACAACATTGGTTTATTCATGAATCATTTGTGAGTCCAGTATACTTCTTTACTCCGGCACAACTTCTTTACTCGACACCATAATCGCATGACACTATCATGGCGTTTTTTTTTATATATTTTTTTGTTTTAGTTTTAACATAATTTTCATTCAAGGTCACCCCTGGAAAAAAATCCAAGAAATTATCTACCAGCTTCATTCCGTACCTGCAAATGCTATAGCCGAGAGACAAATATGCCATTTCTTCTACCCTTTACACATTTCTACACAATATTCAAAATTCTTGCAATATCTTCCTATCTTTTCAGATAAACACAGGTATTTGAAGGTTTCTCTCGATTTTTTATTTCTCTGTTCAATTTCGCTACAACGTTATTACACGCCTAAGGGCTCTGCCACTTTAAATGTGACTGAACTGATTGTGTTTGTCTAGGTCTTTGGAGAGTACATGCATTCGCTGACAATCGTCATACGCCAATGCAATTCCTCTGATCTTTACCGATGAGAATGCATAGCTTATAATTGTCGTTCATCAACATTTAAGGGAGTTGTTATTTAAAGTTATGAAATTAAAATACGTTTAAAGATCACAATTACATTGATTTGTGAACATTATTTTTAACTTTTCAGACGAAATAAGATCCACAATGTCAGTTGCCTTCTGTAGTTGAGCATCATAGATGAAAATACTAACTTCTGCAAATAGGGAATGGTCAAGATGCAGTCAAGTATAGGAAACAACGGAGTCATAATGGTTTCGCTAACTTTTCAGTTTTCTAGGCTTTCATTTAACATTTTTAAGTCTGAATCAGTGATTTCCATTTGTTCAACACATAATACTATCATTAAATATATCACAGCATATAGCGATTCTCGTTTATTATATCACAGATCATAACGATTATAGTTCACTGTATCACATCACATTATGCCATCGTTTATTATATCAATGTTTTCATTTTCAATCTCCCATAGAACATTTGTCTTTCTATCATTTGTCATTTTCAATTAAACATTTTTTGTTCCAATTTTTTAGTGCTTTTTATGCCATCTGCTCTTTAAATTGGTTTTAAAATGTATACGGCTCATGTTTTGTTTATCAAATTCTCTTTGCATAGTTCAGTATTGTTTTCTAGTTTTCTTTTATTCTGATTACTGGTTTTGCATAACAATTACCTGTTATGGTAATCTTAGAATGGGAACTGATCTAACATGTTCTTAATCGCATCCCATTCCACCAATACGTCAGATTCTTTTTTCATTGCTCGAAGCAACACTTCCAGCGTAGCCTCATCATCATTTTCTTTCATCCAAGCATTCAACATGTGGAAGATCTGAAGCTTTGTACTTTTTCTGTAGTCCTCCTTGATCTGTTCTATTGTTGTGCATAATATGCCAAGCGATAATCCCAGCAACTCCCAATTGCTTCCAATAAGCCTAGACATTTTCAAAGCTACTTTTTCTGTTAGTTTTCTTTCAAGGGTCTTGCTGTTTTCATGTTTCAGTACATCTACTATTCCTATGGCCTGGATTCCGTCAGATTCAGCCTTTATCTTGTCAGGAAACCATTGTTCAAACACAGCTTTTACTTCAATATTGTGACCAGCTGTTTTATCAGGACATGGTGCAGTTGAGTATTCACACTTTTCCAAAGTGTCAAGTTCCTCAAGTACATTTCCAGGCTTGTTTCCAAAGTTGCAGCGTACACATAGCTTGTACTGTTTTTCTCTTTTAGGGTCAAACCTCTCAAATTCATGCTTCAAAACCATCTCAACAAAGCGGCGAAGTCTATCGCTCTCTCTGCAATTCACAGCTTTACCACACAAGTTTACGACCCTGATATCTATAGTTCTATCGGTAACTTCAATTATTCCTGCATGTGCCACGTCCAATTCATACACACCAACATTCTCAAACAACAAGTTAGTCTGCTCATACTTCAAAACTGACCATGTGCCCAATGCAGCTGCTGTTATTCGATGGTAAATCGCTGGAGGCACACAATAATTCTGAAATTCAAACACGAGACACGTGACAGTGCTTTTCCGTGACTGTAGAAAATCATCGACAACACTCTGGGAACTGTGACATCTCAAAAGACTAGGTACTATATAGTAGTCAAGTTCCTGTCTTTGTTCTGTGTCTACATTGAAATTGCTTACTTTCGAAATAATGCCCAATGTCTTCAGGTACTCCAACAACGTGTCCTTGTGCTGAAAGAAACCATTAGTGTTATCGCTCCAAACTTCTTCAATCAGTTTTGGATACAGTTTTGCTTCCGCTTTCAGCTTATCCCATAGGCTCCTTAGTTCTGGTCTAATTTTACAGAATTGTTTCGATGTGACTATACATTTAAATGCATCTATAATCCACTGTGGGTCCAGGACAACAAAATCAGAAACACCCTCTTCATTGAAATAAACCAAAGTCCCTGTCAAATGGTGGTGGGCCAGGAAGAGTCGTATATGTTCCTGGTCTTCAATTGGTACATCACTTTCTGCATCTATTCTACACACTTCTTCAAAAGATACATGTTTTTCATTTTTTCTTTCCATCAAACTGTTTTCCAGTGGAATCCATTTCGCCGGTATTTCTTGATTCCAGGATTTCTGAGACTCGGCTATTTTGACAATGTAGCTTCTGAGTACCTCTACAGAAGATTTATCAACTGAAAAATTGTCAATAGGGAAATCTTCTGGCTGAATGTGCTTTAGAAGGACCGTTTTGTCGAACAGTTTGCGGATATTGTCAAAATATTCTTCTGTAATTCTACTTTTGCTTTCTTTTTCCGTGTTAAGTTTGTCTACATGCGTGCTAACCAGAATAACAGGTGGTTCACCATCAGGTGTGCCAACATAGGAGTGGATAGAGTGCAGCCAAAATTTGCAAAATGATTTCACAACTCTTGCCATTGGTCCGTCTGGGAAGTCTTCATCATCAACTAGTTCATCAAGGTCCTTGGACATATCCAGAACTAAAAGGTAGACTGCTTTCCGTGTATGAAACAGTTGATGTGTCGCATAAAAGATAAATTGGCCACCGAAGTCCCATATGTTTATTGGTTTATTCAGATTAGATGTGTCATTTTCTTTTAAGACAGAGGAAAACTGTAATAAATTTGATATTTTATATTCCTCACTATCTTCTCTGTCTAGATTAGACTTTCTTGTATCTAAATCTAGACTATCAGAAATCTTTGATTCGTTTTCTCTATCCTCATTTTTGCTCAATATTGCAGTCCCATTGTTAGCATCATCTTGCAATTTTTTCTCTATGTCTGACATATCAGTATCCATTTTCTCAGGTTTATCATGATCTAAATTCTCTGTAGTATTCCTTTCCTCAGCTTCATCTTGATCTAAATTCTCTGTTGTACCATCTACTGTCACTTCTGATTTTAACGATGATGCCACAGAAACCAAACGTTTAAATGTGTTCTTATCCTTACTTGAAATCTCATGTATTTTCCACTTTCCGTCGGTGGACATCGAGCACTGATGTACATCGATTCCATTAGTACTCTCAATTTCGTCTACCGGTACTGGCATTTCCAGCAAGTTTTTGGTAAGAGTAGTTTTCCCTACGCCAAAATGTCCCACAACCATAATGCGGATGGTGTTCTGTTTTTCTTTTCCTTCACGCAGAGCTTTTATGTACATCTCTATCATCGATGGATCGAGCATTTCTATCTCAGTTGGTAAATCAGCATCTGAAAAATACCAAACAATCCTGTTTTGTTCCATACCTATCAAATATGCCAAATCAAATAAACAGCATTAGCTATTTTTATGAGGTGAGATTTTCTGAAATGATGTTCATTGTGAGACTTTAAATTGGGTTTTAGGGCTCACAAGTACAACAAGAGACCCAAAATGGACCGTAAACGCTCATCAGAGTACTGAAAGGCTCATCAGAGTAGGTATATTGATCCTTTCGGATTTCTTTTTACATGAGTAGTCTACTTAATATTGAATTTATTAGTTGGATAAAATTATATAATGTGGGGCTGTGCTGAGCATCATATCAATTTTATCCGTGTTAAATAAATTCAATATTAAAGGCATGAATGTGGGATTCGATTTATCACTAACACCAAAAAAGCATCATAAGCAACATTTATTAATGTAGCTCCCTTGTAGCATCCTATATATAACTTTGTCATATGATGACGTTGTAGGTTGACTCAGTCTTCTCAGTATGCCACGGAACAATGGAATTACCTCATCCTTAATCCCGAATTTCAGTGGTTACCGAAATCGACGAGGCAATTCCGATGTACTCCGCGCTGAAAGTAAAGACTGAACGATGATTCAACCTTCATGTGCATATTTGTTTCACTAGTGTAATATAATAAATATAACATGGCTTTATTACACTCCCACACTGCAAGTTATGTGATACATTTCTACATGCAACTTTGGACAAGCTATTTTGTAAATAAATTGATAGTCTAGAATATAAAGGAATCAGCTATAGTGGAGGTTTCATCATGATCCAACCATCCATTTAGGAAAAGAAGTATTTTAAAGGTGGTTCTTTTATTTGACATAGTTTTTCGTGTTGATTTTTTCCAGATTGACCGTCGACTTAAATAAAATTGAGAGAGGTCAGTGAACAGTACAGAAAACGTTTCAGCAAGACCCTATGATTGGTTTTGGTATAAAAGTCAAACAGGAAATGTTGTATTTAACTGAACAGGGCAGTCAACCAAAAATACGCAATTAAAACAAACAACAAGTACAAGGATAAATACAAGCGAAGTATATGATACCACAAACACAAAAGCGTTGTCAATCTCATTGGAATCGTCAGTGGCAAAAATGCTGCTCGAGTTTTAAACCAGGTTCATCAAGATCCTTCAATTGGTTCTAGAGAAGTTGTGCCAACAGAAATGAACATGCCAGACAAGATTTACATTTAGGCAAAATGTACCTAGAACATTATATTAAACTAAAACTGAAAAATATACCCACGCCTCTGCCCCTTTGACCCCTGCACTTTTGTTTTGCACCAATATAATTTTACTTTATGAATCATCAGAAATATATGAACAGTAAACAATCTGTAGGAAAACAAGAGGCCCAAGAGGGCCTGTGGACGCTCTACTGGCTAACAAGGCTTTTATAACATCAATGAAGCGAGTGACTGCAATTTACAATTTGTTGGAAGTTTTGGGCAAAATACAGCATTTTTAACTAAATCAAGGGCCATAACTAAAGAATCTGGTAAAGTCTGGTAAAGATCAGATGAAAAATGAAGGCCCTACCGTATTAACGGCAAAATATAGCATTTTTAACTAAATAAAAAGCCATAACTCGTCTGTTACTGGTCCGATCTGGCTGGTTTTCGAACTTGGCCAATAGAGCTAACAAAACAAGAGGTCAATGACCTTGAAGCTCTACTGATTGATTTTGATTTCAGGAAGTAGTCGCTACAAACTTGTTTTTTGAAAATTTATTTTTAGCCGTGGCGGCCATCTTGAATTTCCGGCCGACCTGATATTTTGCTAGGATCAATTAGACATCAAGAGCAACATTCCTGTGAAGTTCATGAAAATCCGTCAAGAAGTTTCAGAGGAGTAGTCGCTACAAGTTTTCATTATATAATTCTATGTAAACAAAGATGGCCGCTGACAGCCATGTTTACATCTAATCAAAATGATTTTTTACAAGGACCAACATCATGTAATGCTGATCATCTTAGAAAAAGTCCCATATCAATATCACTTATAGTTTTCAAGAAGTAGTCGCTACAAACTTGCATTTTGAAAATCTATTTTTAGGTATTGCGGCCATCTTGAATTTCCAGCCGATCTGAAATTTTGCTAGGATCAATTAGACATCAAGAGCAACATTTCTGTGAAGTTTCATGAAAATCCGTCAAGTAGTTTCAGAGAAGTAGTCGCTACAAGTTTTCATTATATAACTCTATGTAAACAAAGATGGCCACTGGCAGCCATGTTTAATGTCGAATCAAAATAATGTTCGACTCGGATAACCACCATGTCATGCTGATCATTTAAGAAAAAGTCCCATATCAATATCACTTATAGTTTTCAAGAAGTAGTCGCTACAAACTTGTATTTTGAAAATCTATTTTTAGCCATGGCGGCCATCTTGAATTTCCGGCCGACCTGAAATTTTGCTAGGATCAATTAGACATTAAGAGCAACATTCCTGTAAAGTTTCATGAAAATCCGCCAAGTAGTTTCAGAGTAGTAGTCGCTACAAGTTTTTACTATATAACTCTATGTAAACAAAGATGGCCGCTGGCAGCCACGTTTAACGTCGAATCAAAACGATTTTTGATAAGGACCAACATCATGTCATGCTCATCATTTTAGAAAAAGTCCCATATCAATATCACTTATAGTTTTCAAGAAGTAGTCGCTACAAACTTGTATTTTGAAAATTTATTTTTAGCCGTGGCGGCCATTTTGAATTTCCGGCCGACCTGAAATTTTGCTAAGATCATTTAGACATCAAGAGCAACATTCCTGTGAAGTTTCATGAAAATCCGTCAAGTAGTTTCAGAGGAGTAGTCGCTACAAGTTTTCATTATATAACTCTATGTAAACAAAGATGGCCGCTGGCAGCCATGTTTAACGTCAAATCAAAACGATTTTCGACAAGGACCAACATCATGTCATGCTGATCAATTTAGAAAAAGTCCCATATCAATATCACTTATAGTTTTCAAGAAGTAGTCGCTACAAACTTGAATTTAAAAAATCTATTTTTAGCTTTGGCGGCCATCTTGGATTTCACATCAACATGAATTTTTGCTAGGATCAACTAGACTTCATGGGCAACATTTCTGTAAAGTTTTATGAATATCCATCCAGTAGTTTTAGAGGAGTAGTCGCTACAAATAAAAGTTAACGGACGGACGGACAGAAAAAAATCTATTTTTAGCTTTGGCGGCCATCTTTGATTTCACATCAACATGAATTTTTGTTAGGATCAACTAGACTTCATGGGCAACATTTCTGTAAAGTTTTATGAATATCCATCCAGTAGTTTCAGAGAAGTAGTCGCTACAAATAAAAGTTAACGGACGGACAGACGGACGGACGACGGACGCCGCACCACGGCATAAGCTCTGCTGATCTCTGATCAGTAGAGCTAAAAACATGAAAAAAACAAGAGGTCAATGACCTTGAAGCTCTACTGATTGATTTTGATTTCAGGAAGTAGTCGCTACAAACTTGTTTTTTGAACATTTATTTTTAGCAGTGGCGGCCATTTTGAATTTCCGGCTGACCTGAAATTTTGCTAGGATCAATTAGACATCAAGAGCAACATTCCTGTGAAGTTTCATGAAAATCCGTCAAGTAGTTTCAGAGCAGTAGTCCCTACAAGCTTTCATTATATAACTCTATGTAAACAAAGATGGCCGCTGACAGCCATGTTTAACATCAAATCAAAACGAATTTCGACAAGGACCAACATGTCATGCTGATTATTTTAGAAAAAATCCCATATCAATATCACTTATAGTTTTCAATAAATAGTCGCTACAAACTTGTATTTTGAAAATCTATTTTTAGACATGGGAGCCATCTCAAATTTCCGGCCGATCTGAAATTTTGCTAGGATCAATTAGACATCAAGAGCAACATTCGTGTTAAGTTTCATGAAAATCCGTCAAGTAGTTTCAGAGCAGTAGTCGTTACAAGTTTTCATTATATAACTCTATGTAAACAAAGATGGCCACTGGCAGCCATGTTTAACGTCGAATCAAAATAATGTTCGACTCGGATAACCATCATGTCATGCTGGTCATTTTAGAAAAAGTCCCATATCAATATCTCTTATAGTTTTCGAGAAGTAGTCGCTACAAACTTATTTTTTAAAAATCTATTTTTAACCGTGGCGGCCATCTTGAATTTCCGGCCGACCTGAAATTGTGCTAGGATCAATTAGACATCATGAGCAACATTCCTGTGAAGTTTCATGAAAATCCGTCAAGTAGTTTCAGAGAAGAAGTCGCTACAAGTTTTTACTATATAACTCTATGTAAACAAAGATGGCCGCTGGCAGCCATGTTTAATGTCGAATCAAAAAAATTTCGACAAGGACCAATATCATGTCATGCTGATCATTTTAGAAAAAGTCCCATATCAATATCTCTTATAGTTTTCAAGAAGTAGTCGCTACAAACTTATTTATTTTAAATCTATTTTTAGCTGTGGCGGCCATCTTGAATTTCCGGCCAGCCTGAAATTTTTCTAGGATCAATTAGACATTAAGAGCAACATTCCTGTGAAGTTTCATGAAAATCCGTCAAGTAGTTTCAGAGAAGTAGTCGCTACAAGTTTTCATTATATAACTCTATGTAAACAAAGATGGCCGCTGGTAGCCATGTTTAACGTCAAATCAAAACGATTTTCGACAAGGACCAACATCATGTCATACTGATCATTTTAGAAAAAGTCCCATATCAATATCTCTTATAGTTTTGAAGAAGTAGTCGCTACAAACTTATTTATTTTAAATCTATTTTTAGCTGTGGCGGCCATCCTGAATTTCCGGCCGACCTGAAATTTTTCTAGGATCAACTAGACATCAAGAGCAACATTCCTGTGAAGTTTCATGAACATCCGTCAAGTAGTTTCAGAGGAGTAGTCGCTACAAGTTTTTACTATATAACTCTATGTAACCAAAGATGGCCACTGGCTGCCATGTTTAACGTCGAATCAAAATAATTTTCCACAAGGATCAACATCATGTCATGCTGATCATTTGAGAAAAAGTCCCATATCAATATCACTTATAGTTTTCAACAAGTAGTCGCTACAAACTTGTATTTTAAAACTCTATTTTTACCTTTTCGGCCATCTTGGATTTCACATCAACATGAATTTTTGCTAGGATCAACAAGACTTTATGGGCAACATTTCTGTAAAGTTTCATGAAAATCCGTCAAGTAGTTTCAGAGTAGTTGTCGCTACAAATAAAAGTTTATGGACAGACAGACGGACAGACGGACGACGGACGCCGCACCACGGCATAAGCTATGATCAGTAGAGCTAAAAATGAATGGATATTATGCCACACAAGGGTTTCCACTGTGTATGTTATACATGTCAAAAACTTCAGAGGGCCATTGCTTTGAAACATTACACCCTGTTATACCGACTGAAGGACATTTACTTTTGAGACTAGCCACACAAGCAAAATAGGCCATAGAAGGTAAAATTGTACGTCTAAAAACGCTCACAAGTATACTTGTGTTAGAACGGATGGACAGACAAGTTCATACCAGCATGCCCTCCTTCAACTTTGTTGGCTGGGGCGCTGCTGGGGGATATAATTATAACATTTATATAACAAGAGGCCCAAGAGGGCCTGTGGAAGCTCTACTGGCGCAAGATAAATTTTACGTATAAGGGGCCATTAGTCTTTTAAAAATCATTCAACCGGAACATGGTGATGACATATGCAACTAGACTTGGTAAAGTTTTGTTGAAATCCAGCCAGAGGTTTAGGAGAACTAGTCTAGACAAAGTTAGTGTATTAAAACCATTAAGGGCTCATAACTCTGCCAAACTTCATTCAACCAGAACATGGCAATGACAGGTGCAACTAGGATTAGTACTGATCATCCCCACCAAGATTCGCTAAAATCTGGCAAAGAGTACTGTTCAGAAGAGACTAATCTGGACAAAGTTTGGGTATTAAAACATTTAAAGGGCCATAACTCTACCAACCATAAATATGGCGATGATATGCACAACTAGGCTTGATAATGATCATCCTTGTCAAGTTTCGTCTATATCCAGCCACGGGTTCAGGAGAGCTAGCCTGGACAAAACTTGTGGTATCAAAATCCTTTAAAGAGCCATAACTCTGCCAAATATCTGTAAAGCAGAATGCGACGATAACATGCACAACTAGGCTTGGTGCTGATCATCCCTGCAAAGTTTCATTGAAATCTGGCAAGGGGTTCAGGAGAAGTAGATCAGACAAAGTTTGTGTATTAAAACCTTTAAAGGGCCATAATTCTGCCAAAAATCATTCAACCGGAACACGGCAAAGATTTGCACAACTGGACATGGAACTGATCATCCCTAAAAAAAGTTTTGTTTAAATCCGGCCCGGGGTTCAGGAGAACTGGTCAGAACAAAGTTTGTGTATTAAAACCTTTCTTTGGCCAGTAGAGCTAAAAATTGTAATTGATTGATCAGATCTAAGGCATAACTGATCGATGATTGATCAAATCAACAACACTACTGATCATTCCTGCAAGGTTTCACTGAAATCTGGCCAGGGGTTCAGGAGAGGTAGTCCGGCCAAAACTTGAGTATTAAAAACCTTTAAAGGGTCATAACTCTGCCAAAAATCTTTCAATAGAAATATGGCGATGATATGCATAACTAACTTGGTACTGACCATCCCTGCAGTTTTGTTGAAATCCAGGCAAGTGTTAAAGAGAAATAGTCCAGATAAAGTTTGTGTAGTAAAACCTTTAATGGACCACAAATCAGGCAAAAATCTTTCAAGCGGAACACAATGACGATATACATCACTAGATTTGGTACTGATGATCCATGGAGTTTTATTAAAATCTGGCCAAATGAAAGCCCAATCTTCTTAATGAGGCAAAATACAGCGTTTTTAACTAAAAGAAGGGCCGTAACTGCAGTGTTATTAACCGAATTAGACATGGTGGCCATCTTGGAAATCTGGCGGCCACGAGAAACACAAATCTGAAGGAAACGTCCCTAAAGATCATTGTGATTTAGTTTCATCAAACTCCTTCAAGCAGTTACAGAGAAGATGTCATATTTAGCCTTTTCCTATATAAACTTTGGGTCGCCACGGCGGCCATTTTGATTATTGAAAGAAAACAAAAAACACAAACTTAATACACACCAACCATTGTGATAAAGTTTCAACAAAATCCTTCAAAAGGTTTCAAAAAAGATGTCATATTTAACCTTTTCGTATATAACTATATGTAAACTTGGGTAACCATGGCGACCATTTTGATTATATTCGACGATAACGAAATACAAAAATTTGATAGAGACCAACTCATAAAACATGTATATGATATTTCATTAGAATGGAATAAGAGGTTTCGGAGGAGATGTCGTTTGAAATTTCCTTAAATTTGACCTAGTTTTAGCCATGGTGGCCATCTTGGACAACTGGGGGCTGCGAAAAACACAAATCGGAGGCGAACTATCCCAAAGATCGTTGTGATAAAGCTTCAACAAAATCCTTCAAGAGGTTTAAGAGAAGATGTCATTCTTAGCCTTTTCTATATAACTCTATAATAATAATAATAATAATAATAATAATAATAGTCTTTATTTACAGAGAGTAACACATTTAGTTATAAACTAATCTTCCATGTGGCCCTCTATTATATACAAATTTACAAATGACAAATGACAGAACAAATCAAATAAAGCAGTAATCAATAAAGGCAATATTGTTTTGAAATATTAAATGTTTGCATTCAAACTAAACGTTGCATACCCTTTAACACACATACACTCGTTTACCCTAAATTTGTGCAAAAGAAACAAGCTCTAAGATGAATAAATACAATGAAGCTATGGAAAAAGAAAAGAAGCAAGCATAATTAATAACAGCAAAAAAGAAAATGGAATTTGAATAACACATATATATGAACAAATGGTGAAAATTACTATTTAATTATATACAACAAAATTATTTCACAAGCCCTGTCCGCTTTACTTAAAAATGGTGTATTAAAATATATAAGCATTTGATTCGAACATTACCCCCGCAGAAATAAATCCAAGCTTTTTTGAAATCCTTAGAATTCCATGGAATTTCATAGATCTGCAACATTTTGTTCACAGGAAAAAGTAAGAAAAAGCTTGGATCCATCATTCCTAGGAATTCGATGACATTTCAAGGATTTTGTGAGAATGCATGGAAAAGCTTGGATTTTTATTCCATCGAAATCCAAGGTTTTCCTGCTTGGAAAAAGCTTGGAATTGAATGGAATTGATTGTTTAAAATACCTCTGCTGAGAAAAGTTTGGACTTATGAATTATAATGTGTGGAAAAACTATGGAAATGCTTGGAATTTACTTTTATTGTGTCAAGATAGAACTTTAAGAAAAGTCCATCGTTTTCCAAGCTTTTCCTTCTTTGAAAAAGAGTGGAATACCATTGACTTTTAATAATGAAATACAGAACAGAACAAGTCATTTCTTTGATAGTAAAAGTATATTATATGAATAGTTTATTTCAAATCTAGTAGGCATCTGACCATGAGGTACAAATATGATAATATAATAATGACAGACAGTGATATTTTAAGACACAAATAAGCAATAATACAAAACTGAAATACGCATAACACTCAGTCCTGGTATGCATTATCTCAATGAATAATAATATGAACTTCTATCGTGGAGAAGGTGTTCACTATATACAATTATACATGTGGTATAAATATTTTGCGACCTTTATTTAACATCTACTTAATATTTTGCCTCAAAAGTATTACATGTTATATATAAACTTATCGGCACATATACACACTTAAACCCTTAAATACATACTCACATACATGTATACTCATACACAAATATACTAATACAGTACTTACAAAAAGCATATAAATTATAACTTATCTACATATTTAAATAACCATGCTAATTATCAACATATAATATTTCATTTCTTAATCTAAATACCTTGTAGATGAATATACTCATATATAAATTTGTTTAAAACCAACATATTTTGACTTTTCAATAAAAGTGCATAAAAAGAACAAAGACAAGTTGTAAAACTATTGAATAAATTAGATTAAGGAATGGTGCAGATGTTTCTGTTGAAATCAAAGACTTGTGGAATAAGTGATATATTCACATCCAAGTCAAATAGTGACATAATTGACCTTAGGTCAAGCACTGGCAGATTTGCAATGTTTATTAGGGCTGCAAGAAATACTGTTAGATGGGTGTGGTAAGATAACTGATTTTACATCTGGTTATTTAAGGAACTGGATTATGGTGCATTTTGGGAGTAAATTTTGCTCAGTTTGAAATTTTGTGTGGGAAAAAATATTTGCATGAAAAAAGGCTTAAATAGTGTCCATTTAACTTTATTAATTCTGTGTTTCCCCATAAACTGTGTGTGGATTTAATGTATATATCTGGACTATGTTGTAAAAAACTGAATTAGGTTATAGTTACAAGTGAAACCTAACATAACAATTACATGGAATAATTGAAAAGTGAGGTAAGAAGTTTCAATTTTCTTCCTGTAGAAATGAAATAATGCTAATTTGACACTGTAAGCTCATATTAGAAAATGTTGAACCTAACTGCATAACATAAACTGCAAACAGTGTATTTAATGTGAGCTGTTTTATTTGAGTTAGTTATCTAATTGATTTTGCTTAATTTCATTTAATATTTAATGAAGTCCATGATGTTTTAAATGATGCATTAAGAAATGTTATTTCATTTTTATGCGTGAAAGATCGGGATTTCTCAGTGCAAGAATATTCATAATCGCTAAATATTAATAACTAACTCAGAACACAATAATAACTAACGCTGCGACGTTGAGGCGTGACAACAACAAAATGTTGCTGACGTCAACGTCATCCGCCGATAACGTTCAATAAAGCGAATATTTGTTTGAAAAACGTAATTTAAAATGTAATAAATAGACTATTTATTTAACTGCTGGGATCGATTATTGGGTAATCCTTCACTTGATGGTAGGCATGCGCTCGTTCGTGAAAAGAACCACACGTCTACCACTCGTGAAGGATTTCCCTATAATCGATCCCAGCAGTTAAATAATCTCTATATCTTGGTGAAATTGTACACACTTATTTTACTGATATTATTGTTGAAATAAAATGAAAGTGTCTATACCCAAAATGTATAGTATGAGTAGAAAATGGATGAAAAATTATATGTGTAAATGTATGATTATGTCAAGTGGTTGTCTTTGATATGTCAGGGTGTTTGAACATGTCTGACCATGGTCTACCAGAGACCATTGTTGAACATGGTCAGAGACCATGAACTACCATGGTCTACCGTTGACCATGCTATTTCATGGGGTATCATTGTAGTACCATGGTCACTGGCCATGATAGTTCATGGTCTCTGACCATGGTCTACCAGAGACCATCAAGTGCCATTTACCAAAACATGGTCTACCATGGTCTCCTGACCATGAACTACCATGGTAGTTCGTGGTTTTAAACCGTTCATTTCACCTGGGTTCAAGGACCAAACTATTTCATAAACAGTAATTATATTGGAGGTGACATGAAATCCAATTTAGTGCAGTTGCACATATCAAGGACCAAACTATTTCATAAACAGTAATTATATTGGAGGTGACATGAAATCCAATTTAGTGCATTTGCACATATAATATGATATTGAAAGACATTATGATGGATTAAATTTTGGATCGACTCTCATAATTGTTCCAGGTCGCCTCCAGTCCCTTTAATACTTGCGCTGTCAAGAGCATACTGTCATTTATGGCTTTAATACATATATATATATTTATCTATTCATAATTATGGCAAAATATAAGACCTTTTGATGGGAACTGGAACTGTATGGAGCATATGTTATTTGTGTGTGCGTTGGTCAAAACCAGAGAGTTGTAACAAAATAAAAACAAGTTTTAGTGTGTGCATGACAGAGAGAAATTTATTTAGAGCATGTCTTATTGTGTGTGTGTTTGCCTGTTTTATTGTGTGCATAACAGAGAGATATTTGTAAATAGCATATTTTAGGAACCAGAAGAGATGAAACAATAATTTTGGTATCAAATTGTTACTAACCAAAAATGAAAATGGGCAAAGCAACCCCATTATATAATTTGCATAAAAGAGCGCATTCAAAAATGCTATGAGATTTATTTCTGCCTGACTATGTTTTGAAATTGTTTGACTTGAAAGAGGACATTCTAAGCTTTTTTCGCTCTCTTACGGTTCCTGAGATAGGGACTGTCATTACCATGCTGTTGGTTTTCGCAAGCTGCGACACAATTATTGTGGCATTTGGTTTTATTATTAAATAAGTTGGAGGGTTTTCCCCAACAGAGAATGTGTGTAATTTACGTATTGTATTTTTTATTAATTCTTTTGACTAGAAAGGGAGAAAATACAAACAGAAATATTTATGGGGAGCTTAGGAATTTGTAACTGTCAAGGGTCATTTTGTTGGAATTATGATTTCTTGGGGAAAACACATATTCTTCTCTTCTCCAAACATTTCTTAGCAAGAATTTCCATGAAATTTCATTGATTTTAGTCATTATACATGTATACCCTTGGAATTCTATGGAATACTATGGATTTCTTGGCTTGATTTCATTTATATTTATATACTGTCTACCAATGGAATTTCATTGAATAGAATGGATTTTTTTTGCGTCAATTCAATTGATTTATTATAATGTCTCCCCATGGAATACAATGGAACCTTGTGACAGTTCCATTTAATTTTTTATAGCTTTTCCAAGCTTTTAATCCTTGGAATTCCATGGCATTTAAAGGAAACAAATCCTTAGAAATGCATAAAATACTATGAAATTCTTTGGATTTCCCACTGGATTTTCGCAGGGGTAGGTTCCTTTCATCCATTTTATGAAATTCAAATGAAATGCATCAATAGTATTCAGAGTTTTTAACTCTGGTAATCTGTTCCATATAATAGGTCCTGAATATGCAACACTTTGTTTGTAAATTTCTTTGTTTGGCCTTGGTGGAATACAATTTAAGTATATGTTGATGTTGATCTTAGCACTGGAACAATATCATTTGCCATTCTATGTTTAAACATTTCATTAACATATTGAGGTGTTTCTGATTTGGTGACTTTATACATAAACTTTGCTTTTTTTAGATATAATATTTCAAAGACTGTTAATATTTTCAATGTTTGCATGGTTTCTAATACATCCACCACATTATAGTCCATTATTATTTTACATGCGTGTTTTTGAAGACGAAAAATTATATTAAGATTCATTTGAGATGTGACTCCCCAAACTGTATTACAATAGTCTATGTGGGGTTGAACGTATGTTTTTGTAAAACTGAGTTCTGTGCTCGGTAGATAAATATTCTTTAATTCTAGACAGAAGCCATATATTTGATGTATTTTTTTTTGCATATTTTATCTATGTGGATTGACCAAGCCAAGTCAGTATAGAGTGGTAAATCATTAATAAACATTAAGAATAGTAGTGGACCCAAAATTGAGCCCTGTGACACACCATTAACTATACAATTCTCCTCAGAAGTAATGTTGTTAACAGATACCTTTTGCTTTCTATTGAGTAGATATAAAGAAAGCCACACAATTGTGTCACCAGAAAGGTTTTAGTGCTTCAATTTTTTTAACAAAAGTGTGTGATCAACATTTAGATCGAAAGCTTTTTTGAAGTCGACCATTACAACTCCAATCAAAGATCCATTATTTTTAGCTTCGAGCCATTTACCAATCATTCCTACTAAAGCAGTTTCACAAGAATGGTTGGGCCTAAAACCAGACGGAGTTTTGTGTAGTAAATTATAATATAGAAGGAAATTCATTAATGAATCGTGTACATGTTTCTCTAGTACTTTTGAGAGAATTGGTAGGATTGAGATGGGTCTGTAGTTATTGACATCATCTTTAGAACCACCCTTGTGAAGAGGCATCACTTTGCCTTCCATTTATCAGGAAAAATGGAGCTTTTTATACTTTGGTTGCAAATGTAGGTGACACAATCTGCAATGTGAGGTGCTGCTATTTTAAGCAAACGTGGTCCAATATTATCACATCCTGTGGCCTTTGTAATGTCAATATGTTTTAAGATTTTTTCAACTGTTTCTTTGGAAATTTCAGGAATTGAAAAGTAGGTTTCAAAAGAAATTTTGCTATCACAGAATAATTTAAGCGTCTCAAATTCTGAGATGTTAATTGGTTATTTTATATTTGAAGCCACAGAACCAAAACAATTATTAAATTCATTCGCAATATCACTGCCATCTTCAAATTCATTTTCACCAATTTTTAAAGATGAAAAAGTTGCATTACATTTCTTTTTATTTATCCCTATTACCTTAAATAATTTCCACACACTGCCTGGATTATTATTATTTTCATTTATCATTAAGGTATACTGTGCTTTTTTAGATTGCTTTATTAATTTAACAACCTTATTTCGCCAAATTTTGTATTGAGCTTCATCATTTAGAGATTTGTATCTGTCCCCAGTCTTAATAGCTTCAATAATATAAGGAGTTATCCATTTTGGTTGATGCTTATACTTGACTCTATGAGTTTTTAGTGGCAGATGTTTGTCTACAATATCCATAAACATAGATGACCAAGTCTCTACGGTTTCGTTTGTGTCATCAAACACCTTGATGACATTCCATGGTGCAGATTGCAAATCATTTATAAAATCCTGTTCAATAAAATGTTTATATGACCTATATAATATTGAGTGATGCGAACATTTAGGTAATGTACATCTAGTTTTACGTGTAAGAAATACAGGTCACTTAATCCTATTTGTGGAACATTTATAGAACTAATATTTTCCTTCACATTGCAGTATATATGGTCTATTAGTGTTTGCGAATGTGCTGTTCTTCTAGTAACAGTATTAATTTGTTGATAAATGCCAAATGGTTCCATAAATTCTAACCATGCCTTTTTTGTCTGTTCATTTAGTAAATCCCTATTAAAATCACCTAACAAATAAATTTCCTTTTGCTTCTCGAGTACTTTTTCTATGAAGTTTTCAAAATGTTCATTCCATTTAACTGTTTCATTCTGATGCCGGTATATCATACCCACCAAAAAACTCTTTAAATTCTTTGGAAATACTACTAGCCATAAACACTCTATTTCATTCTTCTCTAAATCACATCTTCTCTTTACCTTCACCCCATTTGTAACATAAATAATAATTCCACCACCTTGTTCCTTTCGCTCCTTTGTAATTATTGTGTCTTTTCTAAAGAGTTGAAAATTAACAGTTGTCAAGATGGAAATGTTTTAATTTAGTTTCACTTAATCCAAAAATATGTATTGTTCAACATAAGCTCTATTTGGTCAAATTTATTTTGTATACCTTGAATATTTATGTGACCAATTTTTAAACCTTTATCTGATAACCCTAAATCAAGAGAATGTTGTTTGGGGTTCAAGGAAAGACTAGTATCAGCATGCAACATTTCATTTTGTGTTATATCACTGTATACAGTATTACAATTAATATAAGTACTTGTACTGTCACACAGTGTTAAGACATCATAGAATTCATTTTGCTCACTTTCGGTTTGAAGTGTACTTTTATCAATTAAAGTTTCATTGTTATATCTTCCGCTTATACTTAATATATCTGTCAAAGTTGTTTCTGAATAAACAAAGATGGCCACTGGCGGTCATGTTTGACATCGAATCAAAACGAATCTTGGTTTGGACCAAGTACATGTCGCTATAGTCATTTTGGTAAAGGTTCCAATTCAATATCACTTACGGTTTTTGAGAAATAGTCGACACAAATTCACATTTTTAAAATCTATTTTTAGCAGTGGTGGCCATCTTGGACCTGCATTTTTGCTAAGATCAATTAGACATCAAGAGCAACATTCCTGTCAAGTTCCATGAAATTCCATCTATTAGTTTCAGAGGAGTAGTCGCCACAAGTTTTTCCTATAAAACTATGTAAACAAATATGGCCACTGGCGGCCATGTTTGACATCCAATCAAAATGAACTTTGGTTAGGATTAACTACATGTCATGCCAGTCATTTTGGCAAAGGTTCCAAATCAATATAAATTACAGTTTTTGGAGGTAGTCGCGTCAAAATCGTATTTTTTAATTCTATTTTTAGCCGTGGCTGAAAATCCGTCAAGTAGTTTCAGAGGAGTAGTTGCCACAAAAAAAAACAGTTTACAGACAGACGGCGGCATAAGCTCTGCTGATATTTGATCAGTCAAGCTAAAAATGAGTACTTAACCCATATAATGACCTTCAGTGTGACCTTGACTTTTCTATTTTAGTATGGTCATGTCGATGTTGTCATGATAAGTATATATTGAAAGTTTGATGCAGAATATCAAGAAATGAGAAAGTTATAGCTAACATTAAGTTTTTGTGAAGATGAAAGTGAGTATTTAACCATATACTGACCTTCAGTGTGACCTTCACCTTTATATTTCAGTATGGTCATGTCGCTGTTGTCATGATGAGTATATATTGAAAGTTTGATGAAGAAATATCAAGAAATGAGATAGTTATAGCCAACGTTAAGTTTTCGTGAAGAAAAGAATGAGTATTTAACCCATACATTTGCTGCCACGCGGATTAAGACTAATCCCACTCATCGCGGCGATTTTTATCTCACCGCGGACACACTGATTTTGTCCCCGCGATCCGCGGACAGCCCGCTCATCGCGGGGATAATATATTTTTTCCACCGCGACACAATCACCGCAATTCGCGGTGATCTGTTTTGATTCGCACACTGCTTTACCCGGTGTGAAATCGTAGGCCATCGCCGTGATTTATCTTCAGTATCAATGTACAATTGTGCAGTCAATTTAATGCATTATTATTCAATAACTATTAAAAAGCAGAAGACAATTTTATTTTTGTTTTCGGAAAATTCAAATGCCCGGATAATGTATACTGGGTCACGATAGTTATATGGCGGTTCCTATTACCGACTTCGCGGTGACTGAACATAAAATTCAAATCTTATACTGGAAATTAGAATTATATTTTTTTAATTAATCGTTATTTTAACATATTTTACTATTCTGCTGTTGGTTATTAATACATCGATGGGTTCTTTAGTCAGAAATAATCCGAAAAATTGTAAAGAATTCCGGGTCATAAACCCGTTATTAGTGCCGCCTTGTTAATAGGTACACACATCGCAAAGGATTGTGGGTAGCCAATTTATGTCCGGTGAAGAGAAATGTGACTTTTGGAAAACAAAAACGTAAAACACACGTTATTAAATGCATTTAAAGTTTGAAATACCTATTGCTTCCAAAATTGTTCATTGTATTTATCATTTTTATTACATTTTTCATTGATCCGTGCTCTAATTTCCCCCGCGAATCTATCACGGAGAATCGCGGTGATTTCTTTCTTTCGAGACTGGATTTTGCAATCGCTGCGATTTTTACAGTCGCGGGGAATCCCCGCGATATTTCGGGTGACAATCCGCGGTAAGATCGCGGGGATTTGTGACTTTGATTGAAAAACGGCCGCGGGGATGCTGCGAAAAAGTCGTAATCCGCGTGGCAGCAACTGTATAATGACATTCAGTGTGACCTTGTCCTTTATATTTTAGTATGGTCATGTCAATGTTGTCATGATGAGTGTATATTGAAAGTTTGATGAAGAAATGAGAAAGTTATAGCCAACGTTAAATTTTCGTGAAAACTAGAGGTCAATGAAGTAGTTTCAGAGGTGTAGTCGCTATATAACTCTAAATAAACAAAGATGGCCACTGGCAGCCATGTTTAATTTCGAATCAAAATAATTTCAACAAGGTCCAACATCATGTTAGGCTCGCGCTACCATTCGCCAAATCGCCATAGGCGAAAAGAAACCCGAACTGGCGAATGAAAATCGTAAGAAATACATATCAAATTCGCCAGACATCGGCGGTCTGGCGAATCCAAATTTCCGACCGATTTTGTCTAAAATCTCGGGAAATCACGAATTCTAATGCACAAAGTCTTTCACTGTTTATAAGCCACTACCCCGCTGGGTGTTGTTAGCTAATTAGCGACAATCAATTTGGACTGATAAACTAATTATCGCAGTGTTTATTGAAAAAGGATAAAAATATCGGACAGGGAAAGCAGCATTCAAAGACGACAGTCAACCACAAAACACAAAAACAAACACGCAAACAGACAAACGAAAAGACAAAAGTAATAAAAAATACAAACGACATCACAAACACAAAAGGGTTGACAATAGGGCTACCGCCTTGGAACGGTCAGTGGCAAAGTAGGCCACTGGGGGTTTAAACCGGTTCTAGGGTGCACCAAACCTCACACTTACCCTACTGTCATCCCATTAAAACAGGACAGTGTAAATAAAGAAATCCCCGCCATGATCTAATCTCTAACCAACAAGGCAGCATCAATAGGCAATATAAGTAAAACACAAATATGCTCGTCAAATTGTCGGTGTGCGATAAACTCCGCCCACTGTTCCGCCTCTTGCTGTCAATCAACTGGTTTGTGACCCCGCGCTCAATATTATCCACATATTTAACTGCGTTATCGAGCCGGGTAAAACATAAAAAATAATGTGGCGCCCTCTAGCGGCCAAAATGGCTTTTCTAAACACATACTTACGAATTAATAAGCTGGAGATGCCGTCGGTGTTTTTGATCTTTACGATCACTGATAAGACTAATTAGTTGTACACACGGTAGCGTAAACTGCAACAATGGCAAGTGTGAACCTATGTTTGATCGGCTGTCTCTGAACTGGGATAATTTTTAGTTGAGCAATCAACATGAAAAAATACAAAAGGTGCGCTTTCTCAAAATATTGGTACACTTTTAAAATGAAGTGGCTTCTATTACTTACTCTGTGCATGATAGTCGTGGTGTATGTAACATTTCCGAATTTTGTCTCACAATGCAGCGCGATCTTTCTAGCTCCTTTGGAACTCCTGTTAGTTGAACTTGTTTTAAATGCTTCAGCTTAGCCTTACATTTTAAACTATATTTATTTTATTTTTATGAATGTTAGTAGGTATATTGAAATACATTTAATAAAAATACTAAATGGTTTAATCAATGGTGACAAGAGTCTGTATTTTTTATATTTTCTTATTATATGCATGCATTCATTCTGTCCTTTTTTAAATTTCAGTCGACAATTTTTAAAAATTAAAATAGTATTAAATTAAATACAATTTTTAAAACTTTTTGAATATTGTACAGCTCCACTTGTAATTGTAAGCAATAAAGCAGAATGCATATGATGTGGACATATTGATACCCTATACATGTAGGTTAACAAAGAATACTTTTTTAAACTTACTATTGATGTGTACGCAAACGCGAAGTTTTAGCGCCTCCAATTTGTTCAAAAATATGTCGGCAAAAGTCTGGCTAAAGACATTCTAATCTGGCTAAAGGAATTATTAGGGCTTTAGCGCTAGCCTAGTCATGTCATGCTAATCATTCTAGAAAAAGTACCATATCTGAACTATCATTTATAGTTTTCAAGAAGTAGTCGCTACAAATTTGTTTTTTTATAAATCCATTTTAAGTCATGGCGGCCATCTTGAATTTCCGACCGACCTGATTTGTTTGGTGTTTTATGTCATTTTCAACACATGTAAGGTTAAATATGATGGTCGACTGTTTTGTGGTGGAGGCAGACCACCCACTCTTCCTGGGTAGAACCAGTACTGAACACCTCCCGCCATCCGTACAAATCGCCGGTTGACCTAAAATGATATATAGGGTCCTATAGAAACCACAGCGTCCGAACGCAATGGCATCGTAGGTCCACACTGTACTGCAAACAAGGACTTGAAACTACAATGAAAGAGACAAAAAACAACAGAAAGGGTGGTGAAGACAGGGTTACCGACTTGGAACGGTCAGTAGGCAATAAGACCTACTGGTTAGCTTGAATCGATTTTATATGCGCACAATAAATCTTGCTAAGATCAACTAGACATCAAGAGCAACATTTCTGTTAAGTTTCAGAGGAGGAGTCACTACAAGTTTTTATTATATAACTCTATGAAAAACTCTATTTCATCTTTAAAAATTGGTGAAAAAGCCAGGTTTAATGACGAATCAAAATGATTTTCGACAAGAACCAACACCATGTCATGCTGATCATTTTAGAAAAAGTCCCATATCAATATCATTTATAGTCTGAAGAAGTAGTTGCGACGATAAATTTGTTTCTTAAAAATCTATTTTTAACCGTGGCGTGTCCGGACTACCTGAAATTTTGCTAGGATCAACTAGACATCAAGAGCAACATTTTTGTGAAGCTTCATGAAAATCTGTCAAGCAGTTTCAGAGGAGTAGTCGCTACAAGTTTTTACTATATAACTCTATGTAAACAAAGATGACCACTGGCAGCCATGTTTAATGTTGAATCAAAATGATTTTCAACAAGGACCAACATCATGTCATGCTGATCATTTTAGAGTAAGTACAATATCAATATCACTTACAGTTTTCAAGAAGTAGTCGCTACCAACTTGTTTTTTAAAAATCTATTTTCAGCTGTGGCGGCCATCTTGAATTTTCGGCCGACCTAAAATTTTGCTAGGATCAACTAGATATCAAGAACAAAATCCATCAAGTAGTTTCAGAGGAGTAGTCGATACAAATTTTTGCTATATAACTATATTTAAACAAAGATGGCCACTGGCAGCTATGTTTAGCATCAAATCAACATGATTTTCGACAAGGACCATGCTGATTATTTTAGAAAAAGTCCCATATCAATATCACTTATTGTTTTCAAGAAGTAGTCGCTACAATTATTTTTTTTAAATCTATTTTTAGGCGAGGCAGCCATCTTGAATATCCAGCCGACCTGACTTTCTGCTAGGATCAACTAGACATCAAGAGCAAATTCCTGTGATGTTTCGTGAATATCCGTCAAGTAGTTTCAGAGGAGTAGTCGCCACAAAAAAAGTTTGCGGACGGACACAGACGACGGACGACGCACCACGGCAAAAGCTCTGTCAGTAGAGCTGGAAGTTAGTATTTAACCCATATAAGGACCTTCAGTATGACCTTGAACTTTATATTTTAGTATGATCATGTCGATGTTGTCATGATGAGTATATACTGAAAGTTTGATGTAGAAATACCAAGAAATGAGAAAGTTATAGCCAACGTTAAGTTTTCGTGAAGAAAAAAAAGATAACCCATAATTATAATGACCTGAAGGTCATTATAATTGTGTGACCTTGACCTTTATATTTTAGTATGGTCATGTCTATGTTGTCAGGATGAGTACATATTGAAAGTTTGCTGAAGAAATATCAAGAAATGAGAAAGTTATAGCCAACATGATGTTATCGTGACGGACTGACAAGAAAGTGATCCCTATGTATTACATTTTTCTTCGAAAAGGTGACACAAAAATGTGTTATGTGACACAACGCGATGGGATGGGACGGGACAAAAAATGTGTAACGGGACGCGACTGGACGTTACGGTCAAGGTGATTCCTATATAGCCCCACTTCATTTTGTGGAGATGGGTATAATAATTACAAGAGCATACAAATACACCAACTGTCACCTTATTACACATGGCTGTATAAAGACAAACTGGTACAAATGTTACTCTGTTAATTATAACAATTTATAATACAAATACACATTTTCTACCACATAAATCAAGGTTGCCAGCACCTGGGTCAAATAAAATTCCCTGACATTTCCCTGACCAAATATAATTTTTCACTCGCCAATATGATGCAATTTTATCGGCCTCCTCACTCCCCTACAGCCGACTATTCCACCAATATTTATGGGAAGCCATAACCGTCAAAATGTGGATATTTACAAACCATTCAATGACAGGCAGTTTAATTCAACATGAAGTCATTTTATGACGTACATATTGATTCGATGCGACGTGTAAACTGATAAAGCTTAT
This sequence comes from Cyrtodaria siliqua, assembly GCA_037043455.1. Lineage (NCBI taxonomy): Eukaryota > Metazoa > Mollusca > Bivalvia > Adapedonta > Hiatellidae > Cyrtodaria > Cyrtodaria siliqua. The sequence continues at coordinate 167,872 of JAWPHD010003312.1, read as the reverse complement.
CATTGAAAAAAACACACTGCTTGTTTATCATAAAGCCAGTAATTATGTAGGGGAAATAACCCTGCAAGTAATGTGGCAAATATCGACAGCGCTGCCGCCATCGTACCGTTTCACTTTGCACGTAATGAAATCAGTTTCTGTCGAATGGATTGTGTTTGCATTTGCACCAACTTTGTTTTCCTCCGATTATTTTACTTACCACCAGACTAAATGTGTTTGCGTTAAACGGATTCATATTGCATCATACTGATTTACTTTGCTGTGTATCACTTCATATTTTTTTATGAATCGTTTAAGTTTTCATCGTACCGACTTGTATTTTATTGTATTGCATTAGTTTTTTTGTCAAATGGTTTGTCATTGCACTGAATGATTTCTATTTGCGTCGTATGGTTTGACATTTTACATCGTAAATGTCCACATTTTGACGGTTATGGCTTCCCATAAATATTACTTTAATTCAAATTGAAAGACAAAATTTTGACAATCTCATGTTTTATACTGCAATGCAGTAACTTGAAGACTGCCATAGCCACAGATACACGATTTCTCAACAACAAATTTCTCTGACTTTCCAAGGTCGCTGGCAACCCTGTATGTAATGGGATCTGTTCTAACTGAATGTAAAAACAACAACATAAAAACAATCTGAACCTCTGACACTATTAAACATGACTGTATACATTATTAACATATTACCATGGGTTGTCCCCGTGTATCTCTGGCGACAATGAAGAGAGCTCGTACAATCATCGTCATCATTTGCTGTCCCTCTTCATGCACAAAAAATAAAAATAAAAATTATTAGTAATAGGATTTAAAAAACATAAGACTCAATCAATCATTCTTTGAAATATAAACTGTGTGCTACATACACTATATTAAATCGCATACCTCTTTGTAGGTGTGTCTATATTTGTTAATTCATGTTCACCGACTCATGGCGAAAGCGGGCATTTAAGCGATACAATTTTAACTCAGGACATCATTTGCTGCACACAGGTAGTGCACACAATACTTATACACAGGTAGCAATATAATTTACAGGAGAAAAGGTTTGCCTCTGTCGGAACTCGAACTCGCAACCTCTATTTACAGTGACCTTATTAATGTTTTTCAGTTTCTTTATCTAATCTTTTGTATAGTCAGTCTGAAAATTATTTGTGTATCTTAAAGGGGGTACTAGTATTAGTGTAGCAATATGATATAATAAGTCAAAATGTGCCTGCACAATTTACAATTCTTAATATGCAATATTTGGAGATACCGTTAAAGCACAAAGGTTTGTGAAACATTTTATGTTTGTTTTCAATCGGCTGAAGCGTTTTTGCATGCTGCCTTCTCGGGAAGCTCGTTTTAGTGAGGTGGCGTGGTGTTACGCGATCTCTTCCTACTTAGATATTTTGGTGTACATTAGTCGTTTCGGTTGTCTGGTGTCAAAAGGTGGTACATGTTATGAATAAATGAATATGATTTTTAGATACACACGTTTTATAGCTTGGAATAGAGCCTTATGTGAATGGATTATCATGTTAATCCTTTATTTTCTGGCCAGTTATACATGTTCTCTGCACAGAATGGCATTTTGGGAGCCGGACCCCTTGTTAATATGTATACTTAGTAATATGGGTTTTCGATATTTGGGGTTTTAGGACTCTATACCAAACCATTTAAACACCATCCCAACACCGTGCCGACCCCCTATGGTTAAAACGGTGTAAATCTTTGTATGAGAAAGGTTAATTATTACCATTTTGATAATACGTCTTCGTTTCGTTTACGCGCTGTTTTGCGTTGTTGTTGTTATTGAAAAATGCGACTTTTCTTGTTGGGTTTACAATTTTCCTCCAGTGTAGGCACACCAAGTGAGTTGCAGTTAGATGTCGCTATGTAAAATAATATAAAGCGCAATTGTCGTAACACAGTCTATAGATTTTAGCTCTTCTGTAAACACCGAGAACCCGTCAAGGATTTTTCAGAAAAACATGGCCGCGCCCACGAACTTGTTCCTTTCGCTACTTTCGCCAATTTCGCCAATACCAGCCGTCAGTTTACATGGGTTAAAATGACTTTAGCCAAATTCGCAAAAGCATTTGACAAAAGTTTCGCCAATTGCAATTTGACTTCACCTATGGCGACTGGCGAAGGCAAATGAAGAGCCCAGGTATATAGTCCATCAAGTTGCACACATAAATTAACATTGCATGGTGTAATACTATCCACAAATTGAAATTCCATCTCAAAACAACTTTATCTGGTTTTTGTCTCGCCTTTTCAAAGAAAAAAAAGGGACAAAGGTGTTGCTTTTCCGACGGCGTCATCATTCGACGTTTGCATTTCGGTCACTTTCTCACAAAATGTATGCACTAGACCTTTCAAACTTTGCTTATACTTGTATCTTGGGTGGTACATCTCAATGTGACAAAGCAAATGTGGATGTCACGTTGACCCTCCAAGAAAGCTTTCTCACAAAATGTATGCACTAGACCTTTCAAACTTTGCTTATACTTGTATCTTGGGTGGTACATCACAATGTGACAAAGCAAATGTGGATGTGACACGTTGACCCTCCAAGAAAAGGGCAGATAACTTAGTATTTTTACATTCATTTTTTGCATTAAGGTCACTTTCTCACAAACTGTATGAACTAGAACTTTCAAACTCTGCTTATAGTTGTATTTTAGGTGGTATATCGTCACGAGACAAAGCAAATGTGGATGTGACCTTGACCCTCTAAGCAAAGGGCAGAAAACTTAATAATTTTTACATTCAACACTGTATGCACTAGATCTTTCAAACTTTGCTTATAGTTGTATATTTGGTGGTACATCAAGTAAATGTGGATATTACCTTGACCCTCCAAGCAAAGGGCAGATGACTTAATAATTTTACATTCAGCTTTTGCATTTAGGTCAATTTCTCACAAACTGTATGCACTAGACGTTTCAAACTTTACTTATAGTTGTATCTTGGGTGGTACATCACAACGTGACAACGCAAATGTGGATGTGACCTTGACCCTTCAAGCAAAGGGCAGATAACTTAATAATGTTTACATTCAACTTTTGCGTTTAGGTCACTTTCTCACAAACCATATGCACTAGACCTTTCAGACGTTGCTTATAGTTGTATCTTGGGTGGTACATCGCAACGTGACAAAGTTAATGTGGATGTGATTTTGACCCTCCAAGCAAAGGGCAAATAACTTAATAATTTTTATGTTTACGTCGCTTTCTCACGAACTATAATTATGCATAACAGATGTTTAATTTTTTTTAATTTGTTTTTGGCCCACCTTCTCAACCCCTTTTATCTGCTCCTTTCTTTCGCCTCCCCTCACTCCGTCTTCCGCCAGCTCTGCTGTTGTCCCTCCTATTAGATGGTGATCTGTTCTGACATACTTTCTGCTGAAGCCTCGCTGTATATTCTGTTTCTGCGACGACTCTCGCTGTTCACCCGCAGTTCACCTGATTTTTCTCTTTTTTCCTTTGGATTGTACTGTTTCTGGGACATTGCTGATATGTCTTCTGATATTGTCTATTGCTGTGAAACAGCCTCCCCCTAGTACTCAATGGTACTCCATTCAAGCTACTATGCCACTACTAGGCTACTGGCCACTGCATACTTTAGACGCGCCATACGAAGAACCAACGAATTTCTGTCTACAGCTTCCCTTCTTTCAGTGAACGTCGGCCTAGCATCGTCACAAGTCAGCAGTGAGGTACTAACTACTCATGAAGCAAATTTGAGGGCCGAGAAGGTGGATTTTTGCCGAATGGTAATGAATGATAAGCAATGAATAAATGAAAGATGATAATGGAGAGACCAGCATCCGGCGGGGTTTGAACCCACGACCTTCCGCTTGTGGGCCCAGTGCTCTACCACCTTACATAGTCATTGTAGTTTAATTTTTGAAGAAAAAAACCTCTATCTGACATAGTTGTGTCTTGGGTAATGCATCTTTTTGGACACAGGGGTTTCATCCATGACAATGACCTACCTTTTTGGTGGTTGAAGATCTTTTTCATTTAATTTTTATTTTTATTTTTTTATACAATTTCATTTTGTTTTTAAACGAATAGACTTAATTGTCATATATCAGCAACATATAAAATTCCATTGTTTTTAGTTATTAAAAAACGTTTACCTCTTATTTCCAAGTCTCATTCCCGTTAGGCGAGACGAGTGAATTTCTTGCATTATTTAGCAGTTGGTAAGTATTGTACACGTGTCTTTGCTAGTTATTGCATTTAGTGCTATAAATGCTACAACATACCAACAAATATAAGTAGTGTACTGGTTACTCATGTATTAAAGAACAAACAAGGAATTCAGTGAATTTATATCCCTGCTGAAGTATGTTGCTTGTCTTCTGGGTAGAAGTATTGACAGAAAGGTAAAGACAGAAAAACAAAAAAAAGACAAAGCAACCATTAAGGGTGGTCACTGATGAGGAAGAAAGAATAAAAGAAAAGTAGATACACACTTTTTTGCGGACACCAAATGGACATCATTATATGCATATAAATGGAATATGACCGCAACACTGAAGATACAGGTCCTGGCGTTTGGTTCTGCATGTCAACTTGATGTGATATTTTTGTCAATTTATTTGAAAATTTCTCCATGCGTGTGAGAGTTATGGAGCGGACACGAAAAATGAACCTCTTTATAATGCATATAAGAAGTATTATGACCTTGACCTTGAAGATACAGACCCAGGTGTAGGGTTCTGCATGTCGTCTTGATGAGGTGAGTATGTGGGCCAATTTATTTGAAAATCCGTCAATGCATGTGAGAATTATGGAGCAACCATGAAATGGACCTTGTTAATGCATATAAGAAGTATATGAAATGGACCTTGAAAATACAGACCCGAGTGTTGGGTTCTGCATGTCATCTTGATGAGGTGAGTATTTGTACCAGTTTATTTAAAAATCTGTTCATGAATGTGAGTGTTATGCAGCGGACACGAAATGGACCTTATTATATGCATATAAGAAGTCTATGGCTGTACTGACAATTTATTTCAAAATCCCTCTATGCATGTGAGAATTATGCAGTGGACACGAAATGGACCTTATTATATGCATATAAGAAGTTTATGACTGTAATGGCAATTTATTTCAAAATCCCTCTATGCATGTGAGAATTATAAAGCGGACACGAAATGGACCTTATTATATGCATATAAGAAGTCTTTGGCTGTACTGACAATTTATTTCAAAATCCCTCTATGCATGTGCGATTTATAGACAAACGGACAGATGAATGAACGGACAATGCCAAATCTATATCCCTCCGATTTTTGTTGCAGACATGAAATGGACCTCGTTATTTGCATATAAGAAGTATATGACCTTTATGACCTTGACCTTGAAGATACAGGTTTTTGGTTTTGCACATTGTCTTGATGACCATAGGGTTCCTCCTCTCACCAAGGGCAATGTATCTATGAAATTTTATGAGTGTATGTGTTACGATTTTAAAGTTATTGTGCTGTTACAGGTAAAATGTTACAAGAAAGGAAGCAAAACCAGCAACAACTATTTTTTAAAATATAACTAAACGAATTTGATGCCCATCGCAAATACCCATGTTTTCTTCACACAGGTCAATTCCCTTTAACCCTGTATCCATTTTACATTTTTTTTGTTTTTTGAGCGTTCTTTGATACTCAGATCAGAAATAGTATTTTTTATGCTTTTCAGTATATATGTATGACACTGTAAATGAATAAAAAAATGTTTAGAGTATTTGTGTATTTGAACTTTTGACCCCTATCCCAGAGTCCAATGGTGACCCTGGAGCAAATTATACTGATATTCCCAAAATCATTACATTTTATTGAGAAAGAAAAATAGATATTTGACCAAATTTACCTCTCTCCCCCCACCGCCATAATCCCCTCACCCCCACCTCTAAGGTGGAAACACTGAAATTGTTTGATATGATTTGTATTTACAGAGGAGTATACTTGGATATTTGCCAAGTTTAAAAAAACACAAATAGAACAAGAGGTCAGTGACCTTGAAGCTCTACTGATAGGTTTTGATAGCTAGATCAGCATTCCTGTGAAGTTCCATAAAATCAGTCAAGTAGTTTTAGAGGAGTAGTCGCTACAAGTTTTTACTATATAACTCTTGTAAACAAAGATGACCGCTGGCAGCCATGTTTAACATCAAATCAAAATGATTTTCAACAAAGACCAACATCATACCATGTTGATAATTTTAGGGAAAGTCCCATATCAATATCACTTATAGTTTTCAAGAAGTAGGCGCTACAAACTTCTTTTTTAAAAAATTATTTTTAGCCATGGCGGCCATCTTAAATTTCATGCTGGCCTGAAAATTTGCTAGGATGAAAATCCATCAAGTAGTTTCAGAGGAGTAGTTGTCACAAAAATTCAATACACTGTCATTTTTCCATATTAACTTGAACGACTTCGGCGCGTCAACGGACAGACAGACGGACAAACAGAGAAGATTTTAATAAACCTTTTTTTCAAAAAAATGTGGGTATAATCAACAAATTTATTTAAATACTACAATGAAAAATATTCACTTACAGAAAATACATAAAATGGATCCAGTATTTCTTTAAAATACGATATACGAATAAAGTCCAAATAATATAAGCACGTGTCCCTTTAATCTAAATTGTCAAGTGTCCCTCTAATCAAAGTTGTCAAGTGTCCCTTTAATCCAATTTCACTTAAAATCTTTCCTGGTTTATTAATTCATTATAGTCCAAATGTCACCAGACGATGTAAATGTCCAAATAATCCAATAATCCAATGATCCAATGTCACTAGATGAGCACATTATTTTTTTTTTCCTCTCACAATATATTTTTATTCACAGCATCGAATATTTTGTAAATTATTAATTAAAATAATGAACCAGATAAACCACTTTGAATATTAATACTGAAAACCACACAAGTTTTACTAAGGCCAGCTTTATATACCAACATGGAACCTTCTTTAATGTAAACATTCTTTAAACACATCTCAGTATGCAAGCAATAATTTAGAAATTACTAGGATTAGCTATCTATATGTCTGATATTAATAGAAACAATCAGACAGCTGGATCAATAAACATATAGCATTATATATGAGGGTAACAGTGCGGAATGCATATTTCATATAAGGTCACTGTGACCTTGACCTTTTACCTTCTGGCACCAAAAACAATAGAGTTCCTCCTCTAACCTAGGGCATACCTGTGAAGTTTTATGAGTGTAGTTGTTACGGTTTTGAAGTTATTGTGTGAATGGCATATTTCCATATAAGGTCACTGTGAACTTGACCACTGACCTACTGAGCCCAAAAGTGATAGCATGTCTGCTTTCAACAAGGGTGATGAACCTATGAAGTTTCATAAGTATAGATGTTACGGTTTTGAAGTTATCAAGCGGAACATGCAGAATTCATATTTCCATATAAGGTCATGGTGACCTTGACCTTTGACCTACTGACCTCAAACACAATAAGGTTTCTCCTCTCACCAAGGGTAATGAATGTATGAATTTTAAGAGTTAGGTTTTTTTATTTTGAAATCATGGGGAATTCATTTTCTATAAAAACGTGATGGTGACCTTGATGATTGACCTTTGAGCTAATGACCCCACAAGCAAGAGGGTTCCTCCTCTCACCAAGGGCAATGTACGAATAAAGTTTTATCAGTGCAGGCATTACAGTTTTGAAATTTTTGTGCAGAATGCGTATTTTCATATTAAGTCATTTGAACTTGACCTTTGACCTAATGGCCCAAAAAACAATAGGGTTTCTCCTCACACCAAGGACACTGTACGAATGAGGTTTTATCAGTGTAGGTGTTACAGTTTTTGTATAGAATGCATATTTTCATGTAGTTACTGTGACCTTGACCTTTGACCTAATGACCTAAAAAACAATAGGGTTCCTCCTCTCACCAAGGACAATGTACCTATGATGACATTTTGTGTATGTGTTATCGTTTTGAAGTTATTGTGTGGAAGCATATTTCCATATAAGGTCACAGTGACCTTGACATTTGACCTACTGGCCCCCCAAAACGACAGATTTTCTCCTCTCACCTAGGGCAATGTATCTATGAAGTTTTATGAATATAGGTGTTATAGATTTTATAGTTTTGAAGTTATTGTGTGGAATGCATATTTCCTTAAAAACCTACTGGCCCCACAATAAGGTTCCTCCTTCCACTAAGGGCAATGTACCTACGAAGTTTCATGACTGTAAGTGTTACGGTTTTGAAGTTATTGTGCGGAATGTAAATTTTCAAATAAGATCACTGTGACCTTGACCTTTGACCTACTGGCCCCAAAAGCAGTAGGGTTCATCCCCTCATCTAAGGGCAATGTAGATTTATGAGTGTATGTATTATGGTTCTGAAGTTATTGTGCAGAATGCATATTTCCATAAAAGGTCATTGTGCTCTGGCCCCAAAAACAACAGGGTTCCTACTCTCACCAAGGACAATGTACCTATGAAGTTTTACTTTCATGCCCCTTCAACCTGACAAAGGATCTAGACAATAAATCCTCTTCGACCAACCTACGCCGCTCAGTACTTTTAGTACTTTGATTTAACAATTGAAATTTGGATGATGAGATCAAATTGCGTACTGTATTTAAAAATGATGTTTCGTCTGCCATCGCTGGATAAATGGACTATTCTATGGACACCAGTTTATTTCACATAAAAACAAAACAACATTGAGTAAAATTGTTCCAAACTTTTCGGATATAAAGGGCACCATTAATTTTCTACCATACAAGTATTCTTTTTGATATTATGTTCACATCAATATATTGCCCGGAATGGGATTTGAAGCAAGGACCGAATGCTTTTATTATCCCCCGATGAAGTTGGAGGGATATAGATGTCCGTATATCTATTTGTCCATCTGTTACAATTTTCGCTCTGTAACTCAAACATGCACATATCATAAGGTCATTAAACACTAAACACACTCAATCAGCAGACATCATTGCACAATCTTGCTAATGATTTCCTGTTTATTCTGGTAATCGGTCATGCGTACGACTCGTGTTTGACTGGTTATCGCTTTGTTACTCAGTTTTTATGTACTAGCGCTGTTTCCATTGTTATCGCGGCCAAAAATGCTTAACTAGACATCAAGAGCAACATTCATGTGAATTTCATCCATCTCGTACTTTCAGAAGAGTAGTCGCCACAAAAGAAAGTTAAAAAACGGAAGGACGGACAGGCAGACAACTCACGCAGCATAAGCTCTGCTCTACTGATCTTCGAGCTGAGATCAGTAGACTTAAAATATTTAAATAAAAATCATAATCGAACAAACAGTACCAGGGCCTTTTTACCCTTCTTTGCAGCCAGTGTTTTTTATGTGTTTTGTGAATGCAGCCTGTGCCCATGCCATTGTGAAAAAAAATAGCGGCATTTTTCTAGAAATTGTGAAATATTATAACAAAAGAGAAATAAACTTTTTTATTTTTTATTTTCACAGTTTAATATCCCTTGGTTTTAAGTTTTGTTTTTGGTAAATACAGACTAGTTTTGACACCAGCTTATATCAAGACTAGTATCCTTACTGATCTGTATTTACCCCCAAAAAATTTTTTTTTTTTTTTTTTTTCAGATTGTGATTTTTTTTGATATAATTGTGAAAAAAGGATACTTTTTGTAATTGTGAATGAGGCCGAATTTCGGCCCCAAATTAGGCATAAAAAAAACACTGGCAGCGGCCTGTATAAGGCCCCTTTGCAATCCATTTCCCCATTTTTTAAACTTACCTTGGAAATTTCATTCTCCATTTATGAAATGTTTTCCCCAATTAGGTGCAAAAATACCAAAAATCGGTAAAAAGGCCCCGAGTACATAATACGCCTGTCGGATGACGCACTACGACATCAGCTCTGCTGATCTTTGATTAATGCGCTAAAAGCTAAACATTTGGAATAATTCTCATACCTGGAGCCAGCCACAGGCAGAATTTGTGGAGACAAAACCTGTTCCCATTCCAGGTTACCTCCTTTGGTACATTTCAAATTATGTAAGGAGTCACTTCCAGGTTGCACAAAGTTTTCCACCTCCAGTATCAATGCCTCATCACCGGATGCCTTGGAAATATATAAACATGTGTTATTTCCATAAAATGTAGATATGTGATAGTGATAGTGATCCGCATTACTTCTCATTCAAGCCAGATTCGGACACTATGGTAATGCAGAAGTGGATGATTGTTCCATTACACATACAGACCCAGTTGAGTTCAAGTACTCCAAAAATACATTCCGTTTGCGCTGCGTTGCGCTCCATTTCGTTTTTTTTTATAGATGTATGTTTTTACAATGTATTTATTAGCGTTCTTGAATGCATTCAGCGTTTATAAACGTTTATAAACGTTGCATTAATTTAAATGCATGAAACTGCATTCCTGAATGCACCAGAATATGTGTGTTTAAATGCACAAATGAAAAAAATGCATTTGCGTTCGTTAGTGCAGCGTTTAACAATCACAACATCTCTAACGAATAATACAACTATTGTTTTCGCCCATATGATATTATTTTTATACTTTATGCAGCTCTTCGGTAAAATGGCGGGGATAGACGTTAAGAGACTTACTGTCTCTGCAAAAAATATGATTTTGGAATTAAAAGCGAGTGGATTATCCACAATACAATTGCAATTATAGACTCGACCACATTCAAAAGATAACAATAAGTTATCTGAAAAAAATCTAAATGCATTTGCGTGCATACATGTCAAGCCCTATTATGAGGAAGTCGAGATTTTTAATTTGACCAACACCAATGTCAATCCCGAGAGATATTCGTTCCTTAAATACATAATATTTATTTTAATGTCATTAACAGTGGAGGATGCATGTTGTCATGTCATAGCGGAAACCGGGTGTGGCCTGTATTTCGTCGGAAGAAGGTCACAACAACCCCAAATGTTGCACATGTTAGATGCATAAAAGGCACATTGTAATGAAGTGTGGTGAAAATCCTGTGAGAAAGAAGCAAGATACTGATATTGTAGCAGAGACTGGTCGTGACCTATATTTTGTCGAAAGTTGGTCACAGTAGATGAATGTAAGGAACATTCTGGTGAAGTTTGGTGAAAATCCTGCAAGAAACAAGCAAAATATGCATGTTGCAGCGGAGACCGGATCTGAACTATGTTTCATCTAAAATAGGTCACAGCAACCCAAAATTTTGCAAATGATCTTAGATGGATTTGGAGGGCTGGCGTGGTGCAGTCGGTAGCGTGGCAGATTTATAACCGGAGGCTCCGGGTTCAATCTTCCATGGTGTCACTGAGTTTCGTCGGTGTATTCTTGGGCAAGACACTTTCCCTTAGCCTCGTCCGTTGGATGGGGACGTAAACCGGGCGGTCCCGTTTATCGGTCTATCCTCCAAGCATGTTAAAAAACCATAGGAATCTATGTATCCTTCCCCTCTCTCTCCGGCGGCTCTAAATAACTATACTGCGTTGGTGAGCTGTTAAACAACATTCAATTCATTCAATTAGATGGATTTAACCAACATTCTGGTGAAGTTTGGTGAAAATCCTGTAAGAAAAAAGCAAGATACGCATGTCGTAGCGGAGACAGGACGTGACATATTTTGTCGAAAGTAGGTCACAGTGATCGGAAATTCTGCACAAGATATGAGAGGCATATAAGGAAAATTCTGGTGATGTATGGTGCAAATTCTGTAAGAAAGAAGCAAGATTATAGCATGTCGTAGCGGAGACTAGACGTGACCTATATTTCGTCGAAAGTAGGTCACAGTGACCCAAAATTTTGCACATGTTAGATGCATATACGGAACATTGTGATAATGTTTGGTGAAAATCCTGCAAGAAAGAAGCAAGAAACACATGTTGTAGCGGAGACCGGACGTGACCCATATTTTGTCTAAAGTAGATAACAGCAACCCAAAATCGTGTACGTGATGTTGAATCCATATAACAAACATTCTGGTAAAGTTCGGTGAAAATCTGCAAGTAGCGAAGACAATATTAAGATATGAAAATCGGACGCATGAACGGACTAATGAACAAACTAATGAACAGACACACATATATCTGGACAACATTGTGATCGCTCAGTCAAAATCCGTTCAAAAAATGCATTCAACATTCATTTTACGATTATGAAAATGCACTCAGCTTCCATTTTGCACTCGGTGTATTATAGATCATGGATTGTTCATTCTGTGTTTCTTCTGCGTACATTCTTCGTTTGTTCTGCATTTATTTGGGGTTATTGAAAGCAACTGGGTCTGTACCACTATAAAGCATCAGCACCAATAACCAACAGCAAGTGGGTGGAGATCCCTACAGTTTTTTATAAGCAACAACTTTTCACCACACAGCTACTGATTGTCAAGGTCTAATTGTTTTATGATTAGGCAGGGACCCAAGCCTGAAAAAAACGAAAACGTTTACCCGGAAAGATATACTCCTTATTTTTTAAATATTAACAGATGGGGGTCTTGTACATATGAAACCACTGTATGGACTTCTGGCATACTTTGCATTTCGTAACAGCATCGCGATTTCTACGGTAACCCATTTCTACAAATCCATTATATATCCATCGATGAATTGCAAACGGTCAAAGGAAAATAAAGAATGCACACGTCCTTTTAGGCAAATACAATTCTAGTATTTGAAACCTATATATGTATATGAAATATCAAACTACAGAATCAATAACTGATTACACTACACTTTACTAATTTTAACAAGAGTTATGGACCTTTTATGAATTTTGTTCTGATCTGTGCTAGGGATAATGCGAATTTTTTGTGTTCACAATAACTGCAGTAAACGGTTTCCGATTTCCACTAAATGTTGTATGGTGTTAGGCCTTATACCTACAAGGCCTTTGACAAGTTCAATACTGAGTAAAACTGAAATTAGCTTTAAAGAGTTATTACCCTTTGTTATTGAAAGAATATGCACAGTTTAGCTTGAGTACACACATTACTGTAGTAAACGGATTCCGAGCTTCACATTATTTAGTATGAGACTTTATATGAATATGGACTTTGACAAGATGACAATGAGCAGAATTGACACCTGCCTTACTGAGTTATTGCCCTTGATTATTGCAAAAATGCAAATTTCAGCTTTCGTACACAATACATTAAATAAATTGGTTTCGATTTTCACACGGTTTGGCGTGCAACTTTATATCCAACGGATTTCAGACAGGTTAGACAAGTATCAAGTTATTGCTCTAAATTGTCAAAAAATTCGATCGTCTGACTGTTTCCTACTTTCCTTTGAAATATCATCAACTACTGTGTAATATTCTAATTGAACAATGAGGATATCGTCCTCTGACTAAGGAGCGTTGTTATTTTCACGATGATTGTAATAAAAAGCATTTGATTTTCCATGCTTTTCTTGTGTAATATTATTAAGGTCTGGGTTTTGTTTGACAATGAGAACAATTGAGGAGTGGTTTACAAAGTCATCGCCTTGATGTTTGCAAATATTTAAATTTCAGACTGAGTACACAGCAACTTCAGTAAACGAGTTCTGATTCTCACTAATATTTAGTTGAAGGGTTTTCGACAATTATACCATGTGGACTTGTCACGTAGTTGTTTTCGAAGCATTTATTTTCATATAAGATAATATTTTTACACATATGGAACTAGTTAGGTATGACACTACTGTTTATAGACAAATTGTTGGAATCAAAATGAGAACGAAATGTGCACCTCTTGTTGCAGATTTGTTTTTGTTTTGTTATGTTAAGACGTTTCATATTTAGTCTTTTACCAGATACGCGAAGGCAGATGTAATCGAAGCCTTTTATTATACCTCTGTGTATATGGATGATATATTGGACCATTACATCCCTTTCTTTTCTACTATGGTTACTACATATACTTTCTTTCCTAAAGAACTTCAACACAAAAAAAGCTAATATTTCTCATAGTTGCTATATCTTCTTTACTCAAATTACATCCCGCGAATGAAACTGAGAAATAATAAGCAAAGTCTATGACAAGAGAGATCATTTCAATTTTGACACTGTTAAGGGCACGACTAGACAATATTGAAGACAAGCATCAAACGTTACCGTCCTTTCAGAATTTAGATAGACGTCATCAAACGTCCACAATCTTTCCGGCGATCACACAATCAAGTCGAAAACAAAGCGGTGAACTGCAAATGGGTCAACCACTAAACATGCAGTGCGTTGCAAAACAATAAGGTGACATCCTCCTTTGATAAGCCTTTTAACAGTGATCATTACCCAGTCGTTACCAGGATCACCATGTGACTCTGTCAACGTCTTAGAAAATAGTCTGCGATTACGTCATAATTTGTCACATGACCCTAGCTAAAATATCAAAATGGTTATCAGAAATCAACTCCGCGACCTGACACCACTAATGCTATGGGGTGGTGCTGAGTGGTAAACAATCGAACAGACACCGCTTTTTGGACATTTTTGATGAATTTAGGTTAGTATTTTAATTTTAGGTAGGCTGTTTAGAGCTATGAAATTTTAGGAAGTTATGGTAAAAACAAACGCTACACTGTAACCCTATGGAAAACGCAATGGTGGAGTCCATTTTGATTGTTTTGACGGAGTGATATGCCAAAGAATACATTTAATTCTACCGCAGTATAATGCTGAGCAAACATTAGTGTTTATTCACTAACATAAATATTGAATAAGAGCAAAATGCTTGTCTTTGAAAAGGTTTGCGTGACGCTCGCTTATTGCATTCGTTTTCTAGAATGTAAGAACGATTGAAATGTATATATCCAAGAGTTAGCATAAGCTATAGCACAATATTGTGTTACGTGTTCTACAACGGCAGTAAGGCAGGACGTTATACTTTTGGAGATGTTTGTAGTGGTGCAGACACTAGAAATAGGAAGAAAGTGTGCTTTATTAGGCTGTTTTTGTAAATTAGGAATCCAGTACATAGTTGGAATTTTGTTTTGCTTTTCATCTACTCCAGCTTTAATAGTGCTTCATTGAGTCATTGAGTTTTATATCCGGACAAACCTTTGCAAAGGTTTATCATCATAACCCTGATTTACTTTTAAAAGTATTGTCAGAAATCTTCTGCTACAAGGTCTGTCACAACGTGAATACTATGGTGACTATATGTACAGACTTTTTAAGATTATTGGTCATTATCACATTCATACAATCTGTGTTAAACTTGTTAACAAACATAACAAAATAGGTTATGACCCTATCATTCTGCAACGCACTGCATGTTTAGATGTTGACCCATTTACAGTTTGCCACAATGCTTTACAATTAATGTTGCGATGACCCGACAGATTGTGAACCCTATGATGACCTACTCACAGGCATTTATTACGATATATAGTATAGAAAGCTAGAGAGAATATAGTTATAGTATATGTATATAGTAAAGGGCCTTCCTCTTCTCTCTATCTCTATCCTTTTATACTATATATCGAAATGAATGCATGTGCTTCTACCTAAATAAGACAAGGGATGGCAACGCTTAATGTTTGACTTTAATATTGTCTTATCGTCATCTTTCTTTTGTTGTCCTGGCTCCTGACAAGTATTTGCTTCGTGGCTTTCTGGGCATTTTATATTCATATATACATGATCATTTTGTGTTATACTTATATTGCCTACTAATGGCCATTAATACTGCCTAGTTTGTAAGGGGATATAGCCTGGCTTTTATTGGAATGAAACTTCTAAGGGTAAGAGTGAGGTTTGGTGCACTTTAGAACCTGGCTTAACCCCAGCGGCCTTTATGCACTGACCATTCCAAGAAGGTACCCATATTGTCACTGACCATTCCATGGAGGTACCCATATTTCCAACTGTTTGAGTTTGCCATTTCGCATACTTTGCTCTTTTCTACCCTTGTGATTGGTGTTTGTTTGAAATACGTTTGTTTGGTTGACTGACTGTGTTCTGTGAATGTTATATGTCCTTCTCGACTTTTATACCATAATTTGTTTCTGACTCGAACTAGGATATGGATCACATTTAGTGTTTCCTATAGTTTTAAACTGTAAACATGACTCCATAACTACACTATTTAATATATTTGATCTCATGGATCAAGGCGACACAACCCGTAGGAAAGTATTCAAGTTCATGATGTGTTTTGAGAAATGTTGACAACTTTCTTAACCAAAAGTTGCCTGTTCAATTAATCAGAACCTTAAATTGAAACTCAAGGTCACAGAAACACCAATGTTGGTTGGACAGTTAATGATCATATGTAACAAAAGTGCAGATTTCAAATAAATCATTTAGATAGTATTCAAGATGTTTTGGAGAAACTCTGCCAGACGTCATACCCAAACACTGACGTCACTCAATCGCCTTCCAACAAAAGTAGTCAATAAAAAACCCGTTATTTTTCGGATAAATACAATCATCTGACTGTGACAAAATAGTGAACAAATTTGGAAATTTCAATTTGACAAGACAGTAATTGCAGTAACTAATATTCTATTTTCAAGGTAAATTAAAGGTCCATAACTGTAAATCTAAAAGCAACCATCGAACGGATTCTAAATATCCGCCAGTATGTTAATGTTATTAAGACTTCACACTAAACGATATGGTTTACACCCTACACAATTAAAGATAGTTGTTGCAATAATCATATTTTCTAAGTAAATTATTAAGGGCCATACCTCTATTCCAAAATGGCAAAACAATTTGATATATCATAAACATTATTAACATTTACTGGTATCCTATTTGTACATAAAATTTCCACCCAAATGTTGTTTAATTTTCAACAAAACTTGATTAATCAACATAAACTCAAAACAAAAATGTATTTTCGCAGAGAATCAGGGCCATAATTCTATTTAGAAAAGGCAAAGGTCCACATTGATCGTAATTTGGAAGTGATGTCTGTTTGATATAAGGCTTCGCAGCAATTTTAGTTAAAATCCAAAGAAGATAAAGAAGTTATCAAAACCTTGCACCTAAGCTTTACCCAAAATGTGCATTTTTGTTAAGTAGCTCAGGGGTCATAACTCTATTCTGAAAATGAGAAAATCGGCCTTGCTCGTAAGAAAGTGACATCTTAACGATATAAGGCTTCACAGTAAAGTTGGTTTTAACCGAAAACAATTTACAGAAGTTATTAACAACGTGCACGAAAGTTTGAGCCAAAAGGTGGATGCCCGTCCCTCCATCTGCCCGCCATCTTCAATCCTTAAACCGCATTTAATTATTTATTTATTTTGAAAATTGCATTCTGCATAGACAGAATATAATCAGGCATGCTTATGTCTTATTTATGTACAAAACAAAATCATATCGCTAAAATATAAACTTGTACACGTTTTTTCTTTGAATATCAATATTTTCTTATCACTTACGGGCTTCCGTAGAAAATGCGTTGGTGTTACAAAATGCAAAGAATACCATTAATCCATACAGTGGTTTCGTATATAGTACAGTCTCTGCTATTGATATGCAAAAAATCACGAGTATATCTTTCCGGGTAAACCAAAAGTGTTTTTTTGCACGATACGAGAAGTTGGGTCCCTCCCTAGATGCCTTCACCTGTAATGCAAGCAATGCCCAAGATACTTTTTGGCACTAATGGGTATTTCAAATTAATAAGAGGTTCATGACCTTGATATCTCTCCTGAAGATCTGAACAGCTTGATCTTGAAACTTTTTATATGTTTGTCATTATTTAAAGCGGTAGTGTTTGTTAATCATTATTAATTTAAACAATACAAGTTTTGTGTGGCCATGTTTGGAAGAGGCATGTTTGAAGTCCAAACAGCCAATACAGTTGTCAGAGCAACTACATGTCATGCTTATCATTTTGGTAAAGGTTCAAAATCAATACCACTTATGATTTTTGAGAAGTAGTCGCCACAAAATTGTATTTTTAAAACGTGTTTTAGCTGTGGTGGCCATCTTGAATGTTCCGGCCAACCCGATTTTTATTCAGGACCAACTAGACTTCAGAGGAGTGGTCGACACAACATTTTCCAATAAAACTCTATGTAAACAAAGATGGCTGCCGGTGGCCATGTTTGTCATGAAATTGAACTGAATTTTGTTTAGGGGGCACTCCACAGTTTAATGTACATTTCTCAATCATCAAACCCATGACAAGCCCTTAGCCTGAATCCTTGAGCAAAAATAAATCACATCATCATTGTGTCATACATTTCTTAGGAGACAATAAAATTACTCATGTTTCCATACCAAATAAAAGTATCAAAAAGCATTTTCTGTACAACTTTAGTCCCATTTCTTTAAGATTACCCCACCCCTCAAAACATGTTAAAAAAACAATTTTAGCAATATTTCAAATGTCAATAAATAAAAAAATAAAATTCCTACCCATATGAGGGTCATATCTGCACTCATAATACTCTTGCATATCAGGAAATGCTAAATTTTACATACCTAGTCCGGCGTTTTAAAAAGTTATTCCATGATGATCTCCCCGTGATTGAAAATCAGCCATTTTACCTATTTTTAGAAAGTTTTTGATTGGTTCACATTATTCTATTTATAGCCTCCAAAAAAAACAAAGAATGCATATTCCAATACACCAAAATAAACTTAGAAGTACTCAAAACTGAAAACAACATCAAACATGTGCTTCATAATTATTATAAATACCATTCATGGACCTAAAAGATGCTTAGTTGATTTCTTTCTGATTTACACCATGGACATTCATGCGAAACCATGCGAAACCATGGACATTCATGCGAAACTGAGGAGTGCCCCCTTAGGACAAACTGCAAGTCGTGTCAGTCATTTTGGTAAAGGCTCCAAATAAATAACACTAACGGTATTTAAGAAGTAGTTGCCACAAATGTTTTATTTTTTTGTTAAATCTATTATTAGCTGTGGTGGCCATCTTGAATTTCAGGTCATCCTCATTGTTATTTAGGATCAACTAGACATCCAACATTACTGTGAATTTCATGAAAGTCCATCAAGTACTTTCAGAGGAGTAGTCGCCCTCCAAAAAGTTTATGGACGGAAGGACGACTCACACAGCATAAGCTCTGGTGATCTTTGAATACAACAAGAGGCCCAGGAGGGCCTGTATCGCTCTACTGGCTGTATTGTGTGCATGATTGAGGGGGTGGGGTGGGCTGGATGGATGGGGAGGAGAGAATGGGAAGGTGTCAATCTGTCAGATATGGCTATATTAAATTCTTTCCATCTGTACAGCTTTCTTTAATGACCCAAACAACTGTATAAAGTAAAATTACATGGAGTGGGAGGGGGCCCTAGTGGGTGGAATGTGTTCTGGTCAAGTTTGGCTAGTATTAAAATTGGAAATTCCATGAAAACCAGGTTTTCCATAACCTACCTACAAAAGTTTCATTCCATATTTGTTTCCCTATAAACTACATAATCACTAAGTTTTGCTTAAATATCTCACTCCTAACTGAAGTTCTTTTGTTCCACTATCTCATTTCTAAGTAAGTTCTTGAGCGGAAAGCATTTTTCTATTTATAGTAACAGTGACATTGACCTTAATCCCAGTGCTTTGAAACGCAATCCCAATCTTTCTTTCCATATTACCTACCTTCAAACCAAGTTTTGTTCCAATACCTCATTTCTAACTTAAGTTATTGAGCGGAAAGCATTTTACTGTTTTTAGTAAGTGACATACCTTGACCCCAGTGACCCAAAATCAACTACCAAGCCACCTTTGACTTTTTTTTTTGAGTTGAAGGCAGACTTCTCTGTAGAACCAGCCATCTGTAAGAATCGACACTTCCTCACTTACAAGACGAGCTCCCAGTGGGATTCGAACCGGCAGCGGTTAGAGGTGAAGGTTTACAATGCAACATCGTTAACCATACTGCCAGGAGATGCTACAATTTGTTTAATGTTTTTTTAATGTGAAAGATAATTATAATTAAACCAATGGACCGTAATTCTGTAAAAATAAATTGCAGAATCAAAAAACCATTCATGCTGATACACATCATATCATCACATGTGAACTGTATGTTAGGTGTTATAACAATCCATTAAAAGTGTTAACGTAAAAGCCACATGAAGTTCATTATGGAGTGAACAACTTTCAACTTTTAATTTATTACCGAATCATGGCCCTTTAGGCCATGATTCTGTAATAAATTAGACTGTGATGTCGAAGGACATAAGGTCATCAGTTGTTACGTGTACATGAAGTTTGGGAACAATAAATTCGAAAATGTTTGAGAAAAAATGTATTAACAGGTCATTATACAATATTAGAGTGGAAAATTCTAAGTCAAACAAAGGGCCATAATTCTGTAATAAATTAGGCAATCAATGATGGGTGAATGTAGAGGGACATAAGGTCATCAGTTGTTATGTGTACATGAATTTGGGAACAATCAATTCAAAAATGTTTGAGAAAAAATGTATTAACAGGTCATTATACAATATTAGAGTGGAAAATTCTAAGTCAAACAAAGGGCCATACTTCTAAAATAAATTAGGCAATCAATGATGAGTGATGTACAATGACATAAGGTCATCAGTTGTTATGTGTATATTAAGTTTGGAAACAATTGATTAAAAAATGTTTGAGAAAAAACGTGTTAACATCTCATTATACAATATTAGAGTGGAAAATTCTAAGTCAAACAAAGGGCCATACTTCTGTAATAAATTAGGCAATCAATGATGGGTGATGTACAGGGACATATGGTCATCAGTTGTTATGTGTACATGAAGTTTGGGAACTGTTTGAGAAAAAATGTATTAACAGGTCATTATACAATATTAGAGTGGAAAATTCTAAGTCAAACAAAGGGCCATAATTCTGTAATAAATTAGGCAATCAATGATGGGTGAATGTAGAGGGACATAAGGTCATCAGTTGTTATGTGTACATGAATTTGGGAACAATCAATTCAAAAATGTTTGAGAAAAAATGTATTAACAGGTCATTATACAATATTAGAGTGGAAAATTCTAAGTCAAACAAAGGGCCATACTTCTAAAATAAATTAGGCAATCAATGATGAGTGATGTACAATGACATAAGGTCATCAGTTGTTATGTGTATATTAAGTTTGGAAACAATTGATTAAAAAATGTTTGAGAAAAAACGTGTTAACATCTCATTATACAATATTAGAGTGGAAAATTCTAAGTCAAACAAAGGGCCATACTTCTGTAATAAATTAGGCAATCAATGATGGGTGATGTACAGGGACATATGGTCATCAGTTTTTATGTGTACATGAAGTTTGGGAACTGTTTGAGAAAAAATGTATTAACAGGTCATTATACAATATTAGGGTGGAAAATTCTATGTCAAGCAAAGGGCCATAATTCTAAAATAAATGATGGGTGATGTACAGGGACATAAGGTCATCAGTTGTTATGTGTTTATTAAGTTTGGGAACAATCTATTCGAAAATGTTTGAGAAAAAATATGTTAACAGGTCATTATACAATATTAAAGTGGAAAATTCTAAGTCAAACAAAGGGCCATAATTCTGTAATAAATTAGGCAATCAATAATGGATGATGTAGAGGGACATAAGGTCATCAGTTTTTTATGAGTATATGAAGTTTGGGAACAATCCATTCGAAAGTGTTTGAGATATGCAAGTATTAAAAATGTGTTACAAGCTCCCCAAGTTGTACCCCTGTAGAGGGGCCCCTTTACACAGGAGGACAAAACCCATTTGATAAATGTTATGCCTTGAGTCCCCTAAATGATCATACCAAATTAGAATCAAATACATGTACATTTGGACAAGATATACAATTTGTTAAGTTTTATACCTGATTTCCCTCTATGGAGTCCCCGAGGATGGAGCCAAAATATGAAAACTGATTGTGCATCTACAAATCCTTATCTAAGAAATATACCAAACATGAACGTGAAATCTCAAAGGGTACAGAAGAAATTAATGCAACAAGCCCAAAACTCGTAGAAGTAAATTCCTGCAAGCTCTCCAAATTGTACCCCTGTACTGCCTATATGCAGGAGGACAAAACATATATGTTGTGCCTCGAGTCCCTAAATGACCATACAAAATTACAAAATCAAATCCATTCACATTTGGACAAGATATAAATTTTTTCTTATTTTTGACACAATTACCCCCAAAGGGGCTCCAGTGGGCGGAGACAAAATCTGAGACCTTGCTGCAACCCTTGGGTCATAAACTTCAAACAATAGGTCAATGACATTGAAGCTCAGGCCATCAATAAAAAAGTGTTTGTCAATCAAAATTCCATCAAGTAGTTTCAGAGGAGTAATCGCCACAAGTTTTTCCAGTATAATTCTATGTAAACAAAGATTATTAGGCCTCTGGTGGCCATGTTTTATATTTAATCAAAATTAATTGTGTTTAGGACCAACTACATGTCACGCAAGTCATATTAGTAAGGTTCCAAATCAATACCACTTATGGTTTTTGAAAGGTACTCGCCACAAAAGTTTATTTTTAAAATCTATTTTTAGCTGTGGCAGCCTTTTTGAAAGAGTATGAAAATGGACCTTTTGAAACGGCCGAACACGATAAATACGAAATATTGCAATATCGGTTTGACTGACACTGTTTATAAACGGTAGTGAAATATGCTAGCTACCGTTCATGCCCACTAGCCCCGGGTTGAGCAGAACTCAATATTCATAAAATCAATAGTACAGAATTTTAACCATCCCGAAGATAGCATGCATATGGCAGTGGACATGCAATATTTACTGCCATTATTCCATGTCCAGCGGCGTATGGTCTCAATATCTAATAATAAAAAAAAAGCAAAATAAACAAAATGGAATTTAGTTGGGAGCAGCGGTTTAGAGCCTGGGCATCACAAGTAACAGTCAAAATACTAAATTAAAAAGCAGACAACATATCCTATGGGTGATTAAACAATACACAGAGCCTTTTTATCGGCCGGAGTAGTGGAACCACCGAATCGCAATTTAATTAAGAAAACAAAAACATTAGAAAATGTACCACCGATATCAAAATATAAGTATGTTTGAAGTTTCATGAAAATCTGCAAATAGTTTCCGAGGAGTAGTCGCCACAAGTTTTTCCTATATAACTCTATGTAAACAAAGATTGCCACTGGCGGCCATGTTTGACATGGAATCGAAATGAACCTTGGTTAGGACCAAGTAATTTCGCACGAGTAATTTTGGTAAAGGTTCCAATTCAATATCACTTACGGTTTTTGAGAAGTAGTCGCCACAAAGTCACATTTTTAAAATCTAGTTTTAGCAATGGCAGCCATCTTGAATTTCCTACCGACCTGAATTTTTGCTAGGATCAACTAGACATCAAGAGCAACATTCCTGTCAAGTTCCATGAAATCCATCAGGTAGTTTCAGAGTAGTCGCCACAAGTTTTTCCTATATAACTCTATGTAAACAAAGAAGACCATTGGCATAGACATCAAGAGCAACATTCCTGTGAAGTTTCAAGAAAATCCGTCAAGTAGTTTCCGATCTGGCTGGTTGTCGAAACTGTCCGAGCTTTCATTGATATTAACAATCTGTGCAAGTTTGTTAAAGATCCGATTAATAATGAAGGCCCTATCGTGTTCACAAGGCAAAAGTTAAAGGACGACGGACGACTCGCCATTTCAGAAAATCAAGCGGTCAAAATGGTCCGATCTTGTTGGTTTTCAAATTAGTCCGAGCTTTCATTGATATCAACAATCTGGTAAAGTTTGGAAAAGATCCGATGAAAAATAAAGGCCCTATCAAGTTAGCGAGGCCAAATTATAGCATATTTTAGAAAATCAAGGGCATCAACTCCAGTGTAAATGGTCCGATCTGGCTGGTTTTCAAACTAGTCCGAGCTTTCATTGATATCAATAATCTGGTAGAGTTTGGTAAAGATGGGATGAAAAATGAAGGTCTATCGTCTTAACGAGGCAAAATATATCAATTTTAACTATTAAAATCAAGGGCCCTTACTCAGTTGTTACTTGTCCAAAATATCTAGTTGTCGAACTCGTCCGAGCTTTCATTTATATCAACAATCTGGTAAGTTTGAAAAAGATCGGATGAAAAACTAGAGCCACTTGGTGACCTGTTTGAATACGGGTCTATCCTCAAAAAAGGTACCGATTCAGTATTTTCATATAAATTAACAAAAAAAAAATTTTAATGCAAATAATTTGAAGGTGATTATATACTACCGCATTGGTGTCCAGTAAGAATAGGTATCATTTCCTTAATGGGAATACTCTGAAGTTTGTGCTGAGCAGTCTCAATTAGAAATAATTAAAAAATATGTGGAGTTTCACATATTAAATAAGAAAATAATAGTGTGTAACTTTATGAAGTTTTCATTATGTATTTTCAAATCATAAAAAAAGAAAATATGAAACAATTATCTGTTAAATAAAAGGACAAATTATTAAAAACCTAGTGAAATCACATGTAAAAATTAGTGGAGTGTAACCTATGAAGTCTGTATAATTAGTGGAATGCAGAGCACGAAACCCATGAATCGGTCGTAAGAGAGGACGGATAACATTTCAGTAGAAAAAAACAACAAAGAAAATAGTTCTTACATAGTTTATTAAGCGATTAAATGCAGTTAATAGTCGCAACTCTGTTTATTCAGCGATAAAATGCAAGTTAAAGAGGCACTGCCTATATCTACGCGATTTTTAATGTAAAATATTAAATACTCAATATTACTGCATTTATATGTTTACAAAGCTATTTTATGAGTATTCTAAGAAGAAACATGGTTCGTATTCCAGTTCTGTAAATTATTAATTATGATCAAAACATCTTGAATAAAATGCTGCCCTGCCGTTTATTCCTGCTGGAGAACTACGAGTTTTTACGATTTTCTCGGACATGTGCAATGCGATTCAGTTGAACGAATACAAACTATTCGGGGCAGTTCCGATAGTAAACGAATCGATCGGAACTCTTCGCCAATCCGACGAGGCAGTTCCGATTGTAAACGAATAAGATCGGAAAATCTCTGTAATCGGCTTGTCTAAAACAATTACAAATACAATTTCAAAAATCCGATCTTTTCAATCCTGTTTTTCCCCAGCAAAACGCATATTACATGGGGTGAAATTATTGTCATTTACCTTTTTCACAGTCCTCTTTATCGCGAGCGTAAGCTCGCCTTACGGTTAACGCGTTGTTGATTTTCTGAAATTGCCATACTAAGGCAATAAAAATCTTTGTCAACCAGCTGAGTTACCTGCCCAGGGCTTTTTTCCACAAAATTGGGAAGAGGCCCAGGTCTGTCCATTTTGGGAAAAAAGAACACGCTTATTTCTCATTTTGGGAAAAATACAAGGTTTCATAAATTAAGTAAATATGACATTAATATACTTTATTTATATTGTCATCCATTATTTACCATAATTATTAACTTTTCCAAGTCGGAATTTACTTAGCAGACAAAAACACACTGCAGAATTCATGTTTTTTCTTAAATTCTGAGAGCCTGCTGTTTTCCGATTGGGAAATATTTCTGCCAAAGTTGGGAAAAAACAGTCCAATTTTCTGTTGGGAAGAGGCCCTTTACAGGCCTCTGTTATATAAGGTAAAAAAGCCCTGCTGCCCGTAAAGTTGCATTGTGCTAGAAATACGATTCACCGTGCAGGCAAATCGTATTTCTAGCACGTCGTTATAACCTCACATGAACGCCGAGCGGAGCGAGGTGTTATTCGAAGGAAAATAAAGCTAATTACATCGAGTGAAGCGACGTTATACAGCTTATTTCACCGAGCGAAGCGAGGTCTTGTGCATTGAATATAACATACATGTAAATTAGGATAGTTTGTTTTCGATTCTCTTCTATTCTATTCACTGTTTTCGCAGGCTCAGTCCATTCAATTCAACATATTTATTTCATTTATTTTTTACAATCTAATTTGTTCAAAAACTAAAAATCCACGATTTTATGCTTGATTACGTTTAAATAAAAGTGAATGCGTCTATATTTATTATTTAAAAAAATAAAGATAGAATATAATAGCCTGGTTCTTTGGCTTAAAATAGAATAGAATAACCCTTATTTTCCAATCAAGGGCCATCAATGGCATTACACTCACAGTACTAGGTACTATCTTTGTGAAGGGCAAAACTATAACCAGTCTTTGATTGCAGTAAAAGTATAAATTAAAATGATTCATTTAGAAACACCAACAAATGTAAAAACAATCCAAAATATGAATCAAATTTGATGTAGAAGCACTCGGGCAGATATTTTGATTTTGCATTGAGTTTAGAAAACTCCACTGATGTACACTGTAAGGCATAACAGTATGATTATTGCACATATTAACGACGCTTGCCACTGTTCAGCAACAACAAAATCAACGATTTAAAGGGACAATGTCTGTAACTTTTAGCTTATAAAACACACACTTATAATGTTCATCGCAAACATTACACACTAAACATTATTGAATATTTACTAATTAAAAGCAAGATTGTTTGACGGAATTCAATCGCGGTACAAAATAAAGAAAAAACGCTTTGGGCATTTGAACTCGCAGCCCGAACTAAAAATACACTCGCGGTAATAATAATGAGCGTGAGCGTGAAGTTGTCCACCCTTCCCGACTGAGCGGGCTATACATATTACTAAATACATACTATGGTGAAAACCTAATGCGCTAATGAAAGTCACGTGATCGTAGAAAAGGTAAATATTGTGGGTCCCACTTTATTTACAAATAATAATTAAAGCTTCTTTTTTTTCAAACTCACGAATGTATTACTACAGACTTCTTAGGGTCTATCCTCATGTTTTCATGTATACATTTCACTGAATAAAAGTCAGATGGTTATTTGGTTATGCTCAATATCTGCTTACTTACGGACAGTGTCCCTTTAATGCTTGATTATGTTTAAATAAAAGTGACTGCGTCAATATGTAAGTTAGTTTTACTAGATCTATTTTTTTATATTAGATCTACATGCGGTGATTTTCACTTGAAAGCAGTCCAATTTCATTGAAAATACAATATGACAAAAGGACTAATAAAGCTGGCTAAGAGCTGACCAACCTACCTAATAATAATTGTCTGAGATTGTGTGAACTGTGTCATTGCTTTTTGGTCAAATTGTATTTAACAACCTAACTGCGCCATTTAAGTCTCAATTACACTTATTAATAATAAAATTCACCTGAAACAATAGTTATATGAAATAATAATTATTCGCCTACCTTTTTATCCTTAAATTGTTTTTGCGAAACCAAAGGCGGTAAGTGAAATAACCTTTCTTTTGCTTAAAAGCACAAACGTAAACCTTTTTTGTTCTTTGTAGACAAAGTCAAGCACGTACTGTACTGTAGACGTAATAGTACGTCACCATTATGACAATTTTCAATGCTGATTACGTCAGTCAGTGACGTTCGACGCAATTTTAATTTTAAGAGAGGATGTAGAGAGTGGTGACTTGGAAACAAGGTATTAAACGAACTGATTATTTCAAATGACACATCAGCAATGATTTGTTTGTTTGTTTATATGGTGTTTTACGTCATTTTCAACACATGTAAGGTTATATATGACGGTGGACTTTTGAGTGGTGGAGGCACCACCCACTTGTCCTGGGTAGAACCAGTACTATACACCTCCCACCATCCGTAAGGATCGACAATTCCTCACAAGTCGAGCTCCCAGTGGGATTCGAACCTGCAGCGGTGAGAGGCGAGAAGGTTTACAACGCAACAATCAGTATCACATGAAACAATTCATTCCTATTCCATCCTACCTGGTCATTGCTGCTAACTGAAGGCATTTACATTTAGGAAATAGGAATAGATTGGATCATCCTGAGAAGTCTCATAAAAAAACAAGAGGGCCATGATGGCCCTATATCGCTCACCTGAGTAAATTTGAACCAATACAAGAGGGCCAAGATGGCCCTAAAGCGATCACACAAGTACTGGCACATTATCAAACTTCTTCGAAATCTTATGGTCATATACAATCTGTGCAAGTTTGGTTAAGATTGTACAAGAAATGTGGGCTCTGTTGTGTATAACAACATTGATATAGACAGTTTAAGACACTGACAAAGTTTGGTAAAGATCAAATACAAAATAAAGGTGCTAGAGAGTAACACCTTGGGCAGAGCCAAATGTGATCCCAGGGCTACATGTAATATATGAGAGCTGTGTGCTTTGTGGTTTTAGAGAAGAATTTTTAAGTTTTTCCCTATACAAGTCTATGTAAAACGTGACCCCTGTGGCGGGGCCAATTGTGAACCCAGGGTCACCATTTGAACAAACTTGGTAAAGAACCATAAGAGTATAGTAAATCCAAAATATTAAACCTCTGGCTCCTATAGTTCCAGAGAAGAAGACTTAAATGTGTTTCCTATATAAGTCTATGTAAAACTGTGACCCACAGAGTTGGGTCAAATTTTACCTCAGGGTCACCATTTAAACAAACTTGGTAGAGGACCATAATCTTATAGTAAATGCAAAATATTAAACCTCTGGCTCTTGAGAAGAGTGTTTTTTTCCCTATATATATATCTATATAAAACTGTGACCCCGGGGCACGGCCAAGTTTGACACAAGGGTCACCATTTGAACAAACTTAGTAGAGGACCATAAGCTTATAACAAATGCAACATATTAAACCTCTGGCTCTTGCAGTTCCAGAGAAGAAGATTTTTTTCAGTTTTTCCCTATACAAGCCTATGTAAAACTGTGACCACAGGGTCACCATTTGAACAAAATTGGTAGAGGACCATGAGCTTATAGTAAATGTAAAATATTAAACCGCTTGCTCTTGCAGTTTCAGAGAAGAAGATTTTTTAAGTTTTTCCCTGTCTATGTAAAACGAGTTTCCGAGATTTTATTTTTTTTCCTATACAAGTCTATGTAAAACTGTGACCCCCGGGGCGCGGACAAATTTGACTCCAGGGTCACCATTTGAACAAACTAAGTAGACGACCATAAGCTGATGCTACATGTAATACATGAGAGCTCCGTGCCATGTGGTTCCAGAGAAGAAGATTTTTTTCAGTTTTTCCCTATACAAGCCTATTTAAAACTGTGACCCCCGGGGCGGGGCCAAATGTGACCCCTGGGTCACCATTTGAACAAACTTGGTAGAGGACCATAAGGTTATAGCAAATGCAAAATATTAAACCTCTGGCTCTTGCAGTTTCAGAGAAGAAGATTTTTTAAGTTTTTCCCTATACATGTCTATGTAAAAGATGTGACCCTTGGGGCGGGGCCAAATGGGACCCGAGGGTCACCATTTGAACAAAACTGGTAAAGGACCATAAGCTTATAGTAAATGCAAAATATCAAACCTCTGGCTCTTGTAGTTTCCGAGAAGAAGATTTTTTAATGTTCTTTCCTATATAAGTCTATGTAAAACTGTGACCCCGGGACGTGGACAAATTTGACCCCAGGGTCACCATTTGAACAAACTTATTAGAGGACTATAAGCTGATGCTACATGTAATACATGAGACCTCTGTGCCTTGTGGTTTCAGAGAAGAAGATTTTTTAAATTTTTTCCTATATGTCTATATGAAAAACATGCAAAATCTCAATATACAAACTTTGGACCCCCGGGGCATGGCCATTTTTGACCCCGGGAACTTCATTTGAACAAACTTGATAGTCTAGGCATTGGTGATCATTTTAAAAGAAAATTTGTTGACATCTGTCTAGCGGTTCTTGAGAAGAAGATTTTTTAAGGTTTCAACCATATATGGTAATGGCGGCCATCTTGGATGTTGCGCTGACCTAATTTTAACAAATCTAAAAAGCATTCATCTAAGGATCATCCACGTGAAGTTTGGTCAAAATTGGCCACGTGGTTTCTGAGGAGAAGTCGTTTGAAGCAAAAGATAACGACGGACGGACGACGGACGACGGACGACGGACGAAGAGTGATCCCTTCGGCTCAGGTGAGCTAAAAAGTATGCATACATAATTATACTGATCATGCTTATTCAAGTTCAACTGACACTTACTCACAATTCAAGTCATTTTTTTCACAACTGTGGCCGATTTGCTTCACAATTATTATTATTAATTTATTTCTTTTATTTATTTCTTATTATTATTTTATTTTGGAAAACATTTCAACCACTTAACTTGTTCAATATTGTTTTGTTCTGGATATGTTCATAGAAGAAAGTTTATCTAAAATGTTTCATATTATCCTGCTCCCACAAAAACAATGCATGTATTCAATACTTTTTTCACAAAATAGTCAGTTTTCGCGCTTTTGTTTCTCCACCAAAATGACCAGGCTAGGGTCGGGAGTCTTCACAATTTTTAGGGGGTAAAAGCCCTGCCAACATTACAATGGAAATCACACTGCAGTGCTTGGTTTGATTTAGTTAAAACTTATTTATTTTACATCGATTGTAATGAAAGCTCTATGAACTTATTTGAATCACTCTCGATGTCTTCCTGGGTAGAACCAGTACTAAGCAATGCAGATAAAGTGTCTTGCTCAGGGACACAACGCATATGGCAATGGCGGGAATCGAACTCACGACTTTTTGATCATGGGTCCAACGCTCTACCACTAGTTATGCTTAAATAATTTGTTGAATTAGTTTTTTTTATGTGATGATCGCAAAGTTTGTATGTGAATAGTAGTGGGTTGCGTTTTTTGTGTGTCCCTTAGAACGGAGCAACTGAGTTGGGTTTAGAAAATCCCTATGTTATAAGGTATTACAGTATGAGTAATATTACACAATGTAACCATATTATTTACTTAAACCGACGCTCGCCATGAGGCAGTGCCTTATTCATATTAATTAAGTAAATTTTATATCAATTGGTGGACAAAAAGATATAGGTAGAGCCTCTTTAAGTCAATCGGATATTGGGAAATTGACGCATTTCCGTTTTGGGACATTTTAAAATGCGGCTCCCATTCTAATTTCATGGAGCGCGAACAGTACGATATTTGATGTTATACAAATAACACTTTCACGGGGGAAATCTTTAAGGGAACTAGTCAGCTTTTAGGTAACTAGGGCCAGGGCCTTCAGGAAGGGGATTGCAAAAAGTATGCTGTTTGCTAAAATGCATTTCTTTTTTAAGAGGGGAATTTTTCACAGGAAAAGGGAGAAATATATACCATGCCAGAGGTATGTAACCGTATGTGGTTTTCATAATGTATTTTCACAAAATACCAAAAAGGAAAAGCAAATATGCATTATTTGTTAAATAATGCAACGGGATGCGACGAGATGGGACACAACACAATGTAAAGAAGAGCATCAATAATTGCAGGGCAATCCATAGTCCCCCACCGGCCCAGACAAGCATTTTCCAGACATTTCCTATGATGGAGGTCAAAGATCAAGGTCAATGTCACAATGACCTTATTTTGGTACGCGACACACCGCTATCCCACGATGTATTCACATACCAAGTTTGGTATATCTAAGTGTTATAGTATTAAACATATGGTCCGGACAAGCATTTTCTATGACAGAGGTCACAGTGATCTTATTTCGGTACGCGACACACCGCTATCCCAAGATGTATTCACATAGCAAGTTTGGTATCTCTAAGTGTTATAGTATTGAAAATACGGTCCAAACAAGCATTTTCTATGACAGAGGTCACAGGTCAAGGTCACAATGACCATATTTTGGTACGCGACACACCGTTATCCCAAGATGTATTTACATACCAAGTTTGGTATCTCTAAGTGTTATAGTATTGAAAATATGGTCTGGACAAGCATTTTCTATGACAGAGGTCACATGTCAAGGTCACAGTGACCTCATTTTGGTACGTGACACACCGTTATCCCAAGATGTATCCACATACCAATTTTGGTATCTCTAAGTGTTATAGTATTGAAAATATGGCCCGGACAAGCATTTTCTATGACAGAGGTCACATGTCAAGGTCAAGGTAACCTTATTTTGGTACGCGACCCACCGCTATCCCAAGATGTATCCACATACCAAGTTTGGTATCTCTAAGTGTTATAGTATTGAAAATATGGCCCAGACAAGCATTTTCTATGCATTTTCTATGACAGAGGTCACAGGTCAAGGTCAAGATCACAATGACCTTATTTTGGTATGCGACACACCGCTATCCCAAGATGTATTCACACACCAAGTTTGGTATCTCTAAGTGTTACAGTATTGAAAATACGGTCCGGACAAGCATTTTCTATGACAGAGGTCACATGTCAAGGTAACCTTAGTTTGGTACGCGACACACCGCTATCCCAAGATGTATCCACATACCAAGTTTGGTATCTCTAAGTGTTATAGTATTGAAAATATGGTCCAGACAAGCATTTTCTATGACAGAGGTCACAGGTCAAGATCAAGATCACAATGACCTTACTTTGGTGTGCGACACACCGCTATCCCAAGATGTATTCATATACCAAGTTTGGTATCTCTAAGTGTTATAGTATTGAAAATACGGTCCAAACAAGCATTTTCTATGACAGAGGACACAGGTCAAGGTCACAGTGACCTTATTTTGGTACGCGACACACCGCTATCCCAAGATGTATCCACATACCAAGTTTGGTATCTCTAAGTGTTATAGCATTGAAAATAAGGTCCAGACAAGCATTTTCTATGACAGAGGTCACAGGTCAAGGTAAAGATGACCTTGTTTTGGTACGCACACACCGCTATCCCAAGATGTATCCACATACCAAGTTTGGTATCTCTAAGTGTTATAGTATTGAAAATAAGGTCCAGACAAGCATTTTCTATGACAGAGGTCACAGGTCAAGGTCACAATGACCCTATTTTGGTATGCGACACACCGCTATCCCAAGATGTATTCACATACCAAGTTTGGTACCTCTAAGTGTTATAGTATTGAACATACGGTCTGGACAAGCATATTCTACGACAGAGGTCATAGGTCAAGGTCAAAATGACCTTATTTTGGTACGCGACACACCGCTATTCCAAGATGTATCCACATACCAAGTTTGGTATCTCAAAGTCTTATAGTATTGCAAATATGGCCCGGACAAGTATTTTCTATGCATTTTCTATGACAGAGGTCACCGGTCAAGGTCACATGACCTTATTTTGGTATGCAATACACTACTATTCCAAGATGTATTCACATACCAAGTTTGGTATCTCTAAGTGTTATAGTATTGAAAATACAATCTGGACAAGCATTTTCTATGACAGAGGTCACAGGTCAAGGTCACAGTGACCTTATTTTGGTACGCGACACACTGCTATCCCAAGATGTATCCATTTACCAAGTTTGGTATCTCAAAGTCTTATAGTATTGAAAATATGGCCCGGACAAGCATTCGGAAGGATGGACGGAAGGACGGACGGAAGGACGAGGCGCAAACCTATAGTCCCCCCGGGATCGGTGGGGGACTAATTAGTGGAGTTTGACCTTATGAGGTCTTTAAATAAGTAGTGTACAATGAGGTTATTATTTATGTATTTTCACATCATAAAACAAGAGGTCAATGACCTTGAAGCTCTACTGATTGGTTTTGATTTCAGAAGTAGTCGCACAAACTTGATTTTTGAAAAACAATTTTAGCCGTGGTGGCCATCTTGAATTTCCGGCCGACCTGAAATTTTGCTAGGATCAATTAGACATCAAGAGCAACATTCCTGTGAAGTTTTATGAACATCCGTCAAGTAGTTCCAGAAGAGTAGTCGCTACAAGTTTTCATTATATAACTCTATGTAAACAAAGATGGCCACCGACAGCCATGTTTAACATCGAATCAAAACGATTTTTGACAAGGACCAACATCATGTCATGCTGATCATTTTAGAAAAAGTCCCATATCAATATCACTTATAGTTTTCAAGAAGTAGTCTCTACAAACTTGTATTTTGAAAATCTATTTTTAGCCATGGTGGCCATCTTGAATTTCCGGCCGACCTGAAATATTGCTAGGATCAATTAGACATCAAGAGCAACATTCATGTGAAGTTTCATGAAAATCCGTCAAGTAGTTTCAGAGGAGTAGTCGCTACAAGTTTTCATTACATAACTCTATATAAACAAAGATGGCCACTGGCAGTCATGTGTAACGTCGAATCAAAGTAATGTTCGACTCAGATAACCATCATGTGATTCTGATCATTTTAGAAAAAGTCCCATATCAATATCACTTGTAGTTTTCAAGAAGTAGTCGCTACAAATTTATTTTTTAAAAATCTATTTTTAGCTGTGGCGGCCATCTTGAATTTCTGGCGGATCTGAAATTTTGCTAGGATCAATTAGACATTAAGAGCAACATTCCTGTAAAGTTTCATCAAAATCCGCCAAGTAGTTTCAGAGGAGTAGTCGCTACAAGTGTTTACTATATAACTCTATGTAAACAAAGATGGTCGCTGGCAGGCATGTTTAACATCGAATCAAAAAAAATTTGACAAGGACCAACATCATGTCATGCTGATCATTTTAGAAAAAGTCCCATATCAATATCACTAATAGTTTTCAAGAAGTAGTCGCTACAATCTTTGGCGGCCATTTTGGATTTCACATCAACATGAATTTTTGCTAGGATCAATTAGACTTCATGGGCAACATTTCTGTAAAGTTTCATGAAAATCCATTCAGTAGTTTCAGAGGAGTAGTCGCTACAAAAAAAAGTTTACGGACGGACAGACAGACGGACAGACGGACGCCGGACACCGCACCACGGCATAAGCTCTGCTGATCTCTGATCAGTAGAGCTAAAAAGAAAAAGAACATATGCAACCATTATCTGTTAAATAACAGGACAAATAATTAAAAACTGTGGAATCTTATGTAAAAATTAGTGGAGTGTAACCTTACTAAGTCTGTATAATTAGTGGAATGTAACCGTATGTGTTTTTCATAACGTATTTTCACATCATACCAAAAATGAAAAGCAAATATGCAACCATGTAACTATTATCTGTTAAATAATAAAAGGAGATGCGACGCAACGTAAATTAGTGGAGTGTAACCTTATGAGGTCTTAAAATTTCTAGTGTGTAGTTTTATGAAGTTTTCATTATTTATTTACAAATCATAAAAAAAGAAGAAGAAAATATTAAACCTTAATTTGTTAAACAACAAGAGAAATAATTAAAAAGTGGAATTGTTTGTAAAAATTAGTGCAGTGTAACCTTGCAAACGCCGGATTGTAAATTCAACATTCCGATGAAAAATCCAAGAAAAAGGAGGGATAATTCAGTTAGATTATATGACAGAGTTATGGTTCTTGTCATATATCATTGTGTAATGATAATGAAGATGTGTGTCAAGTTTAGAAGCTTTCCCACAACTCGTTTTTGAGAAATAAGAAAAAACAAAGTCAAGAGTTTATGGACATGTGTAACAATATTCCGTGGGTTAAGATGAAGATGTGTGTGATGGACGATGATGACGGACAAAGTGATCCCTAAGTGTTTGCCATTCTACGCAGGCAATACAAAAATGGAATAATACATTGCCCAGTAGAGCTAAAAACAGTATATATAGTTTAAATTGTTTGTTCTTTATATGGTATCATAAGAATCTATAGTTTTTAGATGACAATACTTACAGGCCGTACAGGAGTACTGACAGGCAGTACAGGAGTACTGCAGGGTGTCAGCTTGACTTGTTCTTTATCTGCAATTTGGGGACAAACTCGTTTCTTTGGCTGGTCATCTTTATCCGTGTCAAGTTTCCGTTTCCATGACCGATTCTTTGTATTTTTGGTCTTGTCTTTGTTATTATATACATCATACTCTCTGAGTTATAAAAAAGAAATGTCTCTTTATTCTCTATTGACATTTTATAGAACATATTGAAGGAAAATATGTTTATAAAAATATAATTGATCAAATATTCATTAAACCAATAATGCACAATACTTGGAAGCGGGTGTTTAATAAAACTGAAATAAACTGGGGGGAAATATATACAACTATTCACAAACTTGAAGATAATAGGCTCTCACAATTTAGGTTCAAACTAATACACAGAATTCTACCGACTGGAGAACTTTTGTACGTGGAAGATAGTGGATACCCTATGTGCAATCACTGTGACGCAGTAGACACTTATACTCATTGTTGTATAGAGTGTCCAACTCTTCAAGTTTTTTGGAACAAAATACAACTAAGTTGTAATCAATGTGCGGCTAAAGCTTGAATTCATTGTATTGGGTTACAAGGCAGAATATGATGAATATACAGATATATCCAAGGTTATGTCATTAATAGGATTCTGTATATATAAATCTTTCTTCAACTGTGAAAATAAACATGACCATATATGATATAATCAACATATTTAAATATGAAATAAACATATTAAGTGCCTATAGAAAACAAACAAAAAGGAACATCTGCAATCTTATAGAACAGCTAAAAAAGTACCTATGAACTTTTTATGTTAATAAATGTCACAATATTCTTTCAACGTGAGTTACCATCGTACCACGTCAGTAATATTAATATTTCATTAACTGTTCCAAGATGTCTTACTTTTCACTTTTCGTTAAGATATCGAAGCAAGGACAGTAAATCACAATTTTTCATGTAATAACATCTTTTCTTTTTAACAGACAATATAGCTTAACATTGATAATGGTAAGCATATTGTCATGTTATCTAGATGTCAAACGTGTATGGAATGATAAACTTTTGATAATAAAAAATAAATATATACTACCCAATCATCAAACACAAGACGTGCCCAACAAATATAAGCCAGTTAAAGTGAGTTTAGAATAACAACACTGTTGCCACATGATTGGATCAACACAATCTTACAATGAAAGGTTATCCTTCACATGACAGCACGTGCATTCACTGCGCAAGCATGGGTTTTCTGACCTAAACAGTTCATTCACAAAATACTCGAAGTGGGACCGAGAACATCTTTGAGGGACATTAAGGAAACAAGAGGCCCAATAGGGCCTGTATCGTTCTGCTGGCTATATATGATGTCCATGGTGGGATGGAGTGGAGTGGGGTGGGGGGTGGATAGAAGGAATGTGTGTCAGATATGGCAATATCAAACTGACATATTCTTAGGTGGGTATTTAGGAATTTTGACTAGTATATACCGGTAGCAATAACTTGCAGATTATAGCTATGCTACAGGTACCCAATGTTATCAATTACCTTTCAGCACCTTTGCCAGCATCTCTAATTGCAGCTCTGAGGTCAGACAGGATTTCTTTAGGTTTTCTTTTTATGTTGAAGCCAGATTGTTCAAGGACCAGCTTCACCCCAGGATCAAAGATATTGTGACTCAATTGGCACTTCTTTCCGCAGGTGCTGATAACATAGTTTTCGCAAATATGCAGATTTCTACAGGGTTGTCCCATCTCCAAAGCTCTACATCCGTAAGTATCATTATAAAATTTGCATATTTTCGGTACATAAAACTTTTTACTGCAAGCTTGTCTTATAATAAATTGCAGATCTGAAAAGGTTACTTCATCTAGATGATTCTGTCGTAGCAGGCTCATATTACGCAATGTTGTGAGATCGTGTCCATAACTGCATTTAGGACCATACCGACATGATCCATAGAAGAAATAATACTTGCAAATGTGCAATCTACAACAGTTTGTACCTTTGCAATTTAGAATTTTAGAGGGAGAAACTCCGCATTCGCATAAACGGAGTTTTGTGATTAGTTTTATGTATGTATGATTACTTTCAACATCTTTTTCTTTTTTAAAGTTGTCCGGAAAGTTGTCAATGATTTGAGCAAGTTGATTCTTGCTTACATATTTCATATGACTATAAATTTGATTAATAGTAAGGGGCTTTTTTTCTTGCAATATTATCGCAATTATCTTCGGGACATGGCCGCTCCACAGTTCGTTTTGTTGCATGTTCGCTGATGCACAATTGTTGTTTTAACTTTTACAAAGATAAAATCACAAAATGATTCTCTCGATATTCAAATCTGATTTTCACTAAGAATAAAAAACGATTTTAGTATAAGTTATCTTAATATGTCTACAACAATATCTGCAGTTTGTTAAGTTTATATTTCTAAGATTGCTTTCACGGTTGGCATCTTGTTTTTTCTTAAATGAGATTTGTGTTTAATTGTTTCCCTATATTTGCAAACAAGTCTGCCATGCTGTTTAGATGAGTTTGGTCCTTTCCCTTCCTTTCATAAGAAGTTGCCTTTATCAGATTCAGCACACGTCTGTATTGTACTGGAAATTCTGGCCATCTTGATCTCAGACCGGACATAGCACATCATCATTAGATCTGAAAATAAAGGATTACTTGATGGTATGTATTCATGGTGACATATTTTAAAGTAGCAACAACAGCCACATTTTACAACAAATGTACACCGTGTCTTAACCTCCTGATGACGAGGTATATATACAACTTAAATATTTTGAGAATCCAAACTCTATAGACAGAATATAAATAGCTTTAACCAGCCAAGCCAAACCCAAAAACTGGAGCATCGAATTAAGAGTTACCAACTCATAATTCATTTTACGCATATTCCAGGCATATTCAGTGACAGGTATTTAAAGGGATTGATGCACCATTTTCAAACAATGTTTATTTTAAAGGGCTCTGAAAAACTTGAAAAAAGCTGAAAGAATTATCAAAATGCCATGACAAATAAAAGAGATATGACCTATTGAAAATTTGCAAAGAACATAAACGGAGATGCCATATTTTAACGATGACGTCATCGCGCCTCTTTACCATTTCTGGCATATTGATAAACTATATTTTATAGCAAAGAAAACCACTGCAAAATGATTAAAAATAAATATACAGCTGCAAAATGAATAAATGGTATGCTTATTTTTCATTTGCAATGATTTTCTTTGCTTTAAACGACATTTTGACAATATGCCATATATGGTAGAAAGGCGCGATGACGTCATCATTCAAATATGGCTGCCTCCATTTATGTTTCTTTGCAAAGTTTCACCTGATGAAAATGGTGCATCAACCCCTTTAAAAAAAAAGAAAAATTTAATTGGTATATATATATTTTTATATAACCTGAAGACCTGTGGATAGAGTTTTGATAAACAAATTTTTAGTCTAATTTTGCCAATATATGGCGGGTTAGTTTCTTTAATGAATGGTACAGTGATTTGTTTTCCTTGCAGAATTTTAAGCCCCTCAGAGTCCCTCTGGTGTCACGGGCATTGGTTGGCCACCAGTGCTGTTAATTTAACTAACAGTGTCTCTTTTGAAAAGTATATTCCACTTGTGATATTTTTAAATCATTTGCACATGAAACAAGAATCAGGACTATTGCAGAGCTCCTACCGGCATATATTTGTGCAGCAATAAGCTTGGTATTGGCTAATCCGAGCCTTCTCTGACCTTACCAGCCCTTTTTACGATTTTGATATTTCATTTAGCTGTGCTAAAAGGCCTCACAAAAAAAACAAGACCTCGGTCTGAGGGTGTCTCGCCCACTTCTGAAAACCGTATATGAAATGGTAGTAATATGTAACAAGACTTCGGTCTGTGGGTGTCTGTGGGTGTCTCACCCACCGCGGCAAACCGTGTATGAAATATTTTATTAAATTTGTACTTAAATGATGTGCTCCAAAGACAACATTTCATATGACCAAATATCAAACAAATTAAAGCAAGGTAATCATAAGAAGTTAAGTTACTGAGGTTAAGTGGTTTAACCAGGGTGTAGTTTTGGGAAAATAATGCAAAATATGACCTTGACCT
Organism: Cyrtodaria siliqua; assembly: GCA_037043455.1. NCBI lineage: Eukaryota > Metazoa > Mollusca > Bivalvia > Adapedonta > Hiatellidae > Cyrtodaria > Cyrtodaria siliqua. The sequence goes on along the minus strand of JAWPHD010003312.1, from coordinate 128,236 downwards.
TGGTATTTTTTGTCATTAAGCGATGTCCACCCAATGCCAACAATACATATGACCAAGTATCAAAGACATAAAGTCAAGCAAGTTAAGTTACCCAACCAAACTTGTTACCTAACTAAGGTTAAGTTTGGGGAAAATAACACAAAATATGATCTTGACCTTGGTATTTTTTGTCATCCAGCAATGTCCACCAATGCCAACTAGAGTTGTCACCTTTTAAGGGTGACAAATATACCCCCACTATCACTCCCCCCCCACCCCCCCACCCCCATGTTTGAGCAAAGATTGAGTCGAATGGGATTTTCATGATCAGGTAATGGTGGCCTTGACCTTTGACCTACTGACCTTAAAACCAATAGGGGCCATCTTTTCATCACAAGCAGCCCACCTATTAAGTTTCATGAGATTTGATTCAGGGGGAGAGGAGTTATGGAGCGGACAATATGTTTCATTATCTGGTCCCAGTAACCTTGACCTTTGATCTACTGACCGGTTAAGTTACCTAACCAAGGTTAAGTTACCTAACCAAGGTTAAGTTACCTAACCAAGGTTAAGTTAGGTTTGGAAAAAAAATGCAAAATATGACCTTGACCTTGGTAATTTTTGTCATTCAGTGATGTCCGCCAATGCCAACAATACATATGATCAAGTATCAAACAAAGAAATTATAGTTAAAAGTTAATTGAGGTTAACTTACCTAACCAAACTGATGTTTAGGGTAAATAACGCAAAACGTGACCTTGACCATGGTATTTTCTGTCGTTCAGCGATGTCCACCAATGCCAACCATACATATGACCAAGTATCAAAGACATAAAGTTAGGCAATCACATAAGGTTAACTGGGGTTAAGTTACCTAACCAACTTTAGAACTAAGGTTAAGTTACCTAACCAAGGGGTAAATAAGCAAAATATGACTTTGCCTTGGTAATTTTTGTCGTTCAGTGATGTCCACCAATGCCAACAATACATATGAACAAGTATCAAACAAAGACAAGAAATCCGCGGATTCACATTTCTCGCCTAACGGGGGCGGGACTTAAAAATAAAAGATAAATGATGTTTAAATGAAAGTTTGTAAACATTTTAATAACTAAAAACAAAGGAGTTTACAGTTTGCTGAGATGACATTTAAGTGCATGTGTTTAAAAACAAAATGCCATTTTATAAAAAAAATAAAAAATCATCAGCTCCAAAAAGTAGGTCAAGGTCATATATGAAATCCATGCGTCCAAAAAGATGCACTACCCAAGACAAAACTATGTCAAAATAAAATGTTTTGTCTTCGAAAGATTAAGCTATAAACTAGGTTTAAAGAATCTGGTGCATAATTATAGTTCATGAGAAAGTTATTTAAATGTAACAATTAAAGTTATCTGCACTTTGCTTGGATGGTGAAGGTCACATCCACATTTACTTTTTGACACTTTGTGATTTACAATCCAAGAAACAACTATCAGCAAAGTTTGAAAGGTATGAGTGCATACAGTTTGTGAAAAACTGACCTAAACGCTAAAGTTGAAAGTAAAAATTATAAGGTTATTTGCCCTTTGCTTGGAGGGTCAAGGTCACATCCATATTTGCTTCATCACGTTGTGATGTACCGCAAAAGATACAATTATAAACAAAGTTAGAAAGGTGTAGTGCATACAGTTTGCGAGAAAGAGAGCTTACCGCAAATATTGAAGGTAAAATGTATTAATTTATCTGCCCCTTGCTTGGAGGGTCAAAAATGAGATATAGGGTCCTATAGAAACTACAGCGTCCGAGCGCAAAGGCATCGTAGGTCCGCACTGTACTGCAAACAAGGACTTGAAAAAATACAATGAAAGGCCAAATCCACATTTGCTTTTTGACACGTTGTGATGTACAATCCAAGAAACAACTATAAGCAAAGTCTGAAAGGTCTGAGTGCATACAGCAGGGTTCTCAATAGACACGTACACACGCGTTTTGACGCATGGAATTTCAATTTGACCCATTTCTGACTCATCTAATTTACGACCTGTGCGTTTTTATGACGCGCGTGTATTTGCTTCCAAGCATCAATCCAATACCTATTTTCGATAATACAAACATCACAACAACGAACACGCGCTGCATAAACAGTGATTGACACCTTGCCTGACGACCTTGATCGCCTCTCGACCAATCAAATTCGCTGCTGTCGCATCTTGTGTGCCATAGGCGGAAATAACTGTCTGTAAATGGTCTCACTGTGTAATCTAATCACTGCTATTGTGTTGATAATTTAATAATTATCTGTGAAGTTTATGATGATGTTTGCGCGGGTGGAGACTATTATGACTTGATTGGATTAACTGTTTTAATTGACTGCTACAGGCTTCTGATTGATTACCGGTTAATTAGACTGAACTGCGATAAACAGAAGCTCGCGGTCAAACGTGTGAACAGGTAAAATCGGCAAAAATAAAATTCAGACTTTATTTGTGTTTGTTGTTTGTTTATTTGTGTTGTTGTTCGTTAATTTTGTTTTACGCACGTTTTAAAGAATAAAGAAATATAGTTTTAATGAGGATAATTTAAATATTTATAAATCGGCGAAATGTACATAAAAAGAGCGTTTTTTAACCTGGGTTGTCATTCAGTCATAACTTACCGAATATTACAGTTTATGAAAAAGTGACCTATACGCAAAAGTTGAAGGTAAAACTTAAAAGGTTATCTGCCTTTTGCTTGGAGGGTCAAGGTCACATCCACATTTGCTTCATCACGTTGCGATGTACCACCCAAGATACAACTATAAACAAAGTTTGAAAGGTGTAGAGCAAACAGTTTGCGAGAAAGTGACCTAAACGCAAATGTTGAAGGTAAAAATTATTAAGTTATCTGCCCCTTGCTTTGACAGTCAAGGTCACATCCACATTTGCTTTGTCACGTGCAATGTACCAATCAAGATACAACTATAAGCAAAGTTTGAAAGGTCTAGTGCATACAGTTTGTGAAAAAGTGACCTAAACGCAAAAGTTGAAGGTAAAAACTATACGATTATTTGCCCTTTGCTTGGAGGGTCAAGGTCACATCCACATTTGCTTTGTCACGTTGCGATGTACCAACAAAGATACAACTATAAGCAAAGTTTGAAAGGTCTAGTGCATACAGTTTGTGAAAAAGTGACCTAAACTCAAAAGTTGAACGTAAAAATTATTAAGTTATCTGCCCTTTGCTTGGAGGGTCAAGGTCATTTCCACATTTGCTTTACCACGTTGCGATGTACCACCCAAGGTACAATTATAAGCAAAGCTTGAAAGGTCTAGTGCATACAGTTTGTGAGAAAATTACCTAAATGCAAAACTTGAATGTCGCCTTCGCCGAAAAATAAACAAGAAGCTTAAGAGGTTACCCACTGTGCGAGGCCAAATTTTACCCCAGGTTCACCATTTGAACAAACTTGGTAGAGGATCCAAAAGCTGATAATAAATAAAAAATATTAAACCTTTTATCTCTTGTAGTTTCAGAGAAAAATATTTTTGAAGTTCTTCCCTATAACTCTATATAAAACTGATCCAACAAGGGTCCCTAAGCTCCCAATACCAAGGTTTCTTATGAGAAAAAATAAATAAAAAATAAATAAATAAAATAAAATAAAAATTCAGAAAAAAAAAATTGAAAAAAAAAATTGGAAAAAAAAGGAAAGAAAAAAAATGGAAAAAATAAATAAATCAATAAATAAAAATAACAACATTAAAAAAATATATATATTCAAAAAATAGAACAAATTGAGCCCATCAAAGTTTCGTATGAAAAAAATAAATATATATGCCTCCAGTGAGATTTGAACCCACAACCCCTTGAGTTTGCAGTGTACATTACCAAATCTTGAAAAAAGGGCCATAACTCCGGTGTTACTAGTTCAATCTGGCTGGTTCTCAAAATCGTTAGAGCTTTCATTGACATCAACAATAAGGCCAAGTTTGGGAAAGATCGAATACAAAATGAAGGCGCTAGAGTGTTCACAAGGCTGAAAATGGCATATTTCAATAATTCAAGGGCAAATAACTTTGGTGTGTTCGAGGTCCGATATAGCTTTCATTGATATAAACAATCTCTTAAAGTTTGGTAAAGATCGGATGAAAAATGAAGGCCCTATCATCTTAACGAAGAAAAATATAGCATTTTAAACTAAATCAAGAGCCATAACTCCTCAGTTACAGGTCCTATATGGCTGGTTTTCAAACTTGTCCGAGCTTTCACCAATATTAACAATCTGGTAAAGTTTGGTAAAGATGGGATGAAGAATGAATGCTCTATCATCTTAACGAGGCAAAATATAGCATTTTTAACTAATCAAGGACCATAACTCCGCTGTTACTGGTCCGATCTGGCTGGTTTGTGAACTTGTCCGAGCTTTTATTGATATTAACAATCTGGTAAAGTTTGGTAAAGATCAGATGAAAAATGAAGACCCTATCATCTTAACGAGACAAAGGTTAACGACGGACGGACGACGGACAACTCGGCATCCAATAAGCTCTGCTGGCCTTCGGCCAGTAGAGCTAAATAAACAAGAGGCCCAAGAGGGCCTGCGGACGCTCTACTGGCTAACACGGCTCGTATAACATCAATTAAATAAAAAAAAAAAAAAAAAACAACAACATATAACATTAAAAAAAGAAGAAGTTATAATTGAAAATAAAATAAAAAAATACAATTTTAAAATAAATAAATAAATAAAAATATTAATAATATAAAAAAAGAACGTCATAAAATCTGCTAAAGTATGGCAAAGATCAGATACAAAACAACGGCCCTGTCTTATGACGAGGCAAATTATAGCATTTTTAACAAAATCACGGGCCATAACTCCGCTGTTACTAGTTCGATGTGGCTGGTTTTCGAACTTGACCAAGCTTTTATAGACATTAACAATCTGATAAAGTTTGGTAAAGATCGGATGAAAAATGAAGGCCCTATCGTCTTAATGAGGCAAAATATAGCATTTTTAACTAAATAAAGGGCCATAACTCCGCTGTTACTAGTCCGATTTAAATGGTTTTCAAACTTGTCCGAGCTTTCATTGATATTAACAATCTGATAAAGTTTGGTAAAGATCGGATAAACAATGAAGCCCCTATCATCTTAACGAGGCAAAATATAGCATTTTTAACTAAATCAAGGGCCATAACTCTGCTGTTACTGGTCCAATATGACTGGTTTTCGAACTTGTTTGAGCTTTTAACGACATTAACAATCTGATAAAGGTTGGTAAAGATCAGATGAACAATGAAGCTCCTATCGTCTTAACGAGGCAAAATATAGCATTTTTAACTAAATCAAGGGCCATAACTCCGCTGTGACTGGTCTGATATGGCTGGTTTGCAAACTTGTTCAAGCTTTTAACAACATTAACAATCTGATAAAGATTGGATGAACAATGAAGCCTCTATCGTCTAAACGATACAAAATATAGCATTTTTAACCAAATCAAGGGCCATAACTCCACTGTTACTAGTCCGATATAGCTGGTTTTCGAACTTTTCCGAGCTTTCATTGATATTAACAATCTGATAAAGTTTGGTAAAGATCGGATAAACAATGAAGCCCATATCGTCTTAACGAGGCAAAATATAGCGTTTTTAACTAAATCAAGGGCCATAACTCCGCTGTTACTAATCCGAATATGGCTGGTTTTCAAACTTGTCCGAGCTTTCATTGATATTAACAATCTGATAAAGTTTGGTAAAGATCAGATGAACAATGAAGCTCCTATCGTCTTAACGAGGCAAAATATAGCATTTTTAACTAAATCAAGGGCCATAACTCCGCTGTTACTGGTCTGATATGGCTGGTTTGCAAACTTTTTCAAGCTTTTAACAACATTTACAATCTGATAAAGATTGGATGAAGCCTCTATCGTCTAAACGATACAAAATATAGCATTTTTAACCAAATCAAGGGCCATAACTCCACTGTTACTAGTCCGATATGGCTGGTTTTCGAACTTGTCCGAGCATTCCATTAATATTAACAATGTGGTAAAGTTTGGTAAAGATATGATGAAAAACGAACGCCATATCATCTTAACGAGACAAAAGTTAACGCCGACGACGGACGGACGACGGACGGACGACGGACAACTCGGCATCCAAATGCCATAAGCCAGTAGAGCTAAAAATACAATACCCCTCCCTATTATCTATATCTTTGTTGACACCAAGCTGACCAACCTCGTTTCAAAGTCTGTATCTTTGTCAAATTATCGAATTGATTCAAATCCTTTACACCGTTCGTTAGGTCTGATTCCCATTTATTACATAAAATTCACATCTGATGAGCACATCAGCACATCTGATAAACGGTCAGCACATTAGGTTCACACATCAACACATTTGATGCACATATCAGAACAAATGATGTACACATAAGCGCATCTGATGAGCACATCACATCTGATGAGCACATCAGCACATTTGATGCACACATCAGCACATTTGATGATCACACCAGCACATCTGATGAGCAAATCAGCACATTTTATGAGCATCAGCACATTTGGTGCACACATCAGCACATTTGATGATCACATCAGCACATCTGATGAGCACATCGTCACATCTGGTGCACACATCAGCACATTTGATGAGCACATCAGCACATTTGATGCACACATCAGCACATCTGATGATCACATCAACACATTTGGTTCACATATCAGTACATTTGATGAGCACCTCAGCACATTTGATGCAAACATCAGCAATTTGATGAACACATCAGAACCTATGATGTACACATCAGCACACTTGATGAGCGCATCAGCTCATTTGATGCACACATCAGCACCTTTGATGAGCACATCAGCACATTTGATGCACACATCAGAACCTATGATGTACACATCAGCACACTTGATGAGCACATCAGCACATCTGATGATCACATCAGCACATTTGGTTCACATATCAGTACATTTGATGAGCACATCAGCACATCTGATGCACACATCAGCACATCTGATGATCACATCAGCACATTTGGTTCACATATCAGTACATTTGATGAGCACCTCAGCACATTTGATGCACACATCAGCAATTTGATGAACACATTAGCACATTTGATGCACACATCAATACATTTGATGCACACATCATCACATTTGATGATCACATCAGCACATTTGATACACACATCAATACATTTGATGCACACATCTGCACATTTGATGATCACATCAGCACATCTGCTGAGCACAATCAGCCCATTTGGTGCACACATCAGCGCATATGCAGCACACATCAGCACATCTGGTGCACACATCAGCAGATTTGATGAGCACCTCAGCACATCTGATGCACACATCTGACAGCACATTTGATCATCACATCAGCACATTTGATGCAGACATTAATATATTTGATGCACACATATGTACATTTGATCATCACATCTGATCACATCAGCACATCTGAAGAGCACATCAGCACATTTGGAGCTAACAATAACACATTTGATGAGCAGCACATTTGGTGCACACATTAGCACATTTGATGAGCAAATCAGCACCTTTGATGAACACATCAGCACATTTGATGCACATATCGGAACACATGATGTATACACATCAGCAAATTTGATGAGCAGTTGGCACATTAGGTGCACACATCAGCACATTTGATGCACATATCAGAGCATATGATGTATACATCAGCGCATCTGATGAGCACATCGGCACATTTGATGCACACATCAGCACATTTGGTGTATACATCAGCACATTTGATCATCACATCTGCACATTTGATGCACACATTAATACATTTGATGCATACATCAGCACATTTGATGAGCACATATCAGAACCCATGATGTACACATCAGCATATTTGATGCACGCATCAGCATATTTGATGTACATATCAGAACATATGAAGTACACATCGGCACAGTACACATCGGCACATGGTGGTGGTGGTGGTTAAATTTCCACCAAAAGTCTATATCAGGCCGTAGATACACTGAGGCACATTGGTGGTGGTAGTGGTGAGTAATTATAGTAGTAGTGTAATAACGACTCCAAAAAATTACTCAGAAGATCTCATTCCCACACTCCACAGTGATACTCCAAAAGTCCACTCCACGTTTTACACAATGCACCACTTAGTTTTAAATAGCCTTTTTTTAAACATAAATTTCAAAATAAAATATTCCTTAATTTGTGATTATTTTATGGCTTTTGTTTAAAAAGAAATGACAACTTCTACTGTATAGGCCCTACAGTAAAGTTACAAGTTTTATGCCTACAAGTACAGATCAATAAAACTTAAAAGTACCAACATGAACTTCCTGCCATCCTGGATACAAAAACTTTGCTCATTCCCTGGATCGTGTGCGATAAATAATAAACTAATGTACTAAACTATGAAAGAAAAAATTAAATATGTCTTGCAAACTTACATAGATCTTCTAGAATTAGCCTACAGCTTTGAAAGTTTTCGTTTGTTGTGTCTAGGCATGGATATACGGGTACATGTATGTAGATCTATGGTCTTACTAAAAGTCGGGACAATATTAAAACGTTACTAAAAGTCGGGACAATATTAAAACGTATACAGGGTGTGTGCATGTATATGTGTGTAGCCGTTTTGAATGTGTGTGTATGGGTACGTAGGCGTAAATGTGACGAAGTGGCATTACCAGTCTTTGACAAATTATGCCAATTATAAACACCACCGCGTCGGGTCACTTAGTGGCAACCGGACACAACGGTGTTGTTCTCTATTTTAAATGTGAGTGTGTGTGCTTATGTACGTGTGTGAGGGTGTGAGTGTGACGAACGAATTGGCATTACCAGTCTTTGACAAAGTATGCCAATTGTAAACAGTACCGTTCCTTCACATAGTAGCAACCGGGCTCAGCAGTGTTACTTCTCCCCAGGTTCGTACTCGGGGTGTGAATAGCCTAGGCTGTTAGAAGTAAAAAAAATCACAGGTGTGTTCAATATAATTTTTATTATTCAACTTGATATCAAATAAACTATAAATACTACTCAAAATTTGCTAAGGATCACTTTTTTGCTGTCTAAATTTCCTGCTGAAATAAATAGCTTTAATTCTATTTTACATGAAATTATGTATGGCAGTGTATGTGCTTGTGATCTCATGACTTGGTTCAAATTGTGGAATTATTGAAGTATCAATGAAATTAATATCGTTATTGCGAATTAATTTCTAATAAAATAATATGGAAGAATAAAAGTGATCCTTAGCAAATTTTGAGTAGTATATTATATAAAGGCACTAACGTTTATTTATCTCTAAACTAAGGTTAATATTCCCAATCGTAATCAGACCCTAAAGGGGCAAAATTCCCTACCCTGGTAGGGAGAGATTGGAGTTGTGTCTTATCAATTACACCAGCTATACAGGCCTGTCAGTTACAGTGAATTACACAATATGTAAACAACTCTAACTGGATGCGGAGTTTGCAGACGACAGAAAAATATACTTACACATCAGTTAGGAGTAACGTTTTTCAATCGAATGACTCCAAACTACTAGTATATATAATTTCTGCTTATTTTATTGGAACTGTGACAGTTCTTTTAGCCATTGTTTATTATTAATCCGTCGTTGAGGTTCAAAATAATATATCCATATCTCATCACCTGTTATGAGCTCATTTAACCTCCTTCCATCGGCAGTATTATTAATTCATGTTTTACCCTTTTATTTTCATCTCTAATATCCACTGCACTGTGTATAATATAAAAACAGATTTGCAAATGTAATCTGTTGACTAAACAGATATTTACACTGCCAGCAAATATTTCAAGACAAGTTATCAGTGTTATATGAAAATTAATTGCCAATTATAGTTGGTCTGGAGAAACAGTTTATATATACTGCAGTATACAGGATATGCGTATAATTTGGACATGTATGTAAGGATGACATTGTGTTGGGAATAAACATTACAAAATAAAGCATAACTCTACAAATTATTATTGTTAGGAATGGATGATGGAGATAATAAGATAAGGAATTACTTTGTATATAGTTATGACTAAGGAACACACATCACAGAGCCTGAGGAGGGAATGTTCAATTTTCATGGGTATGCATAGTTATGGGCCAGAAGTATGTTTTAAATAAATTATCCATTCAAAGATGAATTAATTCATCGGTATTATATTTAATTCAGTGTAACTTTATAATTGATCCACTATTTTTTTTGAAACCATCTAATCAAACTTAAAACAATTCGATGCTTTGTGAAATAATCCGGACTGATTTTTCAAACCATCTAATCGGACTTGAAACGATTCAATGCACTTCTAAACAGTTCACTAGAAAATAATACTCAACGCAAGCGAATGTGAACCAGTTTAAAAGGAACTCAGCCATGTAATATCATTGAAAACATGACAATTGGTTTACATGTTTATTTCTCAGTCTCTAATACAGAACTACTTGAATATACTGGATATATAGGTAATCACATAATAAGCCCCACCTGCTGGTGTGGCTATAGATATACATTACATTCCTCCTCAATTTAAATTATTTGTTGCATGCAATACATAGAGTAAACTAATTATACTGTCAACATTTGGTTTGTAAGACATAAAGACCATTATCTGTTTATCAACGCAGGGTAATTGTTTCTGACATTTTCACACTAGAACTTTCATCATTGTTTCTATATATCTCGCTGGTGGTCGGATGTTTATCCGGTTTCTTAAGTTCCGCTTATCTCCATTGTCATTTCCACATTTCCCAGACTTTGTTTTCCACACAAAAAATAAGGTCTCACATGACTCACATTTCTGTAACGGAATTCTCCATTATCAGCTTTTAGCTTTAAAGCAGTCCCCGTTTGCCGCACAACTTTGTAAACTGTGTTTTCCCAATTTGGGCTAGTTTTTGTTTTTTTCACGTTTTTTAATCAAAACAGATTGACCCACAGAGTATCTTTTGTATCCTAACATTCTTTGTTTGTTTGCATAGTATTGAATTCTCTGTTTATTTATTTTGTCAAGATGCCTTAAACGTTTGTTTCTCATAACCTTATTTAGCTGAGGGACTTTGGTTTTCATATCTCTGTTGAACATAAGCCTACCTGGACTAAAACCAGTTGTACATTGCTCAGTTGTCCTATAATGTAGCAAGAAAGTTTGCAATTCAACTCGCCAATTTTTGTTTTGTGCAATGGCAGTTCTTATACACTTTTTAAACTTTTGTTAAAGTTTTCCACAAGACCATTGCTACGCGCCCAGTACGCTGAAATCCTAGCATGTGTGATTCCTAGCTCTTCCAAAAATGTTTCAAATTCACCACTCACTAAATTTGGAGCATTGTCGGTCTTAATTTGGACTGGGTTACCGAACATGGAGAACCATTTCCTTAGCTGATTGATTATTGACTGGCTAGAGGTAGATTTCATTATTTCTACGAGTGGATACCTTGTATAATAGTCAATCAGAACTAATAGGTATTCATCGTTTCCTATCGGACCAAACAAATCTAGTCCTAGGTCTTGCCAAGGTCCTGTCGGTAAGTCAGTCATAGCTACCGGAGGTTCATCTGTCGGGTTAGAAACCATTTGGCAAACATAACACGTTCTTATCATGTCTTCAACGTTTTTGTCTAATTCTGGAAACCAAACTTTTTCTCTGATTATCCTTTTTGTTTTGATCACACCCATGTGTGACTCATGTGCCGCGCTTAGCACACGTGTTTGAAGTTTTTCTGGTATCACCAATTTATTGCCTTTCAGGATTAATGAATCCTTGACTGTTATCTCATTTCTGACTTGATAATAAGGTCGCAAATTTTCTGATTTTTCACACCTGTTAGTTTGAATGCAAGTACAGACTTTTTGTAGGATTGGGTCAGATTTCGAAACTTGCTGTATTTCCTCTAATGTGACAGCTATGTGAACACAAGCTTTGGCCAGAAAACTGACATAGTTTTCGGTTTGTTTACAAGTGTATTCTGCAGTGTCTGACTCAGTCATTGGTTTCCTGCTAAGTATGTCGCTACTGTTCAAATAACCAGGCAGATATTTTACCCTGTATGAGTAGGATTGTAACTTTAAGACCCAATTTTGAATTCTCGGAGGGGCCTCATGAACACTTAAAAATATTCTTTCAAGGGGCCGGTGGTCACTTAAGACTTCAAATTCCATTTCCCAGAGATACACATGGAATCTCTGTATAGCAAAAAGTACAGAGAGTGCCTCACGTTCCGTCTGTGAGTACCGTCTCTCTACGTCCGTCAATGTTCTATTAGCCTATGATATTGGTCTAAACTCGTCATTTGACTGTTTCTGATTGAGAATTGCTCCAAGACCTACTAGAGACCCATCCACAATAAGCTGAGTTTCAGCCTCAGGATCATAATAAGCCATGACCTGAGTACTGGACAAAACTTCTTTTAGTTTTACAAATGCTTTGTTTTGGTCCTTTGACCATTGCCAATGAACTCCCTTTCTTGTCAATTTTCGCAAGGGTTCTGTCATTGTTGCATAGTTCGGGATGAACTTGGAGCAGAATGTCACTAGTCCTAGAAAAGACTTGACCTCTGAGACATTTGTAGGCGGTGCAGCGTCTCTAATCGCCTTCACTCTTTCGTCAATTTTGATTCCATCTTTTGACAAAGTGTGACCCATGAATCTAAGTTCTTGCTTATTGAACTCACATTTGTCTCTGTTCAAGGTCAAATTATGGTCACGTAGTCTAGTCAGTACGCGAATCAGTGTCTCATTGTGCAATTTTGTCAGGGGGCATAAATGATAATATCATCAGCAATGTTTTTACAACCAGGAATATCTTGTAAGATCTGTTGTATGACCCTTTGATGCACTTCCGATGCACTTTTCATCCAAAAAAATAATCGCTTGTACCGATAAAGACCCTTGTAACAATTAAATGTTGTAATGTACCTAGAGCTTTTTTCCAACTCAATCTGGTGAAATGATTGCTCTAAATCGAGTCGAGAGAAAACACAAGATCCATTTATTTGTTCAAGTGTTTCCTCTATATTTGGCATGGGAAACCTTTCCCTCTGAGTTGCCTCATTTGCTTGACGCATATCCAGACAAATCCTAACATCTGAATCTTTTTTTGGGATTGGTACCAAATTTGATACCCATGGTGTAGGGCCTTTAATTTTCTCTATTATGTCCAATCTTTCAAGTTCATCAATTTTCTTATCTACCTGTATTCTCATTTTAAATGGAATTTTCCGGACTGACTGTGCAACAGGTAGTACGGTTTTGTCAATATGCAACTTTAATTGGAAATCTTTCAATTTCCCTATGCCCTCAAATCTGTCCTGAAATGAACTTATTATCTTTTCAGTAGCATCACTGGAATGCAAACTGTCAGCCCCAATTGAGTTTATCAGCCCAATGTGCAATAAACCAAGCTCAGTAGCAGTGTGTCTGCCTAGCAATGTTTTGCCTTTATCTTGAATGACTTGAAATTCGACTCTAGTTATCGTATTGTTTACAGTAATATTGAGATTTGTTTTCCCTACAATTGTGATAGGAGTCTGGCTACCATAGGGATACTTTTTTACATTAGATTTCAACAAAAGGTTCTCTGTGGTCTTAATTTTATCAAATGTTTGACTATCAATAGCATTGACTGATGCACCCGAATCAATCAACACAGGAATCCATTTGTTTTGAATTTGCAAGCTGATAATAGCATCATCCTTACCTTTATTAATCGTAAAAAATCTCATCATCAGCACATTCCAAAGTAGTTAGTTTTTTGTTTTGACTTCTGCACATTTTTGCGAAATGTTCCTTCTTTCCGCATGCACGACAGGTAACTTCTTTTGTTTTAACACAGTAACGTCCGTAATGACCAGAGTCACCACAACGATAACAGATTGCTGTTGATTCGCTGTAACTCCGACTGGGTGGTTGTAGATCCGTAGAACGTCCACGTTGATGCCATTGTTTCTGTGGCTTCGGCTTAGGTTTTGGTGGTTGCCATTTGCGTCGAACTCGGTTGACTTCCTGCGCCCTGTGGTCGCCATTCGATTGATTTGTATTGGTGACTGAATTGTTTGCGTCCTCAATATGTTTTGCTTGTGTGTCTGACAGCTCGTGCGTTCTAGCAATTGATTGTAATTTGTCTAAAGTCAAATCTGTTTGCTCTAAAAGCCTTTTTCGAAGTTTAGTTGAACAACAAGAATTGATAATTTGATCCCGAATCATTGCATCTTTTTCTTTGAATTCGCACGAAGAAGTTAATTTTGTCAGCCGAACGATGTATTGATCTACAGTTTCATCAATGTGTTGTTTTGACTGGCTGAACACGTGCCGCTCAAATGATATGTTCTTTTTGGGCTCAAAATATGCCGTCATCTTGTTTGCAGCCTCTTGTAAGGTCGTATCTGTATCTGATAAAGTTTCAAAAATATCCTGAATTTCCGAACCTGCTATATGTAACAGTAAAGCCCGTTTTTGTTCTTCTTTTGTTATTCCCGAAGCTTTGAGAAAATAGTCAAACTTTTTTAGTAAGTCTCCCATGATTTGGCTAAGTTTGTATTTCCACCTATTATTTTGAACGCTCCTGGTTGTGTGAGTTCGAGTTTTGCAGCCATTTTGTTTTATTCTAAAGAATATTGTTTTGTTTGACCACACATCACACAATTTTGTATTACGTTCTTGTTAAACTTGGTTTTCTGTCCCAGAAATGTTACTAATCCAATGTCTGTGCAGAGTTAACTTGTTTTGTTTTTGTTTTTTATTTCTCTTTGATTTTGTGTTCATAACATATTATTTATTTTTACATTGTTTTAATAATCCCATTCTCGTCGCCAATGTAATATCATTGAAAACATGACAATTGGTTTACTTGTTTATTTCTCAGTCTCTAATACAGAACTACTTGAATATACTGGATAGATAGGTAATCACATAATAAGCCCCGCCTGCTGGTGTGGCTATATATATACATTACAAGCCAATTTACCGATACGTGAAACAATCAATAGGAAACTGAATTAATACAAGACCAAAGAAGACCTCAGTTCAATGATAAGTTAAACGAATCGGTGCATATTCGAACCATTCAGTCGAAATCGACTTAGTACAGTGATATTCGATTAGACCTTATTGAAAAGGATTTAAACATATGCTAAATGAATTAAGCTTGCATAAACCGATCTAGAATACCGTTTTAACAACTAATTGATGATGCGCAGAATCAAATTTACAAAGGTACTGAACAGAAAAGTGAATTAATTCGGCGCTTTCCCAAACAATTGTGCGAGGGCGCCGCTTGCACATATACTGAAAGGAAAAACAAACGCGACACGGGAATTTCCGCTATATAATGTATACCCACACCCACCCACCCACCCAACCATTATGGATGAATAGTTTTCATTACACTCGTCTTAGAGAGAGAGAGAGAGAGAGAGAGAGAGAGAGAGAGAGAGAGAGAGAGAGAGGGAGGCAGAGAGAGAGAAAGAGAGATAAAACGAAGAAGAGGCATAATTTACATTACGATTGATGCGATGGTCGATGGTAAGATGCGATGGTCGATGGTAAGGATGGTAAGATGTGATGGTCGATGGTAAGATGCGAAAGTCGATGGTCCATCGCATCTAACCATCGACCATCGCATCTTACCGTCGCATCTTACCATCGACCATCGCATCGTACCATCGACCATCGCATCTTACCATCGCAACTTACCATCGACCATCGCATCTTATCATCGGTCGATGGTAAGTTAAGATGCGATGGTAAGATGGCCCTAACAGGACATTGTATGGAATGCTTATCAAGGGAAGTAACTTTTCTAGTTAATGTATGTGCAAGTGGCGCCCCCGCACAACTGTTTGGGAAAGCACGGAAATTCACTTAATTTACATCGTATAAATTCTGTTCAGTATCGGCCATTTGTCTTTATGTCAAATTGATTATAGTTGTTAGATCTGTTTATGCAAGCTTAATTCATTTAGCATATGTTTAAATCCTTTTCAATAAGGTCTAATTGAATATCACCGTACTAAATCGATTTCGACTGAATGGTTCGAATATGCACCGAATCGTTTAACTTATCATTAAACTGACAGGAGCGTAGCCAGAGCCTTTTGGAGAATACGCCCTGGGGAAGGGTGCGGGAGTCCCACTCCTGCTGGTGGGGGTCCTGGGACAATTTTGAAATTTGAGTGCAATTTCGGAGGTTTGTGGCTTCATCAGAGGGAGATTTTGGAGACTTGCGCCTTCATTCATTAGGTGTGTTTTTAAAAATAGTGCCCCCCACCACCACCACCCACCACCACCCCAACCCACCCCACCCCACCACACCCCCTTCAATTTTTATTGCTGATTTTAAAAAATAAGCACTTTTATTTTTTCACATTCAATTTTGTAGAGTACGCCCGGGTGTACAGGAGTATGCCTGGCTACGCCCCTGACTGAGGTCTTTGGTCTTGTATTAATTCATTTTCCTATAGACTGTTTCACGTATCGGTAAACTGACTGAGTTACTTTTAAATTGGTTCACATTCTCTTGCGTTGATTCATATTTTCGATTGAAATGTTTAGCATTGCATTAATAATAATAATAACAATAATAATAATAAAGACTTTATTTAACGAGAGAACTCATTTGAAACTAGTCAATCTACCATGAGGCCCTCAACAATACAATATATACAATATTTACAAATAAAAATCCATTTAAAGTGGTATATTCAGTAAATGGAAATATGTTTAAATAGAACTGCAAGACTTAGTCATTTACTAATATATCGGATGGTGAATCCACTATACAGTGTCTTGAATTGATTTACAGATTGGGCATTTTGTATATGGTGGGGAAGAGAGTTCCACAATTTAGAGCCTGAATAAGCAAATGAATTTCTGAATAACTCACTATTGGGTCTAGGGGAATATAGTTGTAGATTTGATGATGATCTTAAATTCCGCATATGGACATTTGAAGTTAGAGTAAATGCGTCTTTAAGATAAGCAGGGGTGTGATCATTAACTGTTTTAAACATAATGATTGCTTTTTGAAATATAACTCTTTCGGGAAATGTCATCCAACTGAGTTCGGTAAAAAATTCAACCGAAGGAGTTTCGAAATCTTTATCTAGGATAAGTCTTGCAGCTCTTGTTTGGAATCTTACAAGTTTATCTTCGAGAGAAGTATTACAATTTCCCCATATCACACAACAGTAATCAAGATGGGGTAAGATATAAGAATTGAAAAATAATTTGCGCATAGGTATAGAAAGGTAAATCTTTATGCGAGATAACAGGTAACAGAAGAGACAGTCCTAAAGGATCAGAGATTTGAAAATGCCATTACTTTTGGCCCAGAATATCGAAAATTAAACCAAAACCTCCGAAAACTGGACTATTTAAAATACAATTTTATTGCAATATAAGGTAGTTGAATGTCTTTTAAATATACATGAGAAAAATGCAATTAAGAAGTAAACGTAGTTTTAAAGAAAACTCAGCCTGGAAAATAATATACGTCTCAAAGCTACAGAAAGAGACAATCATGATATTAACATCTGTATCAGAATACTACGTTTTCATCTGCGGAATGTTGACGCATGTTAACATTCTGAATCTGGTATGCATGCTACAACTAACTCCCCTGCAATCACACCATGCTACGATACAGGGAAGTCTATGCTTTCTGCAAGTACAGTGTAAAGTAAGTTTCGAAAGATACTTTGATAACATTCCGAAATTATAAAGGAACAGATGGGTAATCTGTTATATCAGGCCTTATAACAAAGTTCAAGGTGTACCATCCCTATTCTAAAGCTATGTAAGACTTACCGAGGTCCTTGTTTGCACGTGGTGGTATGCACGCAAATGTTGTACTGCTGCTGTTGCATATGTATGGGGAATACAAGAGCTGACCAGTTGAATTCACAACGCTATAGGATGGACATACAACAAGCCGTTGTAATGAGACACTGGATTATGATTGACTGATATATTCCAGGGTCTCATTACAACAGCTTGATGTATGCCCATTCTACTGAGTGGTGGATTGGATTGGAAAATCTCACCATCACATTTTACTATAGACTGTGTCCATTTAGACAACCTGCTGTTTAAAACAATATTTAACTACCGTCTTTCAAAACATGTCTGTCAGGATGCTCTGTCCTATTGACGTAGCGGTATCTAGATTATACTTTTCTTTCAGCAGTCATATACTCAAACAACTTTGTAAATCAGTTGTTTTCATTTAAGAACGAGTTTCCTACTCCCAAGAACTGAAGCAAAGACTGCTGTGCTAGTCTTTCAAACCTCCTTGCAACATTGCCTTTGTAAACTTGCATCACGTGTAACACTCGTTAGCTGCTGTATATGTAAGGACTATTTATACATATATATAAATATAATGAAAACTAATAAACGAGCCACGTCACACGATGAAGGTCCATCGGACATATCTAAAAGGCGCAAAGCCGAACCTGGTACTAGTATAAGATTTTTACAAAAATACAGATCTATATCTTTCACATATTAAATAAGACCCTTTTGTCATATCATGCTCATATAATCGATGGTATATTATCTTTTACAGGTCATGCACAGGGTTGGTGTCAACCGATACTTTTGGCCACGCACTGACGACATCCTGTGGTACACTGCAAACCAGGTTCTTACAGTATTAGAGTCTGATCCACAACCGGTTACTGCACGCCACTGCCAGATAGAACCCAAAGCTTGGAAATTAATAGAGAAGCAACTCGAACTATAATTCCAAACCAAAGATAAATGTTGCCTAGACACTAGCCAGATAGTTTATTGTTCAATGTGTTATGTTTAAAGTTATATTTGTTATAGTGTTAATATTATATTGTAGTGTCATGCCTATGTTTTACGGTAGTGTTATACCCAAGATGACAACTCCTTTGTGTAGGAACAGTCGTTGTCATATTAGGTTCAAACATTAGGTATTATACTACTATATAACAATATAATTGTTCAATTAGTTCAAATGACTCAGTAAATGATGTCGTATCTATGAACGTCTTGATGGGGATGAATGCATTATAAGTAGATATTACACTTATGCACTATGCCGCTGATGAAATTGCTAGCTACAATGAACGTGTTAATAGCGTTTAAATGTGTTTGCTTTACTTTCAAATCTATAAAATGATATAACTTTCACAATTATACATTTATTGTAAATTGAATACGTTATATAGAATATTATGAATGATAAATTCCAAACAAAACAATATACTGATCTTAAATGAGAATATTTTGAATAAATGAACCAATATTCTACTTCAAGTCATTACCGTTACAATATTGTAATTACCGTTCCAATTTGTACTTACCGTTACACTTCCTTTTTTCTTTATAATGGTTGCTTTGGAAACAGAATCATTTTTCTTTCTTATAAACTAAATAGCACTTACCTTCAAGTATAAGTATTGATAACAAGTTATGTTAATAAATGATTAACTTTCATGTTATGAGATTTAACAGAAGCTAAATTTGTATATATTTGAAATTTTGATGAAAGACCTCCATTTTCTTGCTAACTTTGCTGATTTATAATAAAACACATAACTTTTCTTATTTAATGAGTGTGATCATCATATAATTTTTTTTTAAACAAATACTTTTTTTTATTATAAAAAAGCAGTTTTTAATTTGGTAACGGTAAGTACATATTTTTCATACATCCTTGAAAGAAAATCAAAAAAAATCTAAAGTTTTGGAGATCAATTGGGATTTATGCAAAAAAATCATGCATATGTTATGCTTTATTTGAATAAAGAAGTTTAGAATGAATTTGTGTTTGTTTATTATTATTGGCAGTCTCAGTTATGAATGGTACGTTTTTTATAGAATCACTGACATATGTATTTTGGGGGTTCTGCGTTAATTTTTTTTTACAGCAGAACGACCCCAAAATACAAAGATAATAAATCACCATAAAATGGTGATTTACTTGATTTATTAAAACTTTTTTAAAATAGGGGTAGTGAAGATTGCAAGTTTTTTTTTTTTATAGTTATCAAAATTACAAAAATATTGCGTTTTTTGTAATATAATTATATTTATTTTTTTACTAAAATATGATTAAACATCAATACGTCTAAATTTTAAGCACTCAGCATTATAATCTTTAAATTTCCAATAACTTGCCATTATTCTGACTGAAACTCCACCACAATCAGCACAAATTTTATTTTTTGCTTTTGTGCCTTTTTTACATATTGAGCACGGCAATACATGACTTGTTTTTAATCTATACTTATGCAAACTGCAATAATTAGAATCTTTTGTAGTCTTATTTTTACACGGATTGTGTAATCCAATTTTAAGAAATTTGCAAACTTTGATTTCCATCGTTTCTTTTTGATATATTTATTTATATTAAATAAAAAAAAATATATAAATATATCAAAAAGAAATAATGAAGACTGAAGAGATTATAGAAAAATTAATACACCTATTTGAAGCAGGTGAAATAGATAAGCAAACACTATCTAACGGTATAAATGCATTAAAACCTCTTAAAGAAGTTCCAAAGGAAACTCCAAAAGAGGTTAAATCTCAAACATTAGAAAATTTACTCAAGAGACGACGTGATAAAAAAACAACGTAAACGAGAAAAGCACAAATTTGATAAATTACAAGAAAATATTATAAATGAACAAAAGCAGAAATATGCCAAATTACAAGAAAATGTTATAAATGAACTAAAACAAGTTTTTCAAGATAGAAAATTAAAACTGGTTGACAAACCAATGTGTGGCTATTTCAAAGCATACGAGATATCTGCCGAGAAATACAAAGACCCTCAAAAACTATTTCGTGATAAAAAATCCATTATCACAAAACAAATAAGCAAAGAGCTGACAAAGATGAATGGATTAAAGTTTCAATTAGGTCTTACTGTAAATCTATTCAAAGATGATACAAAAAATACACCACAGCAGTATTACACAGTGAACAAAATGTTATCTTAAACTCTGAAAAAATAAATGAGTTTTACGATGAATCATCTGCATATATACAAGAGAGCCTTGAAAGATTTACAAACACAGCATCAGGATTGGAGATTGATCACTGTGTTAAGTTTTATTTGAATATTGCAAAGTATGAACCATTAAAAGGTTCTTCATATATTCCTCTACCTAAAGCATTAGCTGACAAGAAAGCAATAATCAATGTAAAAAATGAAGATGATAGGTGCTCGGAAGTGTCATTGGTGTCTGCCTTGTTTCCCGATAAAAATAACCCAAATAAGATGTCTAGTTATAAGAAATACATGGGTAAGTTGAATATGGATGGTATTGACTTTCCCACTCCAATTTCTCAAATTTCCAAAGTAGAGAAACAAAACAACCTTGCTATCAACGTTTATGGACATATCATAACAGGAAAAAATAAAAAGGAAACTGTTTTTCCATATCACATATCAAAACAACCAAAAGATATTGAGCGAATTATCCTGCTCTTAATATCTGAAGATATTGAGGTTGAAAATGAAAAAGAATCAGAAAATGAAGATGATCCAAATAATGAAGAAGGAATCATAGATGACAACTCAAAAATAACAAAAGATATCGAGCGAATTAACCTGCTCTTAATATCTGAAGATATTGAGGTTGAAAATGAAAAAGAATCAGAGAATGAAGAAGGAATCATAAATGACAACTATGACCCTTATGATTATTTCGACAAACCAACAAAAATAACAAAATATCACTATTGCTGGATTAAAAATCTGAATAGACTACTCTATTACCAAAACAAACATAAAGGTCAAACTTACTTTTGCGATCGTTGCCTTCACGGCTATTCTGGAAAAGGACTACTTACCAAACACAGTGAAGACTGTGAGGGTATCAACAAAAATTCTTGCAGAATAGAAATGCCGAAAGAAGGTAAAAATACTGTAAAATTTAAAAATCATCAAAATCAGATGCCTGCGCCTTATACAATATATGCTGATTTGGAGAGTATAATCAAACCGCAATTAATCAAATTTGGAAAGAAATCTGAAATTTAAAATGTACACAAAGCTTGTAGTTTTGGATACCAGGTTGTCAGATATGATGGCAAAGCTGAAGAACCTGTTATTTACAGAGGTGAAGATGCTGTTGAAGTGTTTTTAAATCGCATAGAATGTGAGAAGAGCAACATTAATAATATATTTGCTCACCCAAAACCATTAATCATGACACAACAAAAATGAGGAAGATTACGAAAAAGCAACACACTGCTGGATATGCGAGAATGAAATAGGTAGTAAATGTGGCAAAAACTGTAAAGTAAGAGACCACTGTCATTTTACAGGTGAATACAGAGGCGCAGCACACAAAAACTGTAACATGAAACTGAAAATAAGACCAAATAAAACAATCATCCCTGTTGAATTTCATAACCTCAAAGGATATGATAGTCATTTGATTATGCAAAAAATACATAAAATGAAAGGTAATATAACATGCATCCCAAATAATGCTGAAAAATACATATCATTCAGTGTCGGCCAGCTTAGATTTTTAGACAGTTTCCAATTTATGGCTTCGTCTCTGTAAAAATGCAACAGACAAATCTGATTTCAAAATTACTAAAACTCAGTTTGGGGAACAAACAGATTTACTTTTACGAAAAGGTGTTTATCCATATGAATATATGGACAGTATGGAAAGATTTAAGGAAACGCAATTACCACCCAGAGAAGCATTTTACAGTACATTAAGAGGTGAAGGTATTACCCAAGAAGATTACGAATATGCTCCAAAAATGTGGAAAGAGTCCTGTAAAACTCTTGGAGACTATCATGATTTATATCTAAAAACGGATGTAACTTTGTTAGCAGATGTATTTCAAACTTTCAGAAAAACATGCATGAATGCATATAAACTCGATCCTTTGCATTACTACACAGCACCTGGATTATCTTGGGATGCTTTACTTAAACATTCAAAAATAGAATTAGAACTTTTGACAGACATTGACAAGCACTTGTTTGTAGAAAAAGGAATGCGAGGTGGCATAAGTATGGTATCAAAAAGATATGTCAAAGCAAACAATCCATATGTAGCTGATTACAACACTAGAGAGGAAAACAGATTTTTAATGTATTTTGATGCAAATAATCTTTATGGGTGGGCAATGAGTCAGCTACTTCCATACTCTGGCTTTGTTTGGAAAACCAAAAACAAGAGTGGAACATTTTCTAAACCAAAACCTGGCAAAGGACAAATACTTGAAGTTGATTTGGAATATCCTAAAGAACTCCATGAAGCTCACAATGACTATCCACTTGCACCGGAAAGATTAGCAGTAAAAAAAGAATGGTTGTCTAAATACCAGACAGATCTGTTAGAAAATAATAGCATGATAACTACAGAACAACTAGTCCCCAATCTTATGGACAAAGAAAAATAAGTGTTACATTACAAAAACCTGCAACTGTATTTATCTTTAGGCATGAAATTAAAGAAAGTACACAGAGTATTAGAATTTAATGAAAAACCATGGATGGAATCATACATAAATCTAAACACAGAACTTAGGAAAAAAGCTAAATCACAATTTGAAAAAGATTTTTACAAACTTATGAACAACTCTGTGTTTGGCAAGACAATGGAAAATCTACGCAAGCGGACTGATATAAAACTAGTTAGAACTGACGGCTCTGAAAATGAAAAGATAAGAAAAATAATAGCCAAACCCTACTTTAACAGGCGTATAAAGTTTTCAGATGAATTGTCAGCAATACATGTAAACAAAACAAAATTAACATTAAACAAACCAATCTATGTTGGAATGTCAGTATTGGATTTATCAAAGTACATGATGTATGACTGGTACTATAATACTCTAAATAAAAGGTACGGAGATAAATGTACTTTATTATACACAGACACTGACAGCTTGCTGGTAGAAATTAAAACAGAAGATGTGTACAAAGACATGGCTGAAATGAAAGATGAGTATGACTTGAGTGATTATCCGCAAAACCATCCACTGCACGATAATACAAATAAAAAAGTAATAGGCAAGATGAAAGACGAATGTGCTGGAGTTGCTATAGCTGAGTATGTTGGATTAAGACCCAAGCTATATTCTATTTTGAGAGCGGATGAACAACTCATTAAAAAAGCAAAGGGTGTAAAAAAAATACGTAATCGAAAAAAATATAAACTTTGAAAACTTCAAGGATGCATTGTTTAACAAGAAAAAATATACCCATGATATGAATATGATACGCACGATGCTTCATCAAATATACGGCATAACAATAAGCAAAGTAACACTGTCACCATTTTAGACTAAAAATGCATACGAGAAGATGGAATTACAACTGATGCATATGGTTTCTATAAAAACTTATGAATTTGGGTATCAGCAGGAACAATAAGTAGTTCTTCTTTGACAAATCCTCTCTGTGGCGCTGGTGCTTTCAAATAATAAACTCTTATACCTTGCGTCAACATATAACTTTTAATCTTGTGAATATCTACACTCCACATTGGATCAGTTGCTCTGCGTCTTCCACCTACTTGTTCCCCGGGTTGATATAAATATCTTACACTGGCATTCATACAGATAGGATCATCTTTTAATGTTTTTGTTTCAACAGGAGGGGGCTTTTTTGTTTCCACATTTATTGCTTTAACAACTTCCAGTAATCTCTTTACCCACTCTCTGTTGCGTTTTTGTGAATCTATTTCCTTAGCATACTGATACCCAAACAATCTTTCAGCTAATGTTCTGTTAAATCTTTCCACTATAGCTTGGTCTCTGTGTATTTCTGTTCTGCCTCGTCTGATATTAACTTTGTGTTTTGCCATCAACTGCGATACTGCACCCATAAATTCTCTGCCTGGATCCACTTGTAATAATTTTGGATATTTTAAATGCCGACTGTATATATTTTCAAATGCTTTGGCAACTTCATTACTATCCTTGGAAGTCAGTGGCTCTGCTTCTTTGTATCTACTTGCAATATCAACAACAGTCAATGCATATTTATATGTCTTGCGGCCACGACCAAAGCCAAAAGTATCATGGGGCAGAAATAACAAATCAGCTTGATGCACTCCATTTTTAGTGGAAACATCAAACCTGGGTCTAACTATTTTCTTTGGTGCGGGTAAATAAATCTGCCACACAGCTTGTTTCTTTAAACATTCTAATGCCTGTTTTTCACTAACACCAGCCTCTTTTGCTAATTTGTTTACTGCTGAGTAACCTCTCCAAAATCCGTTTGGGCTGTAATAAATCTTTTCCATTTTTTTTACTAAAGATTAAAATATATAACTATATAAAAAAATGGATATCACAACTGCACGATTTGATGAACAGCTTGAAGAGCAAAATCAAAATAGCACAAAGAAATGGACAGACTTGGAAATAAATAAAATATACACTATTGCAGATACAAAAATAGTAGATACTGAATATGGTCCATCCATGGTATTGACATTATTAGGCAACGGTGAAGTATGGGCGCCTGATCATCTTAAAAATAAAATAGAAAAGAGTGCTAAACCACCATATTATATTCGACCACTTGGATTGAAACCATGTAAAAAAAAATAAAAAAATAGGTATCATGCATATGACTTAGTCTTTCCAAAGGTTATTCCAAAGTAAACATATAACTTATAGTTTTTAATTGTTTTTATGAAATCGATTTATACGCCACAAATCCAGTTGCAGCCATGCCCACCACAATAAACGTAATTTCTCTATTCTGTTGATCCGGAGATGGTGTATAAAAATAACTCAACTTAGGCTCCGGTTCCAAAGGCAAATGTTTACCAGTTATGTAATAATACTGTTTCATAGCTTGGTCTACATCATCAAAAGTCTGCTCTGTGTGATGCTCCTTTTGCAATTGCTTATTAATAAAATCTAATCTCTCTGTTCTTTTTTTATTCCACGCCGCTTGTGCTGCGTTTAATTGTTCCACGGCTTTGTCATGCCTTTGTCTTTCCTCATCTGAATGACTTCCCATTTTTGAAAAGAAATAATTACAACCGCTAAACGCCAATGCGTTTGTTAATGCGCCACCGATCATCATTGCTACTGCACTTGCCATTTTTTTATATATATTTTTTTAAAATTATTTCATAATATCCGCAGGAATAATACCTTGCTTAATCAACATATCCTTTGTAGCCATTGCTAACATTATATCCACAGACAGCATCCCAACGTCTGTCATATTAAAATCCACTTTAGGGGCTGGTCTTTTTAGTAGTTTTCTGCCAATCTCAGAATATCCAACAGTTAGAAGTGTTTCCACTCCAGCGTGATACATCATATTTACAATTTGTTTTCCGTCAATACTTGTTGCCATTTTTTTATATTATCTTTTATATTATTTTTTTAAATAAATTATTAAAAATAATCAAACGGGTCTTTTGGTGCAACATGAACAGCAACAGGTTGTACAGGTTGCGTAACAGATTTCTTGCTATAAATATACAAACCCAACCCAGCAACACCTAATAAAACCAGACACGGTGGATTATAATTTTTGTATACGTTTATTTTGATTTCTGGTTTCTCTTCATCTATTGTTATTTTTGTTATTTCGTCTTGCTTTGCAGCATCTGCAGCATCTTGCTTTGCATCTTGCTCTACCAAACGCCTTGCCTTTCTTGCCGCTGCTCCTTTTTTCCCAGCTTCTATTCTTTTTGGATTTTTTACTTTTTGTTATTTAACCTCAACCGGTATAACTTTACTCTCTTGGTTCTCCATCATTTATATTATCTATATTTTTATTTTTATTAAAATCAATATGTCTAACAGTTGTCAGTATTGCTGTAAATGGCGCTAAGCACATCCCATACCTGTAATACAACTCACAACAAGCACTTGTCAAAGCATGATTAATAAATGGGTCTTCCTCCAAATCTTCTATCAGTTTTGGTGGATTTGTTACATTGAAATATTTTGATACTCCCATCACTTACAAGTTAATAAAATAATTGCCTAAAGTCTTAGTCATGCTTGCCCCAAGCCTTGCTTCATATCTGCAGTAAAGTTTGTTAATTTCATCCGGGGGCATGCTATCTATATTTGTGAGTTGTATGTCTTTACCCAGATATTGACGACTACCACCGCCAGCCACTATGGCTGATAATCTTTCTTTTTTTGTTTCTTGTTGCTTTGATTCATCTGGTTCCGTCTGTTCCGATATATTTTGTAATAGTTCTTCCGCATTTATTTTTATATTAGTAATTTTATTTTTTATCTTGAAATAAATATAAAATACAAAAAAAACAGCTGCGATATTTATGCAACTAGTGATTGTTAGTATTGTTAATAGCATTGTTATTAACATTGCTATTTTTTCTATTAACATTATTAATTTGCTGCAAGCATTGCTATTAACATTACTAATTTGCTATGAGCAATGCTATTAGCATTACTATATTCATGGTCAGTATTGCTATTAACATTACTACTTTGCTGTTAATATTACTATTAGCAACAGTTGTAAAAAAAGGAATTATTTGAAGGTATTATACCTGCGGGTATTATGAAATAAATATATTTTGTAATAATAAAAAAATATTATATAAGAAAAAATGGATTTGAAAATATCAGACGATGAGAGTAGTGATTATGACAAAAATAAAATAGCACAGGAAATTCCTGTGACAAAGGATGACGTAAAATGTTGTATATGTGTTTCAGAAAGTGATTTTTTACAAACCTACGCAAAAGGTGCACAGAAAACGCCTGTAATTTCTGTGACAAAGGATGGCGTAGAATATTTAATATGTGAGCCAAGAAGGTATATTTTACAAGCCCCGATACAACGTAAAAAGAAAAACATGGAGAGTGCTGTTGTACCGGTATTGCTTGGTGCATTTGCCGCATTGGCACTTTACTATTTTTTTATTTTCCGAATTGGAAAAAATGATTCAACCCAATAACCAGTTGGTTGGTCAGTCCTCAAAATTAACTTGGAATATTTAGTTTTTGCTAAAGCTTTTCTTATTCTGGTTCTCTCCTCTAGCGTCGGAATAACATCATTCTCTCTCAAACAATTTTCATAACTATCTCTGTCCTTGGTGTAAAACATACACAACCATTTTGCTTGCTCCCTTAAATCTTTCAATACAGAATTATATCCCTGCGAAATGACCCACACTGATTGTTTGGCGTGGCGACCAGAGAATGCCAACTCTGATAACATATCTTTTTTCTTTGTTAATTCTTTTGTGGCGGAGCAATCATCAATGATGTATAATGTGGGCTTGCCAGCATATTGTTTGAAAAATAAACGCAACAGTTCTTGTAGCATTTCTTTACCGTTGCTAACGGGATTGACAATTATTGTTTTTTTATCTTTTGGGTTTCTTACATCACCTATCCAGGGTCTATTATTATAAGCCTCGTTCTACTCTATGGTTGGACACAATTTAATTATATGTTCAAAAACTCCAACATACTCTTTTTCAAGTATGTCAAGAACAAACTCTGTCTTAACACAGCCTGTCTGACTACAGATAATGGCACTGTGGGGATATTTAGGATATTTTTGTTTGTGCAAACTAGTATCGTACTTCTTTGAATCTTCCATCTTCGAAATTGATTTGCGCATCTTGTATTATATATAGATAAATATTTAAAGGTTGATTTGCATCTGCTTTTTATTTATTAGTATCGTTATGCCTTCACTGCCGTTTTCTATTTTTCTTGCACTGCCGTATAATAAATTGTCATCACATGTTCTAAGGTCAAGCCACAAAGCATATGATTTTGTTAGATAGGTCTCAAGAGAAACATTG
The DNA here is from genome assembly GCA_037043455.1 of Cyrtodaria siliqua. Lineage (NCBI taxonomy): Eukaryota > Metazoa > Mollusca > Bivalvia > Adapedonta > Hiatellidae > Cyrtodaria > Cyrtodaria siliqua. The sequence continues at coordinate 99,473 of JAWPHD010003312.1, read as the reverse complement.
GTAAAGTTTAAGTCCTTTGCCACTATGTCTGTCTCTTTGTTTCTTTTTGATGTTAAGGCAAAATATTTGTTGATTTCATCCCAATGTTGATATGCCCTCATACCCTGACTATACAACTGATTTGGCACGCCCTCTATTGTCATTTCAACCTTTTCAATCTTTGGGTTGTAAAAGGATTCCGTGTCTGTTCTTTCCGGGTCTTCAAACAGCATTAAAATACTTTTCATGCTCCGTGCTGGTACATTAATGTTGATATTCCAAAGGGTATCAGATTTTTTTACTATTAGTTTTCTATGTCGCAAGATACGATCATACATAAATACTATATTACCATTGATTTGCTGTCTTATTTGTCTGGCTAATTCAACATCACTAACCATATCAAATTCCAAGCAGATATTATTTATTACATAAGATGCAACAGCACCACTGCTTTTGATAACTTTGTTATAATCGTTAAACGTTAATTCATATTCTAACCTATCACCAAGCCCCGCTTGATAAAATGGCATATGCCTTTCTAACATTTCAAAGTCCAGTGGAATACAAAATCTATTTCCATAAGCTGCTGCTACAGCTTCATCTTCGGTGTCTGAGGAAGCATCTCCCGCACCAACTCTATGTTTTAACATGTTTGCTTTACAAATACCTTGGTAAGCTATGTTTACTCGTTCGGTAGGGCTTTTCCATAAATCTACATAACTGTGATATATATCACTGTCATCTATTGACATGACTTCATTGCCACTTATTCTTATTGTCATTTTTTTCACAATTGCTCTACCCAGATTTTGGTATAGAGTAGCGTTGGCGTCTGTTCTGCTTTTAATTTCTATTTCAAAGGCACGACGAGCAGTACGTGGAACTATCACATCATTAGTACTTAGATTTGGAAATCTCACAAGCAGTTGCTGGTTTTGGTCTATTGTTGATGGTTTATTTATTAGTTATTACTACACTTGTGCGGATGCCCTTGGCACCATGAGGTTCTCTTAGTTTTCTATGAGGGTTGAGTTTGTTACCGTAAGCTGACATTGTTTTTATTTTTTAAATATATTTTTTAAAATAAAATAAAATAAACAATGGCTGAAGGAGGATTTGAATATGACAATCCTGCGTTTGATAGAGATGATTATGATGAATATTATGATGATGATTTACCAATGGTGCCTGATGAGCCTGTTCGAAGAAGTCTTCTTAATCAAAGCGACCATATTGCTGACCTTAGGGGAGAGCTGACAGAAGCCACACTTGAAATATACAAGAAAAATCTTGTAAAATCCTTTTATAATGAAATAGAAAAACGATATAAGATGGCACCGGACAAAATGGATTATGACCAGTTTAAAGTATCAGATGATGGTAAAACATTATACTGGGTTGTTGGTGATAAAGAAATAAGAATAACTGCCAAGCAAGGTTCTTTTACATTTCTTGCTCTTGGTTCTTTGGTAGGTGAATATAACAGGGTTATTGGCTCTGGGGGAACAAGGGGAACAATGGCGGTAAGACAATTTTTAAATTTGTCAGAGTATGACAGTAAAACAAAATTATCACAAAAAGCTCGACAAGCATTGGAGAGCACAAGAAACGATTTACCAGATAATGTGGATGCTATTACAAGATTTATCACATATTATGGATTACATAGAGACATCAATGGATAACATAGAGGAGGCATTAATTTATGACTGGGATGTGGATGAGCGTCCTGATGTTTCAACACAAACAAATATGGACAAGCGTGAAATGGATGGAATAGTAAAAGCGATGACAACTGTCAAGGAAGAACTCACCAATAACTTGGCAAAACTCACACAACTTGATAAAGACATAACAAGAGAAAAACAAAAGTTAGAACAAGCTAAGACTGATAATGATGAATACCAGATAAAGAGAATTAGCGATCGCATCAAAGACCTTGAAGTTGAAAGAGGTGCAAGGATGGATGTTATCAATGAAAACAGAGAAGCTTTTCGTAACCAAGTAAGCAGGATAAAAGAGACAATAAACAAAATGTTAAACGAGGATACAATTCTTGGTGAGAGAATCAAAACCTTGTTTAGGGAGCAAGGTATTACTATTGTTAGTATTTTAACTGCATTTGGTATGATTCTTGGGGTGATAATTAATTCTATTATTCCCACATCAAGTGCTGCGCCAACTCCAACTCCAAAACCTGATCCATCAAGTGTCAAAGACTGGATAAAAAAACAACTAAGTAATCTTGGTAAACGTCTTGCCAACCTGGCTGGTAAAGCTGCTGCAGCACTTCCAGGAGTTATTGGTGCACTAGTATCATGGCTTTTATCTGCAACAGGTAATGCTATTAATTGGCTTGGTAACAATCTATGGGCTTTGCTTGTGTTTGTTTCCGGGTCGTTGTATGTGGCAGCCAAAGAGTGGTTTAGTAAATCTCGTAAATGTGTGATGCAGCAATACCTATTACTATAGTACCAACAATTATAGTTGTTTTGTTATCTTCGTGTTCAATCGCTATTTTTTGTATATCTGGTGGATTATGCTCCACAGTTTTATGTATTGTTTATCAAAGTCAGAATGTTCCGTTAAAAATTTCTTTGTTGTGGTGCCTTGAAAAGGTTGAACACTTTTTGGTGGTACTGGTTTTATATTTACATCAATATTCAATCCTAATGCTTGTGCATCGGTTGCTATTACAATTTCATTATTGTAGTCTTGTATTATTCCGATTCTTAATTCCATGTCACTCGGAGACATGTACAATCCACTTCCATAGACAAAATTTACTTTACTTCTTGCATATTTTAGGGTGGTTTCATACCTTGAAATTTGACTGGGCAAGTCGATGGGGCTATTTATTGCGTCCTCTACATTTGCTAGAAATTGTTTCTGTGCATCAAATGCCGTTCCAGTTCCAAGTATATCAGTTCTTGTTTGTGATTGTGAGCCAAGAATTGCCCAGCAGTATGTTCTTATGCTGTCAGTGATGCGTTCTACTCCAGCTCTTGTAAAACCAGATGAACTATCTAGTATAAAAGTAGACCAACTATTGTCAGCCTCAGATCCTTGTGCAATGTAATCAATGTGATATGTTTTATCACTTTCATAGACTGTGAAACTCATCGTTTTGTTGTCGTATACAGTATTTATCAAAGGATGATAACCAATATTTGTCCAGTAATTATAAATTGTTCCTAGACCATCATTATAGCTTTGTTTCTGTCTCCAGTCATCATAAATATCAACATTAAACTCCTTGCGTATTCTCTCGTATGCGTTTCGGTTATATGTGTTACTAAACGCATTCCAATTTGAGTCTTGCGGCATTGCTACACTCATCTCAAATAATATTCTTCTGACTTGGTAATAGACATGAAATCGAAATAACGAACCAACCAGAGCATCAGCTTTTAGATGATTGTTGAAATCAATGCCCATCCAGTTGTCGCACACCAAATAGCAAAATTCAACTGATTCTGCCAAAATGACATCCAATCTGTTCCCCAGCTTTGGACTATAGCATCTGATTTGACGTATGGGAGTTTGTATTTTTCAAAGAAATTGGGAAATGATGCTTTAAAGCCTTTACCGTTTGATGTAATGACTATGTTTTGATTTATAATATCTATCACTTTCTTGCTAAAAGTATTTGAATAGTGAGCATCTGGGTTATATTTGAATTCTTTAGAAATCATTTTTATTTGTATTTTATATATACAATGTATATTAAAAAAAATGTTTAATACAATTTCAAACATAGACAATTCTATTAACTTACAACAGTATATCGATAATAGAAATGGAGATAAGCGCGTTGGATTAAAAAGTTTTACATACACTATCGGTTGGTTTAATGTTGATCATGAAGTCATAAAGACAAGAAACCCAGATAAAGCTTATCGTATACCAGGTGGACTCTATAACTTTCAACAGTTGGCAGAAGATTTTAACAATTTAAATAAAAATATTACCCTAACTATTTTTGCGCAAAGTGCTACAGCCATTTTAGATACGTCAATAGAGACACGAATATCAAGCGGTCTTTCAAAAATGCTGGGATTTGAGGACAGGAAATGGTTAAAAGGTACTCAGGTTGGAATTCACCCAATTGATTTAGCTCCTTATAAACAGCTATATGTTCATCTGGAACAAGTTAATACGAGTAGTAATTATTTCAATGGTGCGCCAAGCACTATTATAGGGGTTATACCTGTAGTAAATAAGCAGTTTGGGGATATTGTATATACACGTTTTTATCCTGAATATCGCTATCTTTCGGGTGGTACAATTTCTGAATTAAAATAGAAGTCAGAGATGAGCATGGCAACAAAATAGATAATCACGGTTTGCCTATGAGTTGTGTTTTAGAATTTATTTAAAAAATATATTTTTATAAAAAAACAATGAGTATATTTGGGCCAACATAGGGGGCAGTCCTCAGTTTCGCATGAATGTCCATGGTGTAAATCAGAAAGAAATCAACTAAGCATCTTTTAGGTCCATGGATGGTCTTTATAATAATTATGAAGCACATGTTTGATGTTTTTTTCAGTTTTGATTACTTCTATGTTTATTTTGGTGTATTGGAATATGCATTCTTTGGGTTTTTTGGAGGCTATAAATAGAAAAATGTGAACCAATCAAAAACTTCCTAAAAGTAGTTAAAATGGTTGATTTTCACTGACGAAGAGATCAGCGTGGAATAACTTTTTAAAATGCCGGACTAGGTATGTAAAATTTAGCATTTCCTGATATGCAAGAGCATTATGAGTGATGACATGACCCTGATATGTGTAGGAAAACATTTTATTTTTATTTATTGACATTTGAAATATTGCTAAAATTGCATTTTTAGCATGTTTTAAGGGGTGGGGTAATCTTAAAGAAATGGGACTAAAGTTGTACAGAAAATGCTTTTTGATACTTTTATTTGGTATGGAAACATGGGTAATTTTATTGTCTTCTCAGAAATGTATGACACAATGATGATGTGATTTATTTTTGCTCAAGGATTCAGGCTAAGAGCTTGTCATGGGTTTGATGATTGAGAAATGTACATTAAACTGTGGAGTGCCCCCTTAAGGGTCAAACCTTTTTTTACTAAAACAGTCAAATGAAGGATTTTTTGTCTGTATTTCAACATATTTTCAAAGTTTGTTACCATTCGGTTTGTTTGCGAAGAGAACTACTTCGGTTAGAATGTAATTTGTCGATAAGGCCAACCCGCATTGCTACGAAACCCAGATTATGAACAACTCGGTAAAATATGCATATTGTAATACTCCGCGATGCACCGTATCCTTATTTATCTCGATATATGTCTAATTTATCTTGAGATACTCCATGTTGAGATATCACATTTTATCTTGAGATATCTCAATTTATATTGAGATATTTGTATTGAGATATCTCAATTAATCTCAAGATATCTCAATATATCTCAAGTTATCTTGAGATAACTGTCTTGAGCTATCTTAAGTTGTTTTGAGATAATTATCTTGAGATATCTCAATGTGTCTTGAGTCATTGATATCACAAAATAAATAGAGATATATCTTACAAATTCTCAAGATGTATCACAACTTATCGTGAGATATCTAACTTGCGATATCTCAAGATCCCATGTGTCTTGCGGTTGGTATATGCAATTTTAGTAGGATTTTCTAAGTTTGAGGTGGGCTTTTTGCCATTTAAAAACTAACCATTTGTGTAATTCTTGGGTTTGCCATAACACTGTTTCAATATATGTACACTTTGCTAATGGTAATGTCCCATTTAAGTACTGGTTGCTATGGTATTTTGATGTCATAGTAAAATGACGTTAAACATAGAATAGCATGTGGGGTGACGTCATGTCACATGACGTCATTATGTCGTGTCGCATTAAAATAAAAATAAATCGCATAAGATAGCGGCTTTATATAAATCGGGTTATAGGAGGCAACTTTTTAGAGAGGAAATGACTTCTGATTGCAAATTTCAGACCTTTTTCATGCTATGGAAAAAAAAAGACCGAAAGAAAAAAGTTTGCAAAAAAGCTGTTAAAAAGGCTATTTCAGTGTTATCTGAAAAAGGTGCTGTTAGGCCAATTTTTGGACAGTCGCAATAAAACGTATGTCAAGACGTCCGGAATAAATTCGCAAAATGGAAAAAGGGGCGTTTCAAAATTTTTTTAACGGACAACTTTCCCTTAAGGGAGCAGTCCTCAGTTTTGCATGAATGTCCATGGTGTAAATCAAAAAGAAATCAACTAAGCATCTTTTAGGTCCATGGATGGTCTTTATAATAATTATGAAGCACATGTTTGATGTTTTTTTCAGTTTTGATTACTTCTATGTTTATTTTGGTGTATTGGAATATGCATTCTTTGGGTTTTTTGGAGGCTATAAATAGAAAAATGTGAACCAATCAAAAACTTCCTAAAAGTAGTTAAAATGGTTGATTTTCACTGACGAAGAGATCAGCGTGGAATAACTTTTTAAAATGCCGGACTAGGTATGTAAAATTTAGCATTTCCTGATATGCAAGAGCATTATGAGTGATGACATGACCCTGATATGTGTAGGAATTTTTTTTATTTTTATTTATTGACATTTGAAATATTGCTAAAACTGCATTTTTAGCATGTTTTAAGGGGTGGGGTAATCTTAAAGAAATGGGACTAAAGTTGTACAGAAAATGCTTTTTGATACTTTTATTTGGTATGGAAACATGGGTAATTTTATTGTCTTCTCAGAAATGTATGACACAATGATGATGTGATTTATTTTTGCTCAAGGATTCAGGCTAAGAGCTTGTCATGGGTTTGATGATTGAGAAATGTACATTAAACTGTGGAGTGCCCCCATACCCTGAAAAAACAGAAGACTTAGAGGCTTTAACCAATCATGTTCTAGATTTACATAGGCGAGTTGTGCCTATTGTTAACCATTTCAACCTTCTGAAAGATAGAGTTGATAGTCTTAAATATGGGATTATAACAATATTTGCGGAGGCTAAGGGCCCACTTGTGTTGAATAGAATACTCTCATTTGGTAACGGTGGAGCAGAAACAAATGTGGGGCATGTAATGACACGCCGTGGTCGTATTATGGGAATAGGTTTAGCAAGTGAACGATTAGTTGGTGACGTATCTGTAATAGTTTCTGTTAATGGTGTTGAAGAACCAAATTATGGCATAACGCTTCACATCATCCCACGCAATCATGATAACTTTGATAGTCCTTTAGATATTGGTGCTGGTTCTGTTATTAACTTTGTATGCAAGACTGCCAACGCTACCGCTGTAAATACGGTGGTGTCATTATTAATTGAATTAATTTAATTTGTTATTATTAATAAAAAAAATGAAGCAACCGACAGCACCACGTTTATATCCTGAGTTGCCAGTGGAAGACGGACAAAATTATAGATTACAAAAGATTTCAGAGATTGAAAAAAAGTTAATTACAGAACGAGACACACGCAAGTCTCTTTATAAAAAATATAAACGTGGTATTAATATCACAGATGGAATTGACACTACCTTGATATCTGCAGGTGTTATTATGGCTAGGATTGGATTTGTTGTTCCAGTTTTGTTACCTTTAGAAATAGCAGCAATAGTATGTGGAGCTACAGGTGTTTGTATTAATTTTATCAGACGTAAGCTTAATGCAAAAGCTCAAAAACATCATGAAATAAAAACTTTGGCAGAGTCTTAGTTAAATAGTATAAAGCAGTTAATATCAAAAGCGTTGAGTGATGCACAGATATCAGAACAAGAGTTTAAGATGGTTTTGGATGAACTGGAGAGATACTATAATTTGAAACAGGATATCAAACAAAAGAAACTTGAAATTAGTGAAGTTCAAAAAAAAGGAAGCAATTGCAACCTGACAAAAAAGTCTAAAAAGTGTGTGATTTATTGTTTTAGTAATGTGTTTGAGTATGATCCACCATCTTTGTACTCAAGGTCGGAAAATTGTTGATTTGACTAAAATTTTGATAAATCGATAAATTTGTTTTGTATTAAAAAAACATTTTATAATTATATTACAAAAAACGCAAAGACTATTTTTGTAATTTTGATAACTATAAAAAAATAAATAAACTTGCAATCTTCACTACCCCTATTTTAAAAAAGTTTTAATAAATCAAGTAAATCACCATTTCATGATGATTTATTATCTATGTATTTTTAGGGTTGTTCTGCTGTAATTTGAAGTAAAAAAATTAATTAACGCAGAACCCCCAAAATACATATATATTCATGTGTATCATTTGTGTATTGAAGGCGCATGGGATATAAAGAAAATATATTTTTCTTTTTTTAAGATTGGTGTACTATTACAATTATGCTATACCTATTTTCAGTGTGAAGGTGAATTTAACAATAGTATATAATTCAATGATGGAATCAAGGGCTGGTAATCACATAGGCTTTTGCATATGTTAACTGTCATGTGTTTATTTAACGTTATGATCTAGGTCAGGTTGCAGGAAAGGTTAAATGGAAAGGGGCATAACTTTGCCGAAATGAAAAACAAAGTTATTAGACATGTGTTACGACTTTCCTTGGGGTGAGATGAACATGTTTATGAAGTTTCAAGAACATAGGTAAAATATTGTTTAAGTTATGACCAAGTTCAGGTTGCAGGTTAAAGCGTGACGGACAGACGGACGAAGACGACGAATGAAGACAGACTACGGACAAAGCGATCCCTACCTGCCTGCCATGCTACGAAGGTGACACAAAGACAAATAAAATATACAAATATAATAAAACTTTGCTGTTACTTGTGATACGCAGGCTTCATAACCGCTGCTCCCAACTAAATTCCATTATGTTTATTTCGCTTTTCGGGGCATTTAATTTTATTAGATACTGGGACCTTACGCCGAACGACATGGGGAAGCATATAACTCCATGTACACCGCCGTATGCATGCCATCTTCGGGATGGTTAACATAGTGTACTAATGATTTTATGAATATTGAGTTTTGCTCAACCCGGGGCTAGAGGGCGTAAGCGGTAGCTAGCATATTTCACTACCGCTCATGAACATTCTCAATCAAACCGAGTGTCGTGCTCGGCCGTTTCCAAAGGTCCATTGTCATACTCTTTTTTTGAATTGTAACATTTCTGTGAATCATTTTTTAATGTGAGCTCAATTTTTCTAATTAAAAACTTTAAATTGTACTTTATTATCTCCCTTTATAGCAACACATTTATTACAGAGAAGTCCCAAGTTTATATTATTCCGTACTGTTTCGTATATATAGAATCTAAAAAACTATATTTACATGTAATTTGCTTAAAAAGTATAAATGTATTCTAATTTGTTTGGTTATCTTTACCTTCTTTCGATAGAATGTGCGTTTAATGATTACAATGGTTAAATGTTTGCTTCCATATGTTTTTATACGTTTTTAAGGATTGAACTATTGAACTGTTATATGTTTACATGACTTACGTAACCATTTTAAATGCAATCAAATACACAAATACAAATTTGGTAAAGTTAATCCATGCCATACATCCATTTTTATATCAATTTAAAACATTATTTTAAAAGTTACCTCCCTTTATAAAACAATCGTTTTACACACTTAAGCTACCGAACTAAGAATACTATCCTGGCTTAAAAGAAGCGTAAGCCATTGACCTTTCCGAAAATGCATATTAGAACTTGCCAGGTTGAGTGGTACCAATATGTCAACATTTGGGTAGCAGCACACGGCCTATTGGTATTATTTGTGATAAATATTTAAGCATCGAACACTCTGTGCGCGAATCAAACAAGAAATTAAGAGGTACGTTTTTAAGCCGTGTTAATAGCGGTATTCATCCTAACCGGCCTAATCCATTAACGTCACTCACAATTTACAAATCGGTTGTCCTTCCAAAAGCCCTGTTCGGGTGTGAATTATAATAACATAAAATAACATAATTTTATTCAGCATTAAACCACAGTACAATAGTTTATAGCCTACACAGGGTGACTATACCACATGACCTATGACGTCATTATTGCTAATTCTTGAAGAAAAAAATTGTAAACATTCGCCCACATTCAAAGCTTCAGAGTGCGATAAGATTTTTATTTCTTAACCATTTTCTACCAAAGAAAGCGCATTCGAACGCAAAAAAATGTACACTACCCTCGACTAATATTATTTTCTTGTGAAAGTTGGTATTATTGGAAAACACTTTGGAAAACTTCTGAAAATGCTCCAGAACAAATTGCTAATCCATGAAGCGCATATTATGAACAAAATGCATGCATATACCCCCGTTTTTATCACGAAAACTTCCACAATATTATTTCACATCAGGTAAGCGAAAGGGCTTTGTGTCAAAGAACCAGTTCGCAAGAATTAATGCATTTTTAATTTATGCTAATCCGTGAAGTCGATTATTTTATGCTAAACCGTGAAGTCCTTTGTGTTGTCAATTATCTAAAACTTTATAAAACCTATGTTTTTATCGCTATTTTGTCCGTCGTCACACTTCGTCCGTCGCTGTTGCCTTCCGTCGTCATCGTAAACATTTAATCAACATCTCTGAAACCACTGGGCGAAATTGCATAAGACTTCACAGGAACTATTTCTGGGTGGTTATCTCTCAATGTTATTCAAAATCTGACAATCAACCCAGAACTCGGGTTGTCATGCCAACAGAAGAAAAATATAGGAAGGTGGGATATAATCCTTGGGATAAAAAAAGGAGTATGATAACCCTTACTAAACGCTGTATTCAACTGGAAACACTTGTTGTCCAGGTAAGTTTATCGATTATACGCCGCATTTATCGGTTTTTACTACGCTTATCGTGGCGGTATGCGAGAGGCCTCGATGTACGGCATACCCATCTACATTGCAAACAGACATTATATATCCTTGTTTTACTGAATATTTATATATTTTACATTGCCAGAACCTTTCTAATGGTGTAATTTTATTCCAAATAACGGTTAAATAAATAGGTAAAATCTCGAGTTGGAAAGGAAATATATCGCATTTGTTCTTTTCTTAAAGCGTTTACGCACATCGCCGTGTGTTAATTGTTTTGGTTACGTTTATTGTTTAATGAATATTTACATAAGATGCATGGTTAGAAAGCTAAATAAATAACCTTTCTATTGATTGATGTTATTTCGAACAATTCCTTCAAAGGTTAAATGAACGAGGAGAATCTCGAATCGGTAAACAAAATAAAAGCGTTGCCGAAATCATCAAGCGGTTCTTTTTTTCAGTCTAGATAATGTCTGTGACGATAACAATACATTTAAACGATTTATTAAGTGAGCGAAATTAAATTATCTTTTTTAACTTTACTATAGATGTTTGTTAACAACAACTGGTAAAACCTCGACTGCATTGTTTGAGAAATTAAGAATCGTGTGATTAATGTATTCTATTGGCATATCGATTGAGTAATTAACAAACACACATGTATCAATAAAAAGAAGTAAGACCGGCAAACGTGGTAGAGATAATTCGAACAACACATTATTAGTATTTGTTTATTTTCTTCTCGGTTTTAAAGTCGGCTGATTTAGTCTTTTAACCAGCTAAAATTGTTGACAAAATCTAGTTGCAATGATTATAAAATGCTCTCATTTCCCAGTTAGTTGCGTTAGTTGCTGCAAAACGTAATTGTAAGTATCCGTTTCACGATTTGCGTGGGTTGTTCGTGTTTTTAGCACATTTTAATGGCTTTATTTTGTGTATTGTTCTCAAACCAGGATGTGTGAAATTGCGATGAAAAAAGATGACCGACGTTCGTGCAGTTTCTTTTTTTTTATACGCCTTTCACGCTTTTTGTATATTTGTCGATCTTTGTTTATCGTACAAAACATATGCAATTTGTGTTTGGTGTAGTTTTTAAGTGGGTGATGATTTTGATTTAAACTATATATATATATTTTTAACTGGGCATTTTGAACGTGTTTTTTCTCTCTCCTGGATTAGCATGTATATTTTATGGAAGGGTAAACTTTTTTCTCTCAATTAAACCGTACCTGTTGATGATTGCAAGTAATAACATACATATTGAAATAGTGTTTAGGGTATTCTTTAAGTGGGTAAGTTGTTAAAATCAAAGACATAATAACCCACTTAAAAACTACCATAAACACAATTTCAATATGTATGTTGTTACATGCAATCATCAACAGGTACTGTGTAAGTGAGAAAAAAGTTTACCCTTTTATAAAATATACATGTTGATCCAAGAGAATAATTTTTTTCAAAATGGCCAAGTTATTTTTTTTTTGTTAAAATCAAAGTCATAATCCATTTAAAAACTAATCTAAAAACAATTTCAATATGTCTGTTATTACTTGCAAGCATCAACAGTTACGGTTTAATTGAGAGAAAAAAAGGTTACCCTTTCATAAAATATACATGTTGATCCAAGAGAATTATTTTTTTCAAAATGGCCAAGTTAAAAAAATTGTTTTTGTTAAAATCAAAGTCATAATCCACTGAAAAACAACCCTAAACACAATTTCAATATGTCTGTTTTTACATGCAATCATCAAAAGGTACTGTGTAAGTGAGAAAAAAAGGTTGCCCTTCCATAAAATATACATGTTGATCCAAGATCTTTCTTTTTTTCAAAATGGCGAAGTTTTTGTTTTTTTGCTATAATCAAAATCATACTCCACTTAAAAACTACCCTAAACATAACTTCAATATGTCTGTTATTACTTGCAATCATCAACAGGTAAGGTTTAATTGAGAAAAAAAGTTTACACTTCCTTAAAAGAATACATGCTAATCCAGGAGAAAAAAAAAACACGTTCAAAATGGTCAAGCTAAACATTTTTTTTTTGTTGAAATTAATCAAAGTCATAACCCACTTAAAAACTACACTAAACACAAATTGCATATGTTTTGTTTGATAAACAAAGATCGACAAATATATCAAAAGTGAAAAGGCGTATAAAACAAACAAACAAGAAACTGCACGAACGTCGGTCATATTTTTTTCATCGCAATTTTACATATATTGATATGAAACTGTCCATTAAAGAGGTAGCAAAGTCAGCCAGTAGAGCTCTTGGTGCAATATATACTAAATTTATATGTGCTGGTGGAATGACTTTCCAGTAGCCTTTGTTGCCACTGACCGTTCCAAGGCGGTAGCCCTATTGTCAACTCTTTTGTGTTTGTGATGTCTTTTGCATTATTTATTACTTTTGCCTTCTCGTTTGTCTGTTTGCGTGTTTGTTTTTGTGTTTTGTGGTTGACTGTCGTCCTTGAATGCTGCTTTCCCTGTCCGATATTTTTATATTTCTTCAGTGTTTATACAAAAATGATTGAATCCATTATTGAGCCCGTATTATTCTATTGTTCTGGTATATGGGGTCAAAATAAATTCAGTGAAATAGAAACTGTTTTAAATAAAGCAGGACGATATTTTCTGGGTGTTACACAATACTGCTCAAATATCTCCGCCAGGGGAGATCTAGGGTGGGAGTCTTGCGGCACTAAACAGAAAATTGAAACGGTTCGATTATGGTGCAGAATAAAAAATATGGCAGAACATAGAATAATACGTAGAGTGCATGAATGGTCTTTGAATAAATCAAGGTCATGGAAAAGTAGAATGCTAAAGTTTATTCAAAGCACATATTTTGTAGAATATATGATATGTATAAATCCAAATGCAAGTGTCTGTGTACGTAAGATACGTGAATACCTGAACCAAGAAGATAAAAATGTATGGTTTGGAAAACTAATGAGTAATGGAAAAAACTGTCAAAATGGTAATAAATTAAGAACGTATAGAAAGTATCAGACAGAACTTAAAACTGAATATTATGTAAAGTGTAAAGCCCCCGTCACACTCTGACGTGACAGCATGAAGATCCCACTGCGTCCAAAACATAGAGATGAACGCAGCGGGAACTTGATCTTTTCTGAAAAAATGTGCATTTATCAATTTCATGCTACGTCCTAGACAGGTCCCTGCGATGTCCTCGCTGCGTTGCACACGTTCCCACTGATTTCCTTTTACGTACCTGACCAAGCGCCCACTAGGTTGCCTGTGTTTGCACACGGTTCCTGCTACGTCCAGTCAGATCGAGCTAATCTCTTGCTACGTTGTCGCTGCGACTCCTTTGACATAGCAACAACCCAGTGACAACTCAGTGAGAACTCCATCCATTGTTCCCGTCCGCGCTACGCTTGTAGTACGGCAATGGAGTCACAACGAGGTGTTGGTTACGTCTATAACGGGTCAATACCGTCGTAACTACGTCTTTATGAAGTCCTTGCTGCGTGGTGCTCAGAACGTGGAGCAGATACGCTCATTTTGAACATGTCCAAAGTGCGCGTAGAGTTTCCAAGACCATGGAGACCATGCTAGGTCCTTAAAGGTTTCTGCTGGGTTCCTTGCACGTTGTTGGATTTCTTACTGCGTCCAAGCAATATTTTCAGCATGCAGTGGGAACTTGATGCTACTACGTCAGAGTGTGACGGGGGTTTAATCTAAGTAGAGGCCATCGACGCATTCTTGCTAAATTTAGAAGTTGCAATCTGCCCTCAGCAATAGAAACGGGGAGATATAACATAACATAACATAACATAATTTTATTCAGCATTAAACCATTACAATAGTTTATAGCCTACAAAATGAATAATACAATCTTTCTCCCATTCATGGTGACATAATGCAAATAAATATAACTATCTGTTCATTCCAATTATTTTCAAGGAGGAATGCAATTATTATATATTTTCTGACATCTTTCGTTCATAAATACTCATACCCGGAAAATGGTATTGTACAAGTTGTTATACAATCAATGTGTTAATTATTACAATGCGCTTTTCAGAGGCATAATATAGGTATTTGCTTAACTGTTCGAGTAAGTGTTTAGATTGCTTCGACATGATAGTATCAAATGTATTAAGTGTTGGCCATCTACAGAAAAATCTTCGCAAATACGTTGTTCTCAGTTCCGCATAAAACGGACAAACAAGCAAAAAATGATACTCACTCTCTATAGCTCTCATATTACAGTATATACACAATCTCTCACTCCGCTCAACATTAGTATATCTCCCCGTCTCAATAGCTAAGGTATGTGCAGAAATTCTAAATTTCGTTAAGGCAAAACGAAATTTAGGTGTCGCTATAATATTTAGATAATTTTCATAATCAAGGTTGTATTTAAATCTGCTATATGATAATAATCTGTTTGAATTATTTATCTTGCCAAACCAATATTGATTATATTGATCTACTATTCTACGTTTGATTTGATCATATGGGATATCTATCAACAGTTGATTGTGCCAAATATCCGCGAACCCAAGGTTTTCTAATTCGCGTTTTATATACCCCGCCCAGTTCATTCGATTCTCATTATATTCGCAATCCTCTTTTAACATCCAGTAAATCTTGAAAGTTAGAGAATCGCGATTGGTAAGAATTTTTGCCCAGTATTTAAGTATTTTTTGTTTTCTATATATATTTAAGGGATAACGACCCAACTCTCCATATAAGGCCTCTAAGTTAGTTGATTTTCTTACACATAAAATATTTCTACAGAATTTGGTGTGTACATTTTCTATTCTAGGCGCTTCATGGAACCCCCAAATTTCACATGCATAGTTCAAAATTGATCCCACAAGGGAGTCAAATAATTTACACTTCTCATTAATAGGGATAGTTATCTGGTTAAATACATTGTATAACTTATGAAGTGAGTAAGATGCATGCTGAGCTAAATTCTGTTGGGTTCTTGACCAATTACCATTTTTGAAAAATTCCACTCCCAAATACTTGAATGACGTTACTAGCTCCAATTCAACTTCATTAATATACAGTTTTGGCATGGAATGCCTGCCCTTTTCGAAGACCATTATTTTGGTTTTACCTGTGTTGATTTTTAATCCCCAGATATTATAATATTTTTTGTAAATAGTTTAACATGTATTGTAACGATTCGGCCGATTGTGTAAAGATCAAAGAATCATCTGCATATAACAAGATAAACACCTTAAATTCATTAATTGTAAACACGTCATTAATATCAGAGTTTATACAACTAGCTATGTCGTTAATGAAAAACATGAACATTATCGGAGACAACGGATCCCCCTGCTTTAAACCTTTGTCGGAGTTGAGAAATTCTGAAACGTTATTTTTGTATTTTATACAAGCCTTTACCGTGCTATACATTGACTGAAGAATTTTCAGCCATCTAGGGCTTATATTTTCCTGTGAGAGTTTATGCCACAGTAAATATCTTTCTACAGTATCAAACGCTTTTTCGAAATCGACAAGCGCACAATAGAGTTTTTTACCTTTTGTGCTTAAAACTTTTGCAATTATAGAATAGAAATTAAAAATACAGTCAGCAGTAGATTTACCTTTTTGAAATCCATACTGGTTATCATTTATCTTATTGTGTTTTACGGACCATTTATTTATACGATTAAGTAAAACATGAGAAAATATTTTTGCTAACATATTTATAAGAGTTATACCTCTGTAATTACTCGTGGAGTCAATATCTCCCTTATTCTTGAATATAGGGATTAACATTCCTTCACCCCAAGACTTTGGATATTCTCCGCTTAAGAAAATCTTATTTAAGATTTTAACAATATAAGGTAAAATAATATTCCTTGTTGATTTAAATACTTCCGGAAAGAGAGTGTCTTTTCTGGCTGATTTTTTATTACTAATAGACGATTCTATGACAGAATTAATTTCGTCGATATTTATTTCGCCGTCAAGATCAGGGTCTATAAAATCCGACTGGTTATCTGTCGGGTTATCATTTATATTGTATGCATTATTGTCTGTTTGAAATATTGTTTTAAAATGATCGAAGAAATCCTGAACTGACAAGTTATCCGAGCTTTTCCGTTTCTTATTCAAATGTTTGTTAATGTTTTTCCAAAAGTCACGCGGTTTTGATTTCGCCAAATCGCATACGCGTTTACCTTCACTGCGTTTAAAATTAGTATGAGCTTTACGCTTGGTTTTATTGTAAAAGGTTCTCGTTTCAGAGAACGTCCTTCTATTATCGTCATTTTTGCATTTTAAAAAATTATTTCTAACATTTGTAAATAGTTTACGCGTTTTAATACAGTCCTCATCAAACCAGTTATTAACTTGTTTTTTTCTTACGATTTCCCGCTCAAAAAACGTTATATCTTTCCCAATAACGTCATCTAAATTTTCTTGCAGAAATTTAGTGAATTTTTCGATCGACGAATCAACGCTATCAGTATCATTATTTGATATAAAATTATTTATTTGATCCTGTTTTGTTAAAACATGTTCATAAAAAATATTCGCCTTATTCTCATCCCATATAATTTTGTGAATTAATTGTGGTTCCTTATTGAGACCTTTATCCTGCTTTTTAATATTAAATAATATGAGCAAAGGCATGTGATCTGAAAATTCATTGCCTGGCAATATTTCAAAATCTTTAATATGATGAAGATCCGCGTGGTCAATCAATAAATAATCAAGCACACTCTGACCACGTGCCGAGTAAAAGGTGTAGTCACCGTTTTCGATCCGCCCATTCGCTATACATAAACCGGTTAATTGACAAAATGACAATAGCTTTCGACCCTGCGCGTCGATCACGTGATCGCTACTTTTACGTAAACGCAACTAACTTCGAAATGAGAGCATTTTATAATCATTGCAACTAGATTTTGTCAACAATTTTAGCTGGTTAAAAGACTAAATCAGCCGACTTTAAAACCGAGGAGAAAACAAACACTAATAATGTGTTGTTCGAATTATCATTACCATGTTTGCCGGTCTTACTTTTTTTTTATTGATACCTGTGTTTGTTAATTACTCAATCGATTTGCCAATAGAATACATTAATCACACACTTCTTAATTGCTCACCCAAAGCAGTCGAGTTTTTACCAGTTGTTGTTAACAAACATCTAAAGAAAAGTTAGAAAAGATAATTTAATTTTGCTCACTTAAAGGGATACATGGCAATCTTGAGTTTTATTCAAACATTAAAAATTGCTCCTCGATTAGTTATCCTGCGTCATTTTGACTTTAAAACTGCTTGCATATAATTAAATAAAAAAAAATATGATTAAATATATTATTGGTGCAATATTATAAAAGGATAGTAATATATAAAAACAATTTGCTTTGAACTATTCGAATAATTAACATTAATTATTGAACAAATGCAAGTTAAGAGAAAAACTAACGGGATCCCGTGAGTTTTTAAAAAATCAAGATTGCCGTGTGTCCCTTTAATACATCATTTAATTAACATTATCTAGACTGAAAAACAAGTAGACTGAAATACAAGAACCGCTTGATGATTGCGGCAACGCTTTTATTTTGTTTACCGACTCGTTCATTTAACCTTTGAAGAAATTGTTCGAAAGAACATTTGAAGAAATTGTTCGAAAGAACATAGAATCAATAGAAAGATTTTTTGGCTTTCTAACCATACATCTTAGGTAAATATTCATTAAAACCAAAACAATAATCAAACGGCGATGTGCATAAAGGCTTTAAGAAAAGAAAAAATGCGATATATTTCCTTTCCACTCGAGATTTTATCTATTTATTTAACCGTTATTTGGAATACAATTACACCATTAGAAAGGTTATTTATTTGGATTTCTGCCAATGTAAAATATATAAAAAATCAGTAAAACAAGGATATATAATGTCTGTTTGCAATGTAGATGGGTGTGCCGTACATCGAGGCCTCTCGCATACCACCACGATAAGCGTAGTAAAAATCGATAAATGCAGCGTATAATCGATAAACTTACCTGGACGACAAGTGTTCTCAGTTGAATACAGCGTTTGTACTGCCGTGTCATATCCCCGTAATATATAAAGCCCCGTGTTTAGTAAGGGTATATAATGGACTTTTCTGGAATACAAAACTGCAGGACTATATCCCACCTTCCTATATATTCCTTCTGTTGGCATGCCAACCCGAGTTCTGGGTTGATTGCCAGATTTTGAATAACATTGAGAGATAACCACACTGAAATCGTTCCTGTGAAATCTTATGCAATTTCGCCCAGTGGTTTCAGAGATGTTGTTTAAATGTTTACGATGACGACGGAAGACAACAGCGATGGACGAAGTCTGACGACGGACAACATAGCGATAAAAACATAGGTTTTATAAAGTTTTAGATAGCTGACAACACAAAGGACTTCACGGTTTAGCCTAAAATAATCGACATAATTTAAAAATGCATTAATTCTTGCGAACAGGTTCTTTGACACAAAACCCTTTCGCTTACCTGATGTGAAATAATATTGTGGAAGTTTTCGTGATAAAAACGGGGTATATGCATGGATTTTGTTCATAATTAGCGCAAAATTAAAGTACGCTTCATGGATTAGCAATTTGTTCTGGTGCATTTTCAGAATTTTTCCAAAGTGTTTTCCAAAAGTACCAACTTTCACAAAAAAATAATATCAGTCGAGGGTAGCGTACATTTTTTGCGTTCGAATGCGCTTTCTTTGGTAGAAAATGGTTAAGAAATAAAATCTTATCGCACTCTGAAGCTTTGAATGTAGGCGAATGTTTACAATTTGTTTTCTTCAAGAATTAGCAATACTGACGTCATAGGTCATGTGGTATAGTCATCTCGCTACATATGAATCTGAAAATACAAAAGTCTGTCTCGTATGCAACCTGATATTCAAATCAGGCTCTAAAAAATGAGTTATGTCCCCCGAGAGGGGGCAAAGGTTTTTTGGTATCGTTGGAAAGCTTAGAATGTCTACAATATTTTGCAACTTGTTAGACTTTGTAAGACGCGTACGTTTCCATGGAAACGATGATCAAAGATGGTCGCCATTGTTTTTTCTGATGTATGACTGTAGCGCATATAAACGGTCATATTGGGTTGAAAATGCATAACATGTTGAATGTTTCTTTGGGAACATGTTGATATAATACACTTAAATATATTTCATGCAGTTTTTTAAATCAAATGCACTACTAACACAAAAAGGGGAGGTAATTGGAAAACTATTTTGTATATTTTAGTGTGTAATACATTAATAATTATTTTCTGTCATTGCCTGTCATGTTTTATTAATCAATTAACTTGAATATAATGAAATATACTCATATAAACAAAATAAGAAAGACCTAATGAAATAAAAGAACATATTCAGATAAAATATATATAAAAGGGAAGTAATAAAAAAATCAATTTTGAATTCAATTTTAGAAAATCCAAAAAAAATAGATTTTCTTTTCTTAAATGTTCCAATTGTTATAGTATACTGATAGTGTGTATAACTTGACAAAACGAGGCATTGCATTTGTTTCGATTCCATAACTGTGAGCAAAACTTTACAAGCTTCAACCAACCAGTAATTTATAAAACATTTGAAATTGAACAAATAATTGGGATTGGAGGAGCTATTCTACATTTATTGTAGTTTCTGTACAATTTTACAGATCTAAATTTGTTATTTTACTCCTGTCAGAAAGCAATAACACATTGCAAATCAAGGATAATGCATAAGCCATAAATATGTGTTGTTAATCATTTTTCAGTTAATTATCATCAGATTCAGATTCTGAATCACTGTTAGAATCAACAATTGTAGAATTGTCACAATTATGTAGGCATCCACATGATTCGGTACAGGGCATTCGGTTTTTGAAGCATGAACACCGGTTTCCAGAACAGTCTCCTGAGCAATTGCACTTAATTAACTCAAGAATGGCTCTTGGTGCTGGTGGAAGTTTCATCCAGTCTATGGATATTTCTTTACCAGATATTGTCCATCCATGGCCATGTGGACTCGTTACGTCAGGGGTTGAACTTAAAGCATTTTTCCAAATGAAAGCCTGATAGTTTGCTCTTGTTGAAGGTGGTACGGCTATTATATATAAAAAATCAATTGGTCAGTATGTCAGTCATATGAATATCGATAATAATCGCATTTCGGGTATAGAATTTCAAGCCAACCACATGCCTCCGATGTTCATATTTTGTGTGTACATGCCTGCTAATAACTATATTAATGATTACAAAGACGCGCTTAGTGATTTACAAATGATTACCTCTTTTTATTCAACACAGGGAAATGTTATTTTAACAGGAGATATGAATGCGCAGATTTTGAATACCGATACTAACATATCAGGTTCTCCTTCCAAGTCGAAGCTACTTACCGACTATGTTAATGAGTCAAATCTCGTTCCGATCAATGATCTTAATATGATGCGTGGACCTAATTACACATACATTCCAACAAAAGCAATGCTTGACTTTATTCTGGTTGATGAACACGTTCTGTTAGACATAATACATGTTCAAATATCTGATGAATCCGAAATACTTACTTCAGACCACCTTCCATTGATATGTCACATTAAACTGCATAAACATAATCAGAAGTCGGTTAGTACTAATATGAGCAACCGAATATGCATTGCTTGGAACAAGTGTAATGACACAGACTATCTTAATTACCAGAATGGAATAGAACGTGAACTGTCTCTTTGTCAAGCTGAGATTGACATAATGTCATCTACAGATCTTAATAATGTTATTGTCAACGCATTACATAAGTCTGCATTTGAACACTTGCCTAAGAGTGAGTTTAATGCTTTCGCTAAACCAAACTGGACACCCGAAGTTAAAAGTGCTCATACTAAAGCTAGAAAGTTCCGTCTCTCATGGATAGAATCGGGAAGGCCACGTGGTCGAAACCATAAAACATTTAATGACTACAAAACTGCGAAGGCAGCCTTTAGAAAATTGCAACGCTCCGAATCTGGAAAGTACGAAAACAAAGTATTTGACGAAATTGACAAAGCCGCAGAAACTGATTATAGACTATTTTGGCGATTACTTAATAGACGTAAGAGCAAGAGAATTCAGTCATGTTTGGAGATAGAAGTTAATGGCTCGCTATTTAAAGATGAAGATGTAGCTGACGGCTTTGGATTACATTTTAAAAGCGTATTTAATACTGACTACGGCGAAATGTCATGTCCTCTTAGCACACATCTAAAATCAGAAATTGAATCTCTTAAAAAACAAAAACATCTCGCCGATAGTTTGGAAGAGGACGTTAATGATAGGGAGTTATCAAAAGTCACATCGGCATTGAAGACAAGGAAAGCCCCAGGCGGCGATAATATACAGAATGAGCACGTTATCCATGGTGGTAAAATGATAGCACAAGCCCTAGTTAACCTATTTAATAAAATCATCTTGACTGAACTTACCCCAATTTCTTGGAAACAAAGTATTGTCATTCCAATATATAAAGGAAACGGAAAAACTAAGCAAGATCCAAAAAGTTACAGACCCATATCCCTAATTCCGTGCTTTAGCAAAATATTTGACAAGATATGTCTGAATCGATTTAAAGCCTTTCTAGAAACACGAAATACAAACTTTCCTTGTATTCAGCAGCAAGGTTTCCAAGAGAACTTTAGCTGTATAACTACCGGCTTTAACTTACAGGAATGCATTTATCACAATTTTGAGCTAGGCAGCAATGTTTACGTTGCACTCTTAGATATAATGCAAGCCTTTGACACAGTATGGCATGACGCATTATTTTTAAAACTAGGCGAGTTAGGAATAGTCGGAAAATCGTTAAGGATCATTATTGATCTATACGCAGGACTTGAGTGCAAAGTTAGTATTAATGGAATGACATCATTTCCGGTTCAGATCGAAAGAGGAGTAAGACAAGGCGGTGTACTCGCTTCATTTTTCTATTTAGTCTTTATTAATGAACTACTGCACAGTTTACAAAACTCAAACCTCGGCGCAACAATATTGTCTATACCTTGCGGAAATCCTACCCTTGCCGATGATATCTCCTTAATAGCAACATCACCTGCTAACTTACAAAGTCTCCTAGATATCGTTGACACTTATACGAGGAAATGGAGATTCCGGGTTAGCGTTCCCAAATGTAATCTTCTTGTTTTTACAAAACAACGCTCTCTTCAACCACCTATTATTCTAGTTGGAACTGAGAATCTGACCAAGGTGAATACAGCAGTACATCTTGGTATGCGTTTGCAATCGAATTTGAAAATGAATCTTAGAATTGAAGAACGATGTCAGAAGGGGAGAAACGCGTTCTATGCGATGAATGTTTTAGGTGTCCATCCTTATGGTTTAAATCCTATTAACTCTGTCAATTTATACTGTAAGGTCATCATTCCTACTGTATTATATGGCTGCGAACTTTGGAATGGACTTACCCAAAAAGAAATTGACATGCTAAATCGTCTACAACATTTTGTTGTAAAGAAAATACAAGCTTTTTATGTAAATACAAGATCTGATATTTGTGAGGCAATGGTTGGCTTATTTCGTATAACTTCTGAAATTAATAAAAGAAAGTTAATGTTTCTTCACAAACTACTCAGCTTACCAACATATTCCATCTCTCATATGTTGTTCCTAAGACGGTACCTTTTATACATATCCAACATGAACCGCCGTATGTATGGCTTTATTCCAGATATTTGTAACGTACTGAATTACTATGAGCTTACATATATCGTTAATGACTACTTGTTAAAATACCAACAACTCCCAAGTAAATTAGCGTGGAAGACGTCAGTATCTAAAGCTATCAAACAAAAGGAAACTTTACTATGGCAATCCCGTATATTTTCCGATAACGATTTTTGCTTATTTCGTAAAATTCATACCTCAATTGAACCATCAATCGTTTGGAAATTAGCTAAATCTCACTCTGATCTTTACCGTGCTCATGCTATTGCTAAAGTTTGGGCTCATACACCTCAGAAGACAGAGAGCAGATGCCCTGTTTGTACTCTTCTGTGTAACGATACCTTGTATCACGCGCTAACTGCGTGTGAAATGTTCAGTGCCATAAAGCTGAACTTTCTCAAAGAAGTTCAAAATAGTTGTGGACTTGAAACTAGAACTGAATTAGAGTCTTGCGACTATGAATCATTCCTGGTGAAAGTTATTAGTGGCCGATGTGTGTCCTTGCTAAACAGAAGCTGTCCTAACATGTACATATTCACAAAAGTGGCATTTAATTATGTCACCAATTGTGTCTCAGTCATAGCTTTAAAAAAAAGAAAAGAAACGTATGTGTTAATCTGTGGTTGTTGTTTTTTTTGTGTTTTTTTATTAGCAAATGAGCGTTACTAGCATTACGTTTGTATATGGATATGTATGCGTAAAAATCACCATTGATTTGTTTTGTCACTGACATGTATTATAATATGTTTTCAGTTCTCACTATGTTAATTATGTATATTGTATGTAATATGTGATTGTTTTCAAAATCTCCTGTAAGGAGGAAATAAAGATAATGAATGAATGAATGAATGAATGAATGACTTTAAAACTGCTTGCATATAATTAAATAAAAAAAAATAAGATTAAATATATTATTGGTGCAATATTATAAAAGGATAGTAATATATAAAAACAATTTGCTTTGAACTATTCGAATAATTAACATTAATTATTGAACAAATGCAAGTTAAGAGAAAAACTAACGGGATCCCGTGAGTTTTTAAAAAATCAATATTGCCGTGTGTCCCTTTAATACATCATTTAATTAACATTATCTAGACTGAAAAACAAGTAGACTGAAATACAAGAACCGCTTGATGATTGCGGCAACGCTTTTATTTTGTTTACCGACTCGTTCATTTAACCTTTGAAGAAATTGTTCGAAAGAACATTTGAAGAAATTGTTCGAAAGAACATAGAATCAATAGAAATATTTTTTGGCTTTCTAACCATACATCTTAGGTAAATATTCATTAAAACCAAAACAATAATCAAACGGCGATGTGCATAAAGGCTTTAAGAAAAGAAAAAATGCGATATATTTCCTTTCCACTCGAGATTTTATCTATTTATTTAACCGTTATTTGGAATACAATTACACCATTAGAAAGGTTATTTATTTGGATTTCTGCCAATGTAAAATATATAAAAAATCAGTAAAACAAGGATATATAATGTCTGTTTGCAATGTAGATGGGTGTGCCGTACATCGAGGCCTCTCGCATACCACCACGATAAGCGTAGTAAAAATCGATAAATGCAGCGTATAATCGATAAACTTACCTGGACGACAAGTGTTCTCAGTTGAATACAGCGTTTGTACTGCCGTGTCATATCCCCGTAATATATAAAGCCCCGTGTTTAGTAAGGGTATATAATGGACTTTTCTGGAATACAAAACTGCAGGACTATATCCCACCTTCCTATATATTCCTTCTGTTGGCATGCCAACCCGAGTTCTGTTTGATTGCCAGATTTTGAATAACATTGAGAGATAACCACACTGAAATCGTTCCTGTGAAATCTTATGCAATTTCGCCCAGTGGTTTCAGAGATGTTGTTTAAATGTTTACGATGACGACGGAAGACAACAGCGATGGACGAAGTCTGACGACGGACAACATAGCGATAAAAACATAGGTTTTATAAAGTTTTAGATAACTGACAACACAAAGGACTTCACGGTTTAGCCTAAAATAATCGACATAATTTAAAAATGCATTAATTCTTGCGAACAGGTTCTTTGACACAAAACCCTTTCGCTTACCTGATGTGAAATAATATTGTGGAAGTTTTCGTGATAAAAACGGGGTATATGCATGGATTTTGTTCATAATATGCGCAAAATTAAAGTACGCTTCATGGATTAGCAATTTGTTCTGGTGCATTTTCAGAATTTTTCCAAAGTGTTTTCCAAAAGTACCAACTTTCACAAAAAAATAATATCAGTCGAGGGTAGCGTACATTTTTTGCGTTCGAATGCGCTTTCTTTGGTAGAAAATGGTTAAGAAATAAAATCTTATCGCACTCTGAAGCTTTGAATGTAGGCGAATGTTTACAATTTGTTTTCTTCAAGAATTAGCAATAATGACGTCATAGGTCATGTGGTATAGTCATCTCGCTACATATGAATCTGAAAATACAAAAGTCTGTCTCGTATGCAACCTGATATTCAAATCAGGCTCTAAAAAATGAGTTATGTCCCCCGAGAGGGGGCAAAGGTTTTTTGGTATCGTTGGAAAGCTTAGAATGTCTACAATATTTTGCAACTTGTTAGACTTTGTAAGACGCGTACGTTTCCATGGAAACGATGATCAAAGATGGTCGCTATTGTTTTTTCTGATGTATGACTGTAGCGCATATAAACGGTCATATTGGGTTGAAAATGCATAACATGTTGAATGTTTCTTTGGGAACATGTTGATATAATACACTTAAATATATTTCATGCAGTTTTTTAAATCAAATGCACTACTAACACAAAAAGGGGAGGTAATTGGAAAACTATTTTGTATATTTTAGTGTGTAATACATTAACAATTATTTTCTGTCATTGCCTGTCATGTTTTATTAATCAATTAACTTGAATATAATGAAATATACTCATATAAACAAAATAAGAAAGACCTAATGAAATAAAAGAACATATTCAGATAAAATATATATAAAAGGGAAGTAATAAAAAAATCAATTTTGAATTCAATTTTAGAAAATCCAAAAAAAATAGATTTTCTTTTCTTAAATGTTCCAATTGTTATAGTATACTGATAGTGTGTATAACTTGACAAAACGAGGCATTGCATTTGTTTCGATTCCATAACTGTGAGCAAAACTTTACAAGCTTCAACCAACCAGTAATTTATAAAACATTTGAAATTGAACAAATAATTGGGATTGGAGGAGCTATTCTACATTTATTGTAGTTTCTGTACAATTTTACAGATCTAAATTTGTTATTTTACTCCTGTCAGAAAGCAATAACACATTGCAAATCAAGGATAATGCATAAGCCATAAATATGTGTTGTTAATCATTTTTCAGTTAATTATCATCAGATTCAGATTCTGAATCACTGTTAGAATCAACAATTGTAGAATTGTCACAATTATGTAGGCATCCACATGATTCGGTACAGGGCATTCGGTTTTTGAAGCATGAACACCGGTTTCCAGAACAGTCTCCTGAGCAATTGCACTTAATTAACTCAAGAATGGCTCTTGGTGCTGGTGGAAGTTTCATCCAGTCTATGGATATTTCTTTACCAGATATTGTCCATCCATGGCCATGTGGACTCGTTACGTCAGGGGTTGAACTTAAGGCATTTTTCCAAATGAAAGCCTGATAGTTTGCTCTTGTTGAATGCCTGCTAGAAAAGTATCAAGCATACTGCCAATCGAATGTCGTCCCTGTAGCCAAATTCTTGAACACCTATATAGAAATGGTCCAGCTACTCCTTCATTTCATTCGATCGACCAGGGAAGGCAACTGGGAATTGCATTTGGCATGCATACATAGCATGGTTCCGTGGATGTTCGCTTATGATCGCATCGACTACGCCAAGTATTTGCCAGTATATCTCATGGAGATTCAAATGTTAGAAACCAACCACCCTGAAGCTTATGCAAATATTTCAAGCGGTGAATTTGCGGTTCAAAGAAGTTCACATTCATTTGCGCAAGTTGCAAGAGACCAAACAATTGAACAAACACTGAATCGTGCAACCAAAACTCGCGGTGACATCACTGGCTTCAGTTTGAACAAAAGTGCAGTACAAAAGTGGTTAGTTACAGCTCATGAACGAGCAATGATTAGAGAAAGGTGTTTTTCTATGGCTGGTGTTGATGGTCGTCAAATTCATGAACACAAGGAGGGTTCGTCAACCAGAATCCTAAGAGATTGCAGTGATGTTGTTAAAGTTGTTGAATTAGTCGAGACATTGAAATCAAATCCATACAGCAGCACATCAGATAAACTAACAAGCTTATCATCTGGTGTTTTTACCGACAAGACTGTGTGTCATGATCTTCTGAATGCCAATCAACAAGGTCAGGAAGCGGCAGAAGCATTTGTTAAGACACGATTATCAAATGATAAAAGCTCCTTTTATGATCCACTTAAAAAAATGAATTTGAAGACATTTTCCAGCTTAGGCAAGAAAAAGCAGGTTAAAGTGGGTAATAAGAATGTTGAAACACTGTCTGGGTCCCATACCTTGGTCGTTGGCAGAGGTTGACGCTTCATACATTAACACATCAAAGGCCAAGTTAGCTGAGCTGATAGAGAAGGACTTTGAGTATCCTGAGAATATTTCTCTAACTGCTGTCTGGATTATCAATCTGATGGCACTGCTGCAAGATCTATCTGAATTTCCCGATACATTCTCCGCATTAGCAGCTCTTGTTCTTGACAGGGTGTTGCCCTACACCAAAAGAAATGCAAGGGTTGATATCGTATCTGACCAATACCCTGAAATATCAATTAAAGACACATTTCGAGCCTATTGTGTTTTGGGGGCGTGCAGGGGTGGGTGGGTGGGGGGGGGGGGGGGGAGAATTTCTATAGGTAACTGTAAATCACTGTAGCCAAACAATTTCATGAGCAAAGTGTGATATTCAATTTTTCTTCAGATTATGAGGCCCACCCAATAAAGCATTTGTAACCAGTATACATAATAACACATTAAATAATGTAGTATATGTATTGTGTTGTGCTCTGATTTTTGGTCTAAAAACAATTAAGAAATACAAGATAAGTTTTGTATTCAAAAGCTAAATTATGAACATATATTTCTTCATTAAAGTAAATTACAAAGTGTTGTTAAGCTATTCTTACCCTCAATATAGCAATGCTATACAAAAAAAAACGAAGAGCGGGCCTCAATTTATATACCTGAGTTGATCAGCCATGAAGCGTGCTGGCTGTAAATATTCAAGCTCCCGTGCTTTTTCAATGACCAAGTAGCGTTGGGAAATGTGTCTTTAAATATGTGGAAAGAGATCGACGAGCTAGTGAAGGTAAGCTCGAAATACAAATCACATCTGGTGCTCAGAAAATCCCAAAACAGTGGAAGAAGTTTCTATCTAGTGGTAATAACAAGACTTCCCATGTAGAGTTCTTCTTCCAGGAGTGGAATAAGCCACAGTATGTAGGAAAGCTGGCTGGTCGCTTCCTGTTTTACGCACATGGTCCGAACTGTCATGTTTACAGGGTTGTAAATGATGAAAGTGAAATTGTTTGTGAAGAAATTCCAGAACTACACTCTACCCAGGAGGAGGCAGATACTCGTATGCTGCTGCATGCACTGCATGCTGCCGATGCTGGGCATGACATCATTGTTATAAAGACACCCGACACAGATGTGATAATGCTAGCCTGCCACTTACAGCATAAGATACCAGGTGAACTATTTATTCACACTGGTACAAAGACTCGGACACGATTCATTAACATTGATGAAGTTGCCACGAAACTTGGACCAATGGTGTGTGAGGCTTTACCAGGCCTACACTCATTTAGTGGATGCGATACCAATAGTGCATTTGGTAAGGGTAAAAAGAAGGTAATTGATCTTGTGACGAATGATCAAGAACTAAGTAAGTCATTGCAATGTCTAGGTAACGACTTGCCTGTTACAGAGGATGTTTTGTCTTAAACTGAGAAATTTGCATGTGCCCTTTACAACATGTCAAGTTACACCAGCATAGATGAGACCAGATACCAAGTGTTTTGTAGCAAACACCCTCAGAGTAACTATTTGCCCCCATGCCAAGATGCCTTATAGAAACATTCAGCAAGAGCAAACTATCAGGCTTTCATTTGGAAAAATGCCTTAAGTTCAACCCCTGACGTAACGAGTCCACATGGCCATGGATGGACAATATCTGGTAAAGAAATATCCATAGACTGGATGAAACTTCCACCAGCACCAAGAGCCATTCTTGAGTTAATTAAGTGCAATTGCTCAGGAGACTGTTCTGGAAACCGGTGTTCATGCTTCAAAAACCGAATGCCCTGTACCGAATCATGTGGATGCCTACATAATTGTGACAATTCTACAATTGTTGATTCTAATAGTGATTCAGAATCTGAATCTGATGATAATTAACTGAAAAATGATTAACAACACATATTTATGGCTTATGCATTATCCTTGATTTGCAATGTGTTATTGCTTTCAGACAGGAGTAAAATAACAAATTTAGATCTGTAAAATTGTACAGAAACTACAATAAATGTAGAATAGCTCCTCCAATCCCAATTATTTGTTCAATTTCAAATGTTTTGTAAATTACTGGTTGGTTGAAGCTTGTAAAGTTTTGCTCACAGTTATGGAATCGAAACAAATGCAATGCCTCGTTTTGTCAAGTTATACACACTATCAGTATACTATAACAACTGGAACAAAAAAGAGAAGAAAATCTCATTTTTTTTGGATTTTCTAAAATTGTATTCAAAATTGATTTTTTTATTACTTCCCTTTCATACATATTTTGTCTGAATATGTTCTTTTATTTCATTAGGTCTTTCTTATTTTGTTTATATGAGTATATTTCATTATATTCAAGTTATTTGATTAATAAAACATGACAGATAATGACAGAAAATAATTATTAATGTATTACACATTAAAATATACAAAACAGTTTTCAAATTACCTCCCCTTTTTGTGTTAGTAGTGCAATTGATTTAAAAAACTGCATGAAATAGATTCAAGTGTATTATATCAACATGTTCCCAAAGAAACATTTAACATTTTATGCATTTTCAACCCAATATGACCGCTTATATGCGCTACAGTCATACAACAGAAAAAAAAACTGCGGCCATCTTTGATTATCGTTACCATGGAAACGGACACGTCTTACAAAGTCTAACAAGTTGATAAATATTGTAGACATTCTAAGCTTTCCAACGATACCAAAAAACCTTTGCCCCCTATCGGGGGGACATAACTCATTTTTTTCAGGACCCAGGTTGTGTACTGAAAGTAAATATGTATGTTTTATATTAACAACACTTCTTTTTATATATTGGCAATTACAACATATCGTCATAAATTTAAGTTCATTTAATAGCATTATAGCCATAGATGTGTATCACTCACACTCAAATATAACAAGTTCACCCACTTTCGTGATACATGCATATGTACATTAATTATTTTGAATGCGTTTTTTAAAGGCATAATATAAATATTTACTTAATTGTTTCAAATTATTTTTAGATTGCTTCGACATAATAGAGTCTAATTTATTAAGTGTTGGCCATCTGCAAAAATATCTAGGCAAACATCTTGTTCTTAGTTCAGAGTAAAACGGGCACACAAGCAGAAAATGGTACTCATTCTCAATAACTCGCATATTGCAAAAAATGCAAACCCTTTCATTGCGTTCAATATTATTATGTCTACCTGTTTCGATAGCAAGTGCATGTGCAGATATTCTAAATTTCGTTAAAGCAATTCGGAACTTAGGAGTAGTAATTGTACTTAAATACTGTTCATAGTTAAAATTAAATTTAAATCTACTATATGTCAATAGTCTGCTAAAATTATTGATAGATCCAAACCAAGATTGCTTGTATTGATCTAAAATTCTGAGTTTAATTTGATCGTAAGGGATATCGAACGTTAGTTGACTATGCCAAACATCCGAAAACCCAAGATTTTCTGATTCTCTCTTAATGTGCCAGGCCCAGTTCATGCGATTAAACCTGTGATTATTATTGTGTTCGCATTCTTGTTTTATCATGATGTTAGTTTTATAAATCAAGGAATCGCATTTGGTAAGCACTTTAACCCTGTATTTAAGCATTCTCAGTTTCCAGTATATTGTTAAAGGGTAACGACCTAGCTCACCGTATAAACCTTCTAAATTTGTCTATTTTCTAACACATAAGATGTTTCTGCAAAATGTATTATGAACAATTTCTACGTTAGGAGCTTCATGTAAACCCCACACTTCATATGCATAATTTAAAATAGACCCGACAAGAGAGTCAAATAATTTACACTTCTCATTGATTGGGATTGTTATTTGATTAAATACATTATATAATTTATGTAATGAGTATAACGCATGCTGAGCTAAATTATGTTGGGTTCTTGACCAGTTACCATTTTTGAAAAATTCCACTCCTAAATATTTAAATGATGAAACTATTTCTGACTGAATTCCATTCAAAACAAATGCAGGATTTGAGGGTCTGCCATTTTCGAAGATCATTATTTTTGTCTTACTTGTGTTAGTTTTAAGTCCCCAAACATTACAATAATTTTGCAGGTCATTTAACATACTCTGTAAACATTATACCGATTGAGAAAAGATCACTGAATCATCTGCGTATAATAAAATGAATACCTTTAGTTCGTCAGTACTAAATATATCACTGCTATCTGTGTTGATACTTTTAGATAGATCATTAATGGAAAACATGAACATTATCGGAGACAACGGGTCCCCTTGTTTTAAACCGTTATTTGAAACGAAAAGTTCAGATATAGTATTTTTATATTTGATAAAACATTGACCGAAGAATATATTGACTGTAGTGTTTTAAGCATTCTCGGGCTTACATTTTCTTGAGTTAGTTTATGCCACAATAAATACCTATCGACGGTGTCAAGTCTATACAATCACAATAAAGCTTTTTTCCTTTTGTATTGAAAACCTTTGCAATTATTGAATAAAAAATAAAAATATTATCTACTGTAGATTTAGCTTTTTGAAATACAAATTGGTTATCGTCAATTTAATCATGCAATTCTGACCACTTTTTTATGCGGTTTAATAAAACATGTGAAAATATTGTTGCCAGCATATTTATGTGTTATTCCTCTATAATTGTTTGTAGAGTCAATATCACCCTTATTTTTGAATAGAGGTATAATCATTCCTTCACCCCATGATTTCGGGTACTCTCCATTCAAAAATATTTTGGTAAAAAGCCTAACAATAAATGGTAAAATAATATTTTTTGACAATTTAAAGACTTCAGCTAAAAGAGTGTCAATTCCAGTTGATTTTTTATTTTGCAAAGTCATATATATTACTAAACTTATTTCATTTTACGTTATTTCCCCGTCTAGGTCTGGGTCTATAAAGTCGGATTGATTATCGTTCGTGTTATTAACGAAATCCGGTAAGTTATTTCCAACTTGAAAGATGGCTTTACAATGAGTAAAAAAAGGCTGAACTGATAAAATGTATGACGTTTTCTCTTTCGTCTTTAAGTGTTTATTTATATTTTTCCAAAATTCTCGAGGTTTAGTTTTGGCTATTTCACATAATCGTTTGCCTTCATTTTGTTTAAATTTTGCACGCACCTTACATTTAGTACGATTAAACAGTGTTCTAGCTTTAGTAAAAAATTGTCTATTTTCGTCGGTTTTATTTTTCATGAAGGTGTTTCTAGCCCTTTGGAAATCTTTTCTCTTATTTTTGCAGCTTTCGTTAAACCAATTATTCGAGTGCCTTGTTTTTTATAAGACGTGCTCTTTATAACGATATTTTGGCCCATGACTGTATCTACGTTTTCTTGCATAAATTGTGTAAATAATTGAACTGATGTGTCTACATTTTCCTGGTCAATGTTGCTAGTAAAGGCCCGGTAGATAAACATGGCTCTTCGTTGAAGTGAAATAGATCATTTTTAATTCGCAACCAAATGAAACCATAGGAAGATTTTTCTACCACTTTGATTTTATTTTTTAAGATATTTTTAACATAAATTATGGAACACGTTATCGATATCTGACTTGAATTAATTAGAACGAGGGCGTCCTTTTTGTATTAAATGTATGCAGGATTTACCTCGTTATATTTGGACAGACGTAGCGTTGCATGCTCTAGGCGCTATGTCAATTTAATCTGAAATTGACTATAGAACATTGCAATTTTTCTCACAATTATGCAGATTACGCTGCAAGTATGTATCAAAACAAATATTTGTCAATAGATTATTGAGATATTTGAATGATGATAAACAAACACATGGTTTTATTCCCGATATATACAGATTACTTGTTAAATATGATTTAATTAGCTATCTGCATCATTTTGTTGACCACTCAGTTTTTCCTACAAAATGTACATGGAAGAGGGTTTTAAAAAATAAAATGTATGCATTATAATCTAA
The DNA here is from genome assembly GCA_037043455.1 of Cyrtodaria siliqua. Classification (NCBI taxonomy): domain Eukaryota; kingdom Metazoa; phylum Mollusca; class Bivalvia; order Adapedonta; family Hiatellidae; genus Cyrtodaria; species Cyrtodaria siliqua. The sequence continues at coordinate 65,554 of JAWPHD010003312.1, read as the reverse complement.
ACAAATGTCATCAAGACTTGCCTGATAATAAAGGAAACTGTATAAAGTTTCATGACTATAGGTCAATATTTTACCAAGTGATGAGCCAGGTTAGGTTGCACGTTAAAGTTTTATGAAAAGGGGCACAATTTTGCCAAAATAAAAGTCAGCGTTATTGGGCATTTCGACGGCATTGAATAATTGATAAAAAAGAACTGTGCAAAGTTGTATGACCATACATCAATCTTTTGCCAAGCTATTTTGAATTTGAAATTTGTGTTTACGTCAGTTTTAGAACATGAAAGGCAATAAATGATGGTCGATTTCCATTTTTTTTACAGAGGTCAACCACCCCCTTTTCCCTGGGTAGAACTATTACTGTATGCCTCCGGCCATCCGTAAGAATCGACACTATCTCACTAGACAGGTTGAACTCCCAATGGGATTCGAACCCGCAGCGGTGAGAGGCGAGAACGTTTAAGACGCAGCGTCATTATTATCCTGGCCACAGAGACCATAGAGGCCATTTTGCCAAGTTGTGAGCTAGATTAGGTTGAAGGTTAAAGTTTTATAAAAGGGGCATAACTCTGCCAAAATGAAAGTCAGAGTTAATGGGCATTAAGTACGGAGAGTATCGATGTCCACATTCTGTGTACGGTCGCTTTGGTCCATTGGCTAGCGCAAGACGTTTTCGAAAAAGCTTCAATTAATTAGAACCTATCTTCAATTGAATAAGACCGATGCATAAATAATTCAAGAGAGGTCCAATTAATTGAGTTACACTTAATGTGGGTTCCATGCATATTGTTGTTGTTGTTGTTTTTCAAGTACCGAATTCGCGATTTCCAGACTGGTCAATTATGTGTTTTTTTTCAGGTAAGTTATTATATTTAGATGTTATCGAGTGTTTGTTAAAGTGTATTTAAACAATAATTATAATAATATGATAGTAAAACATAAATAGGCATCTCTCAAAACGGCGCTCTACTACTGGACCACGCACTCCACGTGTACTTCTGTCCAAACGGCTCGAGTAACTAGACATTCCCAAAATAAATGCTGGATAGTTTCTAGGTGCATATTACAAAAGTCACATAGACTTGTATTTGCAATTTTACATTTATGCAAAAAGGTGTTTGTTGGGGAAGAACTCCCATTATATATTTATACTGGAATGTTCTAAGTTTAGTGTCAATTAAGCATTCAAACGGTATATGGTGAATTAGTTTCCAGTTTAGATTCGTAAATGTTTCGTCCCATTTTATAGCGAGATCTTTCTGAATACGTCTAATTTGCTTATTATATATAACTTTATTTCCATTTGTTGTTTTCTCTATTATTGCACTTCTACAACACGACCACATTTCAAATATCGAGATAGTAGTCATTACATCGCCTTAATCTCTATTTTAGTGCACAAATATCTGGTTCCAGCTTCTTAGCATTTAAACATTCACAGATTGAAAGGAGCATGGAACCAGCATAAAACGGAAGTAGCAGAAAATGGCTCCAAATGTTATTAAATAGCAACTGAATTTCTCTTTTTTTTTTGTGGAATTATAAACTATTTATCAAGTGCACGCGAATGGAATAAAGACAAATTCACACTTACCAGGTTAACTGTGAATATCATCAGGTTGATCTAGAGGTAATACTCTCCATAGCTTAATTTATTGATAGATCGTATATTCGTGACAAACTTAAAAGAACCAGAACAATAGTGTTGTCTACCTGGCGTATCTCTACTACATGTGCAATAATTCATGTAAATGGATTATATTACCGCAGAATAGTTCAGTAAAATGAAATGTAAACTTTTAATTGTCTGACTTTTGTAATTTAGCAGTAACTTTGATTGATTTATTCCTGAATATATGTCATCTGGGATGAACATTGAAACATAGGCACTGAGCGCACAGGCTTTCAGTACAGCTGTATAGCTGGATAGAGAGATAAAGAGATAAGTGTTATTGTTTATGTATATACAGGGCCTATATGATGGGGATATGACACTACGCTGTATTGTAAAGTCCCTCTACATTGCCCTTGTTTATTATTATTATTATTATTATTATTATTATTATTATCCTTTAGATGGTTAGTGTACACGAAAGGACTTTCAGAAAACACAAGAACATACTTGTTTCTTAAGTGTTCTACAACTGTTATTATTCCACCAAACAAGTTTGTTGATGTTTCGTGTATATATATGTATGTGATATTAGTCACTACCATACAGGGATACATGTGACAGTGAACAACCTTGTTCTTTTCAGAATATTCAGCTTAGTCGTATGGTGATTTCATGTGGTCAAAGATATTTACCCATTACTGTTCCTACCTCAAATGTATCGTCCCAGACTTGTGTCTTGCTAAGAATATTTATCGCTCAACTTCAGCCAGTTTCCATTGAAGAAGGAAATCTGAATTCAAGAAAAGAGTGTTCATCTCCAGAACAAGTTTCTTTCTTGAATTATATTGAGACAAAGTATAACTTAAGCCGGTGCTAGGAGGCGTTTTATATTACTTCTCATGAACAGTCTCAATAAAACCGAGTCTTCTACTTTTATCTCTTTTTTGTGTGTGTAGCTTCCCCTTTTCAGTATTTATTGACATTCACACTAGCGTTTTTTTAGTGCTGTGTGGCGGCCGATAAAAGTTGCCCCGACTACAAATCAGTAGTGTTATTACTTCATCAAGCCCAATCGTTGTGGCTTTAAAGTAGAATATCGCTTAACCCGGTGCTAGGAGGCGTGAGAGGTGATGCATCACCTCTCATGAACAGACTCAATAAAACCAAGTCTGCTACTTTTATCTCTTTTTTATGTTTGCTGCTTCCAAGGGATCCCCTTTTCAGTATTTATTGATATTTTGACGATTTTTTTTTATTTTCGTTTATTTAAGCATTCTTTCTTGCAAAACGTTTTACTTACGTATGTTATATCTTCCGTTTGATTACTTGTTTCGCAAAACGATTGCAATTGAACCAATCAAATTAATTAACCAATCTCATTAACCGACAAATCAGAATGGGCAAGTCTCTATATAAGCCTCTGCAGACAGAAAATAGTGTTGGTTCTTAAGACGTCTTATCGGGGCATTGGGTGGAGGGACGTTAGAAATTATGGGGAAAAAATCGAATGCAGTCGAGCACTGTCAACGAGTCAGCAATGGAGGAGCTCAACAGATCAAACAGAAAATTGGAGGATCGTGTTAACCAATACGAGATAGAGCTCCTAAATGCTATGAATCGCATTGAGCATTTAACACCTAGGCCAATGCAGATGCAAAGTGCAGATTTGAGACAACGAGCAAATGTGCCAAAAAATGAGCCAGAATCCAAAAAACGAGCATGAGCATGTCACACCTTATGCTATGCAGGGAGCAAGGTCTAAATTGGTTTCATTTTTCTACATTTGTTTATGCCATGAGCAAGTTGAGCAAACATCAATACCACCGAATGCAGCAGTCTCTAGCGGGAAGCATATGGACCGCTCATTGGGCAGACGCATGGCGATGACAAAAGCTACGGTCTACATCATTATATGCAAAATAAATATGCAAAGACTGTCGATGAACCGTTGTCCTCACAAACTCAACACACAACATGCAAGGAGCAAGACAAATTGAAAGGTCAGGAATATGAACAAAATGTAGTTGAATCTCCAAAGTCAAAAATACCGTTAAAAGAGTATGATAAAAATATAGCTGAGTACCCGAAGTCAAAAATACCGTTATATGCTCCCAAACAGGACTCGCCATATAAAAAAGATACACGGGGTGAGCACACTTTGGAAACTGAGCCAGTTATACGTTTAAGAGATATTGAGCCTAATATCACCTACAGAAAGCGTCGTATTACAGACTCAGACAATGAGCAGAAGCACGATTCTAACAATTTGCTCTCCTACAGTAAAATGCCAGCAGTAACTGTTAAGCCAGCAACTTACGACGGAAACACATCTTGGCTCGATTACAAATCACACTTTGATGCATGCTCACGTTACAACATTCACACTAGCGTTTGTTTAGTGCTTTGTGGCAGACGTAAAATGTTGTCCCGACTACAAATCAGTAGTGTCATTACTTACTGGTCCTTTGGGATCACCAAGCTCAATCTCTGTGGCTTTGAAGTAGAATATCGCTTAAGCTGGTGCTAGGAGGCGAGAAAGGTGTAGCACTTTAAATTACCTCTGATGAACAATCTTAATAAAGTCGAGTCTGCTACTTTTATCTCTTTTGTTTGTGTTTGTTGCTTCCAATGGATCCCCTTTTCAGTATTAATTGATACTTGGCAAATATAACGAAGCGGTTAAAATACGTTCTTCATTTGAAGACATCTTTTCTAAAGCTGATGATGACATTGAATTTAAACATCTTGTAAAGATTGATATGAAAGACGACACCCCTTTTAAACAAAGATATAGAACCATCCTCCCTTGCATGTTTGATGAAATTCGTGCACATTTACAAAAACTCTATGCCTCAAACTCTAACTCAAAAACTCTAACTCTCAAATATAGTATTGGTACGGGAAAAAAATGGTGAACTTAGACTATGTGTCGAAAAATGGCTACCATCAGATCGAATTAAAGAAAAGTAACAAAGAACGTTCTGTTTTTACAACTGGTCCTCGTGATTTCTTTGAATATGAACGTCTTTCGTTTGACTTGTCATGTGCCCCTGCACCCTTTCAAAGGTAGATAGAAGAGTGTTTATGTGACATGAATTTAAAGGTATGCATCATATACCTTGACGATATTATTATCTTTGCCGTAACATATGAAGAGCACCTGAAACCTCTCAAATTGGTACTACAACGATTGAGAGAATGCAACTTGAAACTTACTTGCCTCTAATAAATGTAATTTTTTCAAGAGCAATATCCTTTACGTAGACCATGTAGTTTAATCTGAAGGTATTGAAACAGACCCATCACAGATTGAAAAGTTACAGAACTGGCTCAAACCAAGCTCACCAGAAACAAGTTAGATAGCTCATAGACTTTGTTAGTTATTATATTACGAATTATGCATCTATGGCACATCCATTGAATGAACATATACCACCATGATGTATTCCAAACACACTAGAAGAAAGAAAACCACAGTGACACCACACAACCGCAATGAGGGACCAGATGAAGAGAAATCCTTTCATACTATTAAGGATATACTCTCCACTCCTCCTGTTTTGGTCATGCTATATTTTCAGAATATTTTGAAGTGCATACATATGGTAGTCGGCTAAAAACAATCATTCAATCCGGAACATGGCGATGATATACGCAACTGGGCTTGGTACTGGTCCTCCATGCCAACTTTCGTTGAAATCCGGCCAGAGGTTCAGGAGAACTAATCTGGCCATAACTGCCAAATATCATTCAACGGGAATTCAACCTGTTATGCACAACTAGGCTTTGTGTTTTACTTATATTGCCTATTAATGCTGCCTTGTTGGTTAGAGAATAGTTCATGGCGGGGATTTCTTTATTTACACTGTCCCGTTTTATTGGGTTGACGGTAGGGTAAGTGTGAGGTTTGGTGCACCCTAGAACCTGGTTTAAATCCCCAGCGGCCGTTTTTGCCACTGACCGTTCCAAGGCGGTAGCCCTATTGTCAAAAAAAGAGTATGATAATGGACCTTTGGAAACGGCCGAGCACGACACATACGAAATATTGCAGTCTCGGTTTGATTGAGAGATTGTTCATGAGCGGTAGTGAAATATGCTAGCTACCGCTCACGCCCTGTAGCCCCGGGGTTGAGCAGAACTCAATATTTATAAAAATCAACAGTACAAAATGTTAACCATCCCGAAGATGGCAAGCATATGGAGGTGGATATAGCAATATTTGTATCTTTATTTCATCCCCTATATTCAGCGGCGTATGGTCCCAGGATCTAGTAAAATTGTATGCCCCGAAGAGCGAAATAAACAAAAAGGAATTTAGTTGGGAGCAGCGGTTATGAAGCCTGCGTATCACAAGTAACGGCCAAAAGACTAAAGTAAAAAGCAAAACAACATATCCTTTGAGTGGTTAAACAATACCCAGAGCCTTTTATCGGCCGGAGTAGTGGAACCACCGAATCGAAAATTAAGTAAGAAAGCAAAAGAAATTGAAAATGTACCACCGATCACTAAATATAAGTATCGGACTCAGCGATTTCCAAAGATCGAATGAATAACTACTGATTGCAAGCGCGGGAGACGTTTTACTGCCGCCACACTGCACAAGCAACGCCACTGTGCTATAAAAAAGAGTATGATAATGGACCTTTGAAAACGGCCGAGCACGACACATACGAAATATTGCAGTCTCGGTTTGATTGAGAGCAATAATACCCCGAAGAGCGAAATAAACAAAAAGGAATTTAGCTGGGAGCAGCGGTTATGAAGCCTGCGTATCACAAGTAACAGTCAAAAGACTAAATTAAAAAGTAGACAACATGTCCTATGAGTGGTTAAACAATACCCAGACCCTTTTATCGGCCGGAGTAGTGGAACCACCGAATCGAAAATTAAGTAAGAAAACAAAAGAAATTGAAAATGTACCAATATAAGTATCGGGCTCAGCGATCTCCAAAGATCGAATGAATAACAGTACTGACAACCCTTTTGTGTTTGTGATGTCTTATTTGGCCTTTCATTCATCTTTAAATTTGTTCTTTGTTTCTGTGTGTGTTTATGGTTGACAGCCGTCCTTTTCTATTGATACGGATAATATTTGTCAAGTTTCGTTGAAATCTGACCAGGGGTTTAGGAGAACTAGTCCGGAAAGAGTTTGTGTATAAAAAAACTTTAAAGGCCTTAACTCTGCCAAAAATCTGCCAAACCAGAACACGACGATGATATGCATAACTAGGCTTGGTACTGATCATCCCTGCAAATGTTCGTTGAAATCCGGCCAGGGATTCAGGAGAACTAGTCCAGAAGGCCCTATCGTGTTAACGAGGCCAAATTATAGGATATTTCAGAAAACTTATTCGAGATTTCATTGATATCAACAACCTGGCAGTGTTTGAAAGATCGGATGAAAAATGAATGCCCTATCGTCTTAACGTGGCAAAATATAGCATTTTTAACTAAATTAAGGGCCATATTTCCACTGTTACTGGTCCGATCTAGCTATTGTTCGGCCTTCTCCGAGCATTCATTGATATTAACAATCTGGTAATGTTTGGTAAAAATCGGATTAAAAAATGAAAGCCCTATTGTCTTAATGAGACAAAATATAGCATTTTTAACTAAACCAAGGGCCATAACTCCGCTGTAACTGGTCCGATCTCGCTGGGTTTTTTTTAACTTGTCCGAGCTTTCACTGATATTAACACTCCGGTAAAGTTTGGTATGTAAAATGAAAGCCCTATCGTCTTTAACGAGGCAAAATACATAAATTTTAACTAAATCAAGGGCCATAACTGTGGTGTTACTGGTCCGATCTGGTTGGTTTTCAAAATCGCCCGTTACAAGACAAAAGTTAACGACGGACAACGGACGGACGGACGGGCGACGGACAACTCAGCAGTAGAGGTAAACAAAATACACAAGGAAAGAAATACCCAATACAAAACCATACTTGGATGTCGGTAAAACACAAGGCAAGACAAGTTACAATTTCAGAATAAAACGAAGGAACACCTGGTCTTTCCAAATTCCTTTATTGCTCAAATTCTAAAATCATTTCATGGTGACTAGACATTGGCCACCAAGGAATAGAGAGAACTGTGTCAATCATTCGCGAAAGATTTTGATGGGAATGAACAAAGATATTCACCAACAGACTGACATTTGTGAAAGATGTATGTTATTCAGAATATTCACAATTAGACAAAGATCCTATTGCCAACATTACCATAACTCATCCGTTTGAACTTGTGTGTATTGACTTTTGACCCTTGAAAACGTGTTTTGGAGAATATAACCTGGCGGAAATATCTTTATGTACACTGTCCCGTTTAATTGGGATGAAACAGGGTAAGAATGATGTTTGGTGCACCCTAGAACCTGCTTTAAATCCCCAGCGACCTTTTTTGCCACTGACCGTTCCAAGGCGGTTTCTGTGCGTGTTTGTGGTTGACTATGGTCCTTGAATGCTAAATTTCCTGTTCGTCTTTTATATCAATTTTTAGTGATCACAGACCACTCTACAATGTTTGCACATGCAATTACAACCTACAACCTACAACTGCAAGAACAACAGCTGAAGCATTTATTACATAGTTTAATGAATTGTGTTACCCTGAAAGATTGCACTCAGATCAAGGAGCAGATTTCGAAAGTAAATTTGTACCATCCTATGGGAAATGGAATGTGTGAACAATTCAATAGAACAGCGATTAATGTGATAGGCACGTTGCAACTACAGCAGGAAAAAAAAGCATAAAAGCCACTAAGTCTAAGCATATAACTGCACCACTACAAGCAGGAGACAGAGTATTGGTCAGGATACTAGGATTTGAAGGAAAACATAAACTTGTAGATAAAAGGAAACAGATGTGTACATACTACAGAAACAGACAAATTTGTAATGTGTATTTAATGATGCAAACTTTAATCCGATTAAAATAAAGAAGGGATGGTCCTTAAATTATTTTGAGGAGTGTGGCACCGCTAAAGACCAAAACTCCGCTAAAGACCACAACTCCGCTAAAGTCCATAAACATTTCCGCTAAAATCCACAACTCCGCTAAAATCCACAACTCCGCTATAGTCCACATGTCCGCTAAGGTCCACACAAAAACGAAAGCCAAAGTCCACAAAATTGTCCCCTAAAATTCACAAAAAATAGTGTCGTTAAAGACCACAAACGTTGTCGTTAAAGTCCACAACACTATTTCAGCGAAACACACATTCTTGAATTAATTGTTTTCTCATATGTGAGAGAGGTTTCAGAATTGTTTCATTAATTTATGCAAAACATATTTGCGCCAGATGTAATTTACATGATCCATAAGTTTTGTAAATATGCAATATTTGGCAGGAAGAAGCATTAAAGCTCTAGGTGCGCTCTTTACAATCTGCAATTACGTGTGTTGCACCCCTAAAGCTTTAAGGTAACAATTGCATTAGTGTCAAACCCGGTACGTTCGGACAGCCCGGTACGATCGGACGTTTGATTATACTAATAACACTGTTTGAGGGTACTTCCTGGTATAATCACGTATGATGTCATAATCTTATCCATTAAAATCGATGTTCTTAGCTTTGTGTTTGTTATTATTATGCAAAGTGTAACACACTTTTTGAGTTGTCAAATAATGCATACGTCATCAAAACCTGTTTTGGCGCCATTTACAAACACATCAAATCTGCGATATTACTCGATCTTTTTGGCTGTCCTTCTTTGAAATGTGTGTCCACTTGAACAATTAAGTTACGTAGTTGATGATTAAAATTTAAAAATGTATATTCGTTTATTGTTGGGTTCATTTATTTGACAAAATGAAAGTGACCGACTGTACCATACTCCTGGTAAACTATTGGATGGTACAATCGGATACCTTAATAAGCTCAATTCAAACGGGTAATTTCAATTGAAACATGTGCGGATTTAGGCCAGGTCGTTAAGCTGTATAGAGGTATCACTCTTACTTCAGCGCCTTCCAAAACAATCAATATTAATTTAATTTGATAAATTATTATAGATCTAATACATCTGTCAATCAATTTGAAACCATCCAAGTGCCTGGATACGAAGGTGTCCGATGGTACCGGGTTTGACCCTAAAGATAACTAGCTGCACTAAAGGTAACACTCTTGGGACTAAAAGTAACAACATACACTAAATGTAATACATAAATTACACAACATTACAAAATTTATAATGAAACTGATATTTATGTTTGTTTATACATTAAAAGAGGAGGTATTTTAGCAACCTGAATTTTCAATAAACATTTTACCAAGAATGTGTTGTTACCTTTAGGGTATAGGGATGTTACCTTTACTATAGGTTAAAAATGGTGTTACATTTAGTGCATAAATTGTTACCTTTAGTGGAATTTATTGTATTACCTTTAGTGTATGTTGTTACTTTTAGTCCCAAGATTGTTACCTTTAGTGCAGCAAGTTACCTTTAGGATCAAACCCGGTAGTGTTGTGGACTTTAGCGAAAACGTTTGTGGTCTTTAGCGACAATTCTTTTTGTGGACTTTAGCGCAACATTTTATGGACTTTGGCGTTCGTTCATTTGTGGACTTTAGCAGAAATGTGAGTGGACTATAGCAGAGTTGCGGACTTTAGTGGAAATTTATGTGGACTTCAGCGGTATTGTGGTTTAGCGGAGTGTTGGTCTTTAGCGGTGGCAAAGAACTAGCGCCTTTTCGCTTTTTATGTATGAAGTACAACTGTGCAATCATAACACAGATATATCTCTAGTTATAAAACGATATCTTATGACATCAATAACACTTTTTTTAAACTGCTAGAAACTTCTAAAGTCGCGCAATATTAATCCGCGAAAGAACTCATGCATATATCCCAAAACAAATCTAATAACCTATAAATACTTAATAGTGTTGGTTCTTTTACTCAATATACTGTTAATTGTAACATTTACGCTCATGTTTAAACAGTGTTTTGTTTTAATGCTTTTATTATCAATAATCATTTTTTGGTACATCAAAGTGTTATTGTTTTTAAATATGCTATAACATCTTTATTTCTCAACTGACAATGCTTTCTACACTAATTGTTCTGCTATTTCATACCAGTACATTCTTAAGTTTGTCAGCAAATGCCGAGAAGAAACCTTGGGCTGACTCAAATATGTTGAAATTGAGTTTGAATTTAACTTGTTTAATGCAAGAATGTGATCAAGATATTGGCGAACCTTGTTTTGTCCATGTAAAACAAAACTCTCTACACTATATACCTACTTACCACATCACCTTATCAAAGACAAGCTTATTGTTCTTATTCCAAAAAAACTTTCCCTAGAAAAAAAATACATGTTTGGCCTGTAATAATATTAAAGCGGTTTTTAATACGGACAGTTTAGACTATTACACCGTGTGGACTTGCCAAGAACTTTGCGAAACACTCATTTTTCTATTAGATAATATTTTCGTCAGATATGGAACTACCGTTTATAAACTAATTGTTGGTATCCCTATGGGTAAGAACTGTGCACATCTTGTCGCAGATTTGTTCTTGTCTTGCTATGAAAGATATTTCATGTCGAGTCTTTCATCCAATACTAAGGCAGATGTAATTGAAGCCTTTAATGACACCTCTCGGTATTCGGATGATATTGAACTTTGACAATCCTTTCTTTTCTACTATGATTAATAATATCTACCCTAAGGAACTTCAACTCAACAAAGCTAACATTTCTGATAATGTCGCTTCTTTTCTTGATTTACATCTCTCTATTGATAATTGCGAAATAATTAGTAAAATCTATGACAAGAGAGATGATTTTAATTTTGATATTATTAATTATCCCCATTTAGATGGGAATGTTCCCCGAATTACTTCTTATGGGGTCTATGTTTCTCAACTTATTCGTTTCTCTAGATTAATAATTGAAATAGTTGTATAACTAACAAGCTACTCCAGCAAGGCTACCGTTACCATAAACTTCGAAAAACCTTCGCAAAATTTTATTATCGTAACCCTGATCACTTTTCAAAAATAAAAGTAATTTAAGAACTCTTCTGCGACAAGAACTATCACAACCCGACTTCTGTGGTGATGTGATTTACAATTCGTCAGATCCTTGGTCATAATCACTTTCATACAATCATTATTAAACTTGTTAAAAACAAGTATAAAAGTCAAACAGGATATGCAGTTTCACAGAACACCGTAAACAAAAAACACGCAAAAAGTCAAACATGAATGGCAATGTTAATAAAGAATAAAGGCTTATTACGTCACAAACACAAAATGGTTGACAATAGGGCTACCACATTGGAACGGTCAGTGGCACAAAAGGCCGCTGGGGTTTTAAACCAGGTTCTAGGGTGCACCAAACCTCACACTTACCCTACTGTCATCCCAATAAAACGGGACGGTGTAAATAAAATAAAGAAATCCCCGCCATGAATTATTCTCTAACAAACAAGGCAGCATTAATAGGCAATATAAGTAAAACACAAAGATGCTCGTGTATATATAAATACAAAAAAAAAACAATAGCATAGAAAGCCACAAAAGAAGGTACTCGTTGACTTGGCAGAATCCATAGCAACAAGAGAATAAACCATTGAGGGCAAGACAAGACAATATTGCAGACAAACATCAAACGTCACCGTCCTTTTGGGCTTTAGGTAGACGTCATCGCACAATTAAAGAGGAATGCATAGTGGCGAACTGTAAATGTGTCCATCACCAAGCATGCAGTGCGTTGCAAAATGATAGGGTCATTACCTAGCTAGCTCTTTTGATAAACCTTTTAACGAGTTTAACAAAGATAGTATGAACGTGATCATGACCAAGGATCTTACGAAGTTTGTAAATCACATCACCATAGAAGTCAGGTTATGATAGTGCTTGTCGCAGAAGAGTTCTTAAATTACTTTTAAATTTGAAAAGAAGATCAGGGTTATGATAATACAATTTATTATCAATAAAACATATTATCAGAGTTTGCAACGTACTGCATGTTTAGTGGTGGACCAATTGCCAGTTTGCCACTATGCTTTCCTCTCTAATTGTGCGATGACGTCTACCTAAAGCCCAAAAGGACGGTGACGTTTGATGTTTGTCTGCAATATTGCAGAAACTCTTTGATTGTGCGATGACCGGACAGATTGTGGACCCTATAATGGCGTCTATCTAAATCTTTATGGGACGGTAGCGTTTGATATTTGTCTTTAATCTTGTCTTGTCGTACCCATAACGGTTTGTTCTCTTGTTGCTCTGGCTTCTGCCAAGTCACTGAGTACTTACTTTGTGGCTTTCTAGGATTTTGTTTTTTATATTATATATACACGAGCATTTATATGTTTTGCTTATATTCTCTATTAATGCTGCCTTGTTTGATAACCTGGCGGGGATATTTTTATTTTATCTGTCCCGTTTATTGGGATGACAATAGGGTAAGAGTGAGGTTTAGTGCACCCTTGAAACTGGTTTTAGCGGCATTTTTTGCCACTGACCGTTCCAAGGTAGTAGCCCTATCATCGGCGTAGCTACTATTAGGCCACATATGCCCGGGCCTATACATCAATTTTTTTTTTTGAAAAGTCCAAAACTGCAATAAAAACTGAAGCCGGATGGGGAATGGGTGGTGTAGTTAAGGGTCAACATTTGTTTCTTATTTTCTTTTACAGTGGAAGTTATTCAACTTTGTCAAATGTTAATTATCAAATTTGTTAACAAATATTCATTCAAATACCACACTCATTTTCTGTTAGCTAAGTACAAAAAACCGAACCCCCTAAGTTTGTCGGGCCTAAATATTCATTTCAGGTCAGCTACGCCCCTGCCTATTGTCAACCCTTTTGTGTTTGTGATATCTTACCTTGATTTTATTCATCTTTAAGGTTGTTCTGTGTTCCTGTGTGTGTTTGTTCGTCCTTGAATGCTACGTTTCCTGTTCGAGTTTTATATCTACTTTTTCAAGTACGAGATAGTATATAAAAGTACTGTGTTTAATATAAACAGTGTAAACCTTGGAAGAGCTCCGTATACCTTACAGAGTATAAACATATTTTAACACGAAAACTTCCTTTTTTATATTTGTCATACAGCTTTTAAGTCTACATTAGATTACTTGTCAAAAAAAAAAAATTCTTAAATTTGCAAAAAAATAATATTTTATTTTTTTGCTAGACGGGCATATTTTAAAAAATGTATATTTGAAATAGATATTAAATAACGTGTACAGCTCTATCTAATTGTTCAGGCATTATAAATCATGATATTTGCAGTTTTGTATGTGTCATATATTTCCGGTACACAGACATATTAAAAAATATTCAACAACGGATGAAAATATATCAGTTGGAAAGCATTAGGCCTACTCAGCAATCAAGAATACAGTTTTACTTTCGTCAGTTGGAAAGCATTAGGCCTATACTCAGCACTCGAGAATACAGTTTTGCTTTCGTCAAGACTTTCGACAAGACGTTAAGGAAGTCGTGTGTATTTGTATTGCTATGAAAGATATTTCACGATGAGTCACCAGATATTCAGACAGATGTCATCGAAGCCTTTAATAACACCTCTTGGTTTCTAGATGATATATTGATAACCCTTAATTTTCTACTATGGTTAAAGAAACTAACCCGCCAAATAACGGCAAAATTACACTACAAAATCATTTATCAAACCTCTATTTTATGTTTGTGACGTCTTATTTGGCCTTTTATTCATCTTCAAATTTGTTCATTGTTTCTGTGTGTGTTTGTTTGACTGTCGTCCTTGAATGCTGATTTTCCTGTTCGATTTTTATATCTATAGCTATCTAGGTGTTCAGGTCATATAAAAATGTATATGTGCCGATTAAAAGTTGTTTTTTCACGTATATTTTTTATGTATATTTAAAATACCCATGATTGAATATGTGTTAATTAATTATGGGTTGGTCATAGAGTTTGGAATCTCAAAGTGTGTAAGTTATATATATACCTCGTCATCAGTAGGTTTAGAAACGGTGTACAGCTGTTGTAAAATGTGGCTGTTGTTGGCGGGACAGCTGCTTTAATATTATCAATCCTAAAGAACTTCAGCTCAACAAAGCTAATACTCTGATACTGCAGCTTCTTTCCGTGATGTATATATTTCTATTGAAAATGGAGACATAATAAGCTTCTAGTCGAGATGAGAACTGCAATATTCGTCACCGTGTTCTTTTATAGCATGAAATAGTCACTCACACACACACACGAACGCGCGCGCACGCACGCACGCACGCACACGAACACGCACACACACACACACACACTGTGTTAGCTTTTAAATACACATTGGCCTGACTTGATAATGTGTTTAGTTTGAAACGGTAAGTAATCTATTTAAAATCATTGTTAACACTGAATTTCGTGATGTTTAAATCCTGTCAACAGGTCCGAAACGTGTCATATGATATACAAATATAAAAAAAAACATTTGAAGATGTCAAATGACAATTATGCTTTTATACAAAGAAAGATAAAAATATCGGACAGGGAAAGCAGCATTCAAGGACGACAGTCAACAAGTTTTAATATATGTATATTACAAGTTTTAATATATGTATATTCTTACAGGCAATTTGAACTTCCAGAGTATCAGACCCATATTCAGACATGTAACTGAATTAAGTTCAATTGGATTTTATAGTCGCACCAACAGCTAAGGTCGTATGGCGACATTTCCAGCTTCCATTTGTGGAGGAAGACCCCATGTGCCCCTCCAGGCAATGTTCTTGCACGGGTGGGAACCTGGGTAGAATCACCGACGTTCTGCAAGCCAACTGGATAGCTTCCCCGCATAAAGATTGCTAGGCCCATGAGGCATTATTGAACCAGCAGCAAGTGATTTCTAACCACTCGGCCACGGACGCCCCATATGTATACTCACATATTACTATAAATGAGAGTTCAATGCGACTGTAGTATTTTATTTAAGAAGTACTAATATCACAGATATTAACCCGCAAACACGTATAAATTGATTCCAAATTAATGCCAGAATACTATCAAGATATTGGCGCACCTTGTTTTTTCCCCTGTAAAACAAAATTTTACAAGTACCAGATAGTACCTACAAGTAATGTGTTTATTTATTAAACAGTGTAAACATCGGAAGAGCACCGTATGCGGCGTATAGTAAGCAGTGTATATAGTAATATAGTGTATATAATAAATGGACTTATTTTATAATAAATGGACATATTTTATAATAAATGGACATATTTAACAAAATCTTTTTATTTCTATCATAGTGCTTTTAAATCCATAAGATTGCTTTGTGTTTCAATTTCAAAGCACAGGGTTCTTATTCTAACGTTATTTTACTTTTGTCTTTTTTATCTTATGTCAGACTGACATATTTAAAAAGATAAATATTTAAAATGTATAACGTGAACAGCACTATTTAACTTTCAGACATTATAAATAAAAATATTTACATTTGTGTTTGTGTCAACATATGTCTGCAAGCGTGCATATTTCAAAATATTCAACATATCAGTTGGAAATCCTTAGGCCTAGTCAGCAATTAAGAACACAGTTGACTTTCGTCAAGACGTTAAGGAAGCCGTGTGTCTGTTTTTGTATAAAACGGTGATTTGATCGTCCGATTTGAATGGACGTCCACGAATCCCCAGATGATTGACGTCAAGCATAATTGGTCGCACCCGGTTCCGCCTCGGTGGTGTCTCCTTAAGGTCTACGACCGTAGCTGTGTGACACTGAACTACAGACTTTCCAGAGTTGCTTGAATGCGTGTACACGAGTCGACCCCTGTCACGTTCTTTTGCTGGTGAAAGGTCATTATAACGTTCACAGGGTTTGAATTTCTTCCCTGAAATATGTTGAGGTGGAGTTTGAGGCTTTTGAAACTGCTGCTGCTGGTATTCTTTTTGGAATTGCACAAATGGTGACTTGTTCCCGCCGCTTTTTGCACGTAATTGGTGCACGGGCGTTGATTGTGTGATCACGGTGCTACCCACAATGAGTGTACCAGGGACGCTACTAGAGTGGAAAGTTGCCGCCCTTGGCACAACCCGTTTTTCACAACTCCACCTTACCTCCTGATCTCCGGTTCCCGGCTTCATGAATTCAGCGCTACCTAGTCGTAGAGTTCTAACGCCACGCCGAGGTGTGCACCCGGTATAAGGGTCACCAGTTGGTGTTGACCTACGCCCGTAACGTGTGTTGCTCTTAACATCGTCCATGTCCAACTGTAAACAATGCACAGGGGGCGTTGTTAGATTCAAATATTGATCTAATGCGATGCGGTTCTTTTGATACTGATCCATTTGATCTATAGACATATATTCAGATGGAATTGGTGTTTCCCTGACGGGGGCAAGATTAAGGGCTTTCCCGCGATCTTTCATTGAGTATGGGCGGGCGTCAACGCTGCTTTCTTCGTCGTCATTGGCTTCCCCATTCGTGCTGTCGTTACTGGAGTCTGAACTGTAACAAAGAAATGTTTTGTTGTATTTTGAAAACTGACCAAGGACCATGTAATGTAATTTAAAAGTTGTACAACAAATATTAAATATTTATGAGGAAATGAGCGTCTAAGTGGAGAAATTGAGAACAAACTAGCTATCTGAATAATTTTCTCATAAGGGATTCTAGATACGGATTATTGCATTTTGTACGGTGTGATGGGGGATGCTCCTACGCGACTCGCCACACACCTGTGAAAGTGAGAATAAACGGGCCACCCAAATGATGGCTGAAAAAATACACTATTTATATGTGTGTTTGTTCAGTATAATAACCGATGTAAGATTCCGAAATAATAATGATTCGCATATCTCAGTCGAGTGCTGGTGCCAGCTTTCAAATGCCAAGACTAATTCCTGAAAGACCTAAAACGCCGTATCACGACAAAAACATTCCGAGACTTCCAAACTAATAACATTATCTTCAAGAATGGAATGCAAAGTGCTTCACATCAGTATAAAACAAGAGGTCCAAGAGTGTATCACTCTACTTGCTATATGGAGTCTGTGGCGGGGAGCACGATTATGATCCAGACAAAAAGTCTAGAGGATCCAAAAGCTGATAATAAATTTAAAAAATAGTAAACCTTTAGCTCTTGTAGTTTCAGAGAAGAAGATTTTTGAAGTTCTTCCCTATAACTCTATGTAAAACTGATCCAAAAAGGGCCCCTAAGCTCCCAATTAAAGAAAAAAGAACCAAGGTTTCTTACCAGAAACAAAAAGGAAAAAAAAAAAAAACATTTTAAAAAAACTGATCCCATGAACAAAAGAAAGTAAAATAAAAATATTTGCCTTTACTGAGATTTGAACACACGACCCCTTGGGTTTCCAGTGTACATTAACAAATATTGAAAAACGGCCATAACTGCCGTGTTACTGGTTTGATCTGGCTGGTTCTCAAATTCGTTAGAGCTTTCACTGATATCAACAATCTGGCCAAAGTTTGGGAAAGATCGAATACAAAACGAAGGCGCTAGAGCGTTCACAGGGCTGCATATTTCAATAATTCAAGGGCACACAACTCTGGTGTTCCTGGTCCGATATAGCTGGTTTTCGAAATTGTCCGAGCTGTCATTGCTATTAACAATATCTTAAAGTTTGGTAAAGATTGAAAAATGAAGGCCCTATCGTCTTAACGAGGCAAAATAGAGCATATTAAACTAAATCAAGGGCGTAACTCCGCTGTTATTGGTTCGATCTGGTTGGTTTTCGAACTTGTCCGAGCTTTCATGGATTATCGTCTAGCGGGGCAAAATATAGCATTTTTAACTAAATCAAGGGTCATAACTGATTATAACTCCACTATTAATGGTCCGATATGGCTGGTTTTCGAACTTGCCCGAGCTTTCACCGATATAAATAATCTGGTAAAGTTTGGAAAAACTGGAATGAAAAATGAATGCCCTGTCGTCTTAACGAGGCAAAATTTAGCAGTTTTAACTAAAGCAAGGGCCATAACTCCGCTGTTACTGGTCCGATCTGGCTGGTTTTCGAACTTATCCGAGCTTTCACTGATATTAACAATATGGTAAAGGTTGGTAAAGATCAGAGGAAAGATGAAGGTCCTATCGTCTTAACGAGACAAAAGTTAAAAGACAAGGGTTAACGACGGACAGACGACGGACGGACGACGGACAACTCGGCATCCTATAAGCTCTGCTAAAAACGATCAGTACACAAAAACAATTAAATATTGTAACCATCTTGAAAACTAACAGCAATAGCCTCTCTCCCGATGTGTTCCTGCCGTACGTACAGTTTCAGATATCAGATTCAGACTGACCCGACACTACATCTGACTTTCTGAATGCTTAAGTATTTTATATTGTGATTTTGTTTCAAGTCCTATCATCTATAATAATTCATATTCCATACAAACAAATAAATAAGCTGCAAAATAAGTGAGTATGCTAACAGGCTTCTATTACGATAGACTAAAGAAGGATATACTATAGAAGAATATATATTATTTCATAAATATATAATAACCATTGTAATAGAAAACGGTGAGTATGGTTCGTTTTGACATCCGCTCGGTCTCGCGTTCTGTAAAATACATGTTTAGTTGTAGTATGGTTGGTGAAATTGCCTTTGATGAATGCATAGCATTAAATCCTTTATTCAGGATAAACAAAGGGGCAGTAATTTATTATACTCTAACTTCCAATAAATGGAAGTTAGAGTTATTGGAAGTTAGAGTACGGACAGAGTCACTAAGTACACCATTCTACAAAATAGAAAGCGTCTTTCTTAGCTCGTTGGTTATTTAAAAACCTCGTCTATCTTGGTGTTTAAATAAACCAACTTGCTGAGACCAGACTCTATATATTACATATTACTGTGTATACGCTAATGGTTTACTTCATTTTCAGCACGAGGGCTGGCGTGGCGCAGTCGGTAGCGCGGCGGATTTGTAACCGGAGTTCAATCCTCCGTGGTGCCACTGAGTTTCGTCGGTGTGTTCTTGGATCGGGACGTAAACCGGGCGGTCTCGTGTATCCTCCGAGCACGTTAAAGAACCATAGGAATCTATTCGATAATAAGAGTAGGGCACGGTTCCCGGATTCCTATGTATCCTTCCCCTCTCTCTGGGGCAGCTCTAAATAACCTATACTGTGTTGATGAGCCGTTAAACAACATTCAATTCAATTCAATTAATTTTCGGCACAGATTAGGCAAGAAGGCGTATGCGCTAAAATAATCCGCTAGAATAATTGTCTAGTTTTCCAAACCGAACTCATTATCAAAATATAAAACGTACAGATCATTGGACCTAGTTTAATGCATATGAACCGAAACACATTATGATGGTAATATTCGTATTTATATTGATACCATATTCGTTCAGATCCACTAATATTAAACGTGTGGTGTAATTGAAAGCTCTAAACTGTATAATCTCTTCTTTAGTTATGTGCAGTCAGGTTTATAGTCAAAATGATACTGGAATAATTGATTGAGGTGCTAACTTTAATGATATAAATACTTAAAGATTGCCATGTGTACCTTTAACTTGTGAATGGTATATACGAAGCGACATTTATTTCTTATAGTTTAGTTTTAAACAAAAGTGGCATGCCGGAACGCTACCCTGCATTGTTTTGAACAGTTTGATTTTGTGCTTCAGTGATCCGTGTTTAACTTGTTTGACTAATTGATAGGATTTGTATAGAAAAGTTTGCCTGACTTTTTTAAATATTAATGTTAAAGCGAATACACCAGGTTTTCTCTGAAACAATCTTAAATGTTAAAATGGTAAGCACCGTGGTATTTAGGCCTAAAGTTTTAATCACCATATATTTTAATAAAATCGAGCTTAAAATAAGCCTGGTGCGTAACCTAGGATAGCATGTATTACTGTAATTATCCCTGGTGCGTAACCTAGGGTAGCAAGTATTACTGTAATTAACCATGGTGCGTAACCTAGGATAGCACGTATTACTGTAATTAACCCTGGTGCGTAACCTAGGATAGCACGTATTACTGCGCAAAATGAATTTCCTTGTAAATAAGGGGTCAGTTTAAGCTTATTCATTATGCCGTGGCCCTTAAGACTAGAACACATCATTTCTGAGTAGATTTTAAGTCATGTATCCCCTTTAACAGTAATAATTTAAAGACGTTTATATACCTTGTGTTTTCCCTTGGTTGTGGCGACGAGAACAAGTTGTATAGGTCCGTAGCCGAGGCCATAGTACTGAAACAAGAAGTAAGCTAACATGAACAACCTTCAAATTCAATAACACTCCGTTGACTATGTTATTTAAATAAAACTAGCATTAACGATACATTTTAATTGGAACACCTCACGTTATTAATCAATCAACTCAGTCGAGTTAAAGGATCTGTGAACAATCTTTCACATTGTTTATACATAATATCAGTCAATAATTCCTGTCGCTAGAAAAAATCATTTTATAATAGTTGATAATGCAGCTACTGAAGGCAAATATAACATTAGTGGGTGCTGCTTTTGACTTAGTGGGTGCTGCTCTTGACTTAGTGGGTCCTGCTCTTGACTTAGTGGGTGCTGCTCTTGACTTAGTGGGTCTTGCTCTTGACTTAGTGGGTCCTGCAGTTGACTTAATGGGTGCTGCTCTTGACTTAGTGGGTGCTGCTCTTGACTTAGTGGGTGCTGCTCTTGATTTAGTGGGTCTTGCTCTTGACTTAGTGGGTCCTGCAGTTGACTTAATGGGTCTTGCTCTTGACTTAGTGGGCCTTGCTCTTGACTTAGTGGGTGCTGCTCTTGACTTAGTGGGTCCTGCTCTTTACTTAATGGGTGCTGCTCTTGACTTAGTGGGAGCTGCTCTTGACTTAGTGGGTCTTGCTCTTGACTTAGTGGGTCCTGCAGTTGACTTAATGGGTGCTGCTCTTGACTTAGTGGGTGCTGCTATTGACTAAGTGGGTCTTGCTCTTGACATAGTGGGTCCTGCAGTTGACTTAATGGGTGCTGCTCTTGACTTAGTGGATGCTGCTCTTGACTTAGTGGGAGCTGCTCTTGATTTAGTGGGTCTTGCTGTTGACTTAGTGGGTCCTGCAGTTGACTTAATGGGTGCTGTTCTTGACTTAGTGGGTGCTGCTATTGACTTAGTGGGTGCTGCTCTTGACTTAGTGGGTGCTGCTCTTGACTTAGTGGGTCCTGCTCTTGACTTAGTGGGTTCTGCTCTTGACTTAGTGGGTCCTGTTCTTGACTTAGTGGGTCCTGCTCTTGACTTAGTTGGTCCTGCTCTTGACTTAATGGGTCCTGCTCTTCACTTAATGGGTCCTGCTCTTGACCCTCTGATGGGGCTTACGGTAGACCTCATATGGATAAACGCGAAACTGTTGGATGTTATTATTCTTGATGTATGTATTGTTACAACAGTTTCGCGTTCACTCCTCGATACGTCAATAGTGTGCCTAATCCGTAGCAAAAACATTATTCTATCAAGTACGAATTTCGACCACTAATTGGAAACTTATGCAGTTGTTTATATACTGTTACGGACAAGTTAGTGCAACTAAAAATTGGCCAACTCCTCTATACATCAAATAGACGTTTAACCTTTATACAATGGATTTTTTATTCCATAAATCAAATAAAATCTTATCCCGTGTACAATGATTGTTTGACTTGAAACACAATTGCGATCAACTCAATAATCTTCTATTCAGTCTTTCTTTAAAAGAGAATGGCACATTGATAAATAGCAAACGATTGAAGAAATACATTTGAGTCGTTGTAGCTCGTTTAATTATGTTGCTAATATTAAAGGGACAGAAGGCGATCTGGAAGAGAAATTGGAGCCAATACAAATACAATGAAACAAAATATCATAATATCTTTCAGTTTTATATGATATGTGCATGTGCACATACAATGTTTGGACCTGAGACATGTATTTGTGTTGTTAAATCTTCAATAGTAATGCATATGGGAATCATAATTATTGCTATAAGCTGTACATATTATTAAATGAAAGTGTAGTTAGATCACAAAACATAATTTTATTATAGAGCAGCGTATACATTATTTAAGAAATAGAACATCGTTTACGGTGAATTGTCGTTTAATATATCACGGTTTGGAGTTCAATTGTAAACAATAATTTCACGAGCTCGAAGGGCGAGTGAAATTATTGTTTACAACTGAACGACAAACCGTGATATATTACAAGATAATTCACCGTAAACGATGTTCGATTTCTATTATAATAGCCCTAAAATGTGAAGATAAAGCACATATCTGAAATCTTTTCAAATTGCTTTGCTGACTCTCCTAACGTTGCAAACGTTACAGTGATATATTTCGCATTGGCTTGCTTATTCTCCTAACGTTGCAAACGTCTCCTAACGTTGCAAACGTTACAGTGATATATCGTTGAATATAACGAGATATTTTAAACTAGGCTATATAGTGCGGGTGTATTAGAATAATGATTAATGTACCAAAAACTGACCGAGTCGTCGATTTCCCCCAAACTATTTTATAAACAAGAATTAAATTGATTTTATGGAACCTACTTTAGCACTCATATATACATCGAATTTTCAACATAAGCACATTATGATAGTAAGATGATTTTACTCGTATTTGTATTGACACCCATTATTTTTTAAGATCGCTTCTTGTCGGGCCCTTAACGCGTGTAACTGCTCAATTGTTAACCCATGTAGCTGTTTTAATTATGCTACTGATATTTACCTACGGTATAAAATTGCTGTTTTACTTTAAATCATAACTTTGACGGAACAAAATATTGCAACTAACCATATTGTCTTCATTTTGTTGTAATAATGGTCTGCGATGTCCACCGTTTTCTTTATGTGTGACACGGGTCTTTGTCCTGTAACAGGCCTACCAACTCTCCCAACCGTATGGAAGAAGCGGTACCGCTCTATGTATTTTAACCCCTTCTCCGAATGCTTAAACGGCGCGGGGTCGTCTTTTTCTAGATATTGACCACCTGTAAGTCTATTAAATGCTATCTCCGACGACGAAGGTTTGAGCGTTTTCCTCCGTTTCCCAAATTTGGATTTCGTGGACCTAGTTGGGACATCCCAGCCCCCAAAAACATCGTCAAAAACACCTTTGGACGAACACAGACATTGAGAATTTGCCTTTTCAGACAAAGTGTTTAAACTCTTTACAGCAGGGCCATATATTTCAATATTGAAATCGCATCGCGTACTTTCTCCTGCCATTAAAATGTTAAACGTCATGGCTCTATTATATCGTGCGCTTGCTGACCTAGCCTCTGTGTTATCGAAGTTGAATATCGGTTTGATATCGTCTATCGACGGCGGTGACATAATCGGCACGTCAACGTCGTCTTTGCACTGACCGGCTATGATTGGTTGGTACACCTTCGCGTCATAACAATGAATGATGGCGTTCATAGATTCTTCACATGTTTCGTTGACATTGTTTGTGCTTTTAGAAATGTGTTTTTTATCCTTACTTGTTTGACTACCTCTGGAAGAAAGAGAAGTGGCGTGGTGTGCGTGATTTGCGTGTTTGGCGTGTTTTTCGTGTTCTTCGGTGTGAGTTGTGTGATGTTTGGTATAATGTACGTGTTCTTTAGTGTGATTTGAATGTTCTTTGGAATGATGCATTTGCTGTTTAAGGTGATGAAAATGTTCGGTGTGATTTACGTGTTCTTTCTTGTGAAATGTGTGCTGTACGTGAGTTGTATTGTCCCCAGTGGAATCACCGTGTCCTTGCATACGTTTATGCAAATTTGAATGAGCACGGCGTTCAATCAAACTGTTCTTTATATGCTTGGCTTTTAAGTTAGAGCACTTTTCGTTTTGTTTATTTTTACCCTCAGACTCTTCACTCATATGTTTTAGGTCACACTCTTTCACCGCAATGTCATTGTCATCAAGTACAGTCTCGTGAAGATCGGACTCACTCTCGTCTGAGCTGGAGTCGCCGACAGGCTTTATCACGAATTGATCCATCGACTCCCTGAGGTGTTCAATATGATTGGTTATATCCGCTACAGACGACATGCCGTGTGTATCAAATACCTCGGGCATAAGTATAATAGTTCACTTGTTCTTCTTCAAATAGTTTTTGATAATCTACATCGTTAAACTGACTAGATCTATAACACCCGCATATATGCATTGAACCAAGCTAGTAACGTAAGCTGTCTCCTTAACACGAAAACGTAAGATATTAAATGTGTGCGCGTTACTCAGAAAGGTGTCGAAAGGCAGTCTCAAATTACCACGTAAACACGGTTACCGATTCGCTAGATATGGCACGAAGCCGATTGTTTTATCCTTGTTTTACGCGACACAAGTCCATAATCCGTTGTAACGACGAGATGTTGAATACAACACACACCGACATTTTATCGCACCCTGCTTCCTTTTTGTACGCTCCTTCCTGTAATTTAAAAAACACAAATCCGAATAACTTATTGATTTTGAACAGCTAACAAACATGACAAAAGATCTATATTAGAAGTCATAGCTTGTAGTAACTAAAACAATATTTGGGCACGTCCACTTGGAACAATGAAAAGTAGAAATACGAGAGAGTGGAACGGAGCGGATGGTTTCTTTATCACAATAGCAATGCCGAACTCTTGTTTATTGTCGATTTTCAATTAAGACACGATTTCTACCTGACCAGTTTATGTTCGCATATTTAGCAGGTATAGACAATGCGTATGTTAAAAGGGTATTGAATTTTAACTAAATACATAAAATAACAAAACATAATTCATAAATGGTTACATTTTACCTTTTAATCATAATAAAGCCTACACGACTTAGTCATATATAAGTATTAGATACATATCTTGTTAGATACATATCTATGATTCATATTTTAAATATATATATATATTTTTTTTTTTTTTTTTTACTTCGTTCATTGACAATAAGAATAGGACCTAATTATAGCATATCACAATAACTTTCTTTTTAGAATATTTTCTTTAAGAAAAATCGTTTTTAAATTTAAGCAGTTCGAACAAGTGATTCTCCGAGTACTTAACGAACCACTATAGTATATAGCATGCGTGTGTGATTCTCCGAGTGTACTTAACGAACCACTATAGTATATAGCATGCGTGTGGGATTCTCCGAGTGTACTTAACGAACCACTATAGTATATAACATGCGTGTGTGATTCTTCGAGTGTACTTAACGAACCACTATAGTATATAGCATGCGTGTGTGATTCTCCGAGTGTACTTAACGAACCACTATAGTATATAGCATGCGTGTGTGATTCTCCGAGTGTACTTAACGAACCACTATAGTATATAGCATGCGTGTGTGATTCTCCGAGTGTACTTAACGAACCACTATAGTATATAGCATGCGTGTGTGATTCTCCGAGTGTACTTAACGAACCACTATAGTATATAGCATGCGTGTGTGATTCTCCGAGTGTACTTAACGAACCACTATAGTATATAGCATGCGTGTGTGATTCTCCGAGTGTACTTAACGAACCACTATAGTATATAGCATGCGTGTGGGATTCTCCGAGTGTACTTAACGAACCAAAAACTATAGTATATAGCATGCGTGTGGGATATCATTAGTGGTATATTGTGTTTTGTCACTATTTAGTTGTTTCTTAGATGAAATTATTAAACTGAAACCCACGTTTAGATGACATCACCGTAAACTATTCAACATCTATGGTTTTAACTTTTGTTTCAAGGCGTTTCATACAGAAATAAAATGGATAAGAATGCCACATACGCTCTTTATTGGACAGTGCAAATGACAAACAGTTTACAAAGTAATGTGATCACAGACATGTAGGTTAAAGTAATTGTAATGTAAATTTAATGATGTATTGTAATGTAAATGTAATGTAAATATAATGTAAATGTAATGTAAATGTAATGTAAATGTAATGTAAATGTAAATGTAATGTAAATGTAATGTAAATGTAATGAGGTATTGTAATGATGTAATGATATATTGTAATGTAACTGTAACGATGTATTGTAATGTAAATGTAATGATGTATTGTAATGATGTATTGTAATGATGTAATGATGTATTGTAATGTAACTGTAAGGGTGCATTGTAATGTAATGCTGTATTGTAATGATGTATATGTAATGATGTAATGATGTATTGTAATGTAACTTAATGATATAGTGTAATGTAACAGTAGTGATGTGTTGTAATGTAAATGTAATGATGTATTGTAATGTAAATGTAATGATGTAATGTTATGACGTATTGTAATGTAAATGTAATAATGTATTGTAATGCAAATGTAATGATATTGTGATGTATTGTAATGTAATTGTAATGATGTATTGTAATGTAATGATGTATTGTAATGATGTAATGTTATGATGTATTGTAATGTAAATGTAATGATGTATTGCAATGTAAATGTCATTGTAATGATGCATTGTAATGGTAATGTAATGATATAAATGATTTATTGTAATGTAAATGTAATGATGTATTATAATGTAAATGTAATTATGTATTGTAATGATGTAATGATGTATTGTAATGGTGTAATGATGTATAGTAATGTAAATGTAATGATTTATTGTAATGTAACTGTAATGGTGTAGTGTAATGTAAATGTAATGGTGTATTGTAATGATGTATTGTAATGTAAACGTAATTATGTATTGTAATGATGTAATGATGTATTGTGATGATGTAATGATGTATTGTAATTTAAATGTAATGATATATTGTAATGTAAATGTAATAATGTATTGTGATGATGTAACGATGTATTGTAATGTTAATGTTATGATGTATTGCAATGTAAATGTAATGATATATTGTAATGTTAATGTAATTATGTATTGTAATGATGTAATGATGTATTGTAATGTAAATGTAATGATATATTGTAATGTAAATGTGATGTTGTAATGTAAATGTGATGATGTATTGTGATGATGTAACGATGTATTGTAATGTTAATGTTATGATGTATTGCAATGTAAATGTAGTTATGTATTGCAATGTAAATGTAATGATATATTGTAATGTAAATGTAATGATGTATTGTGATGATGTAACGATTTATTGTAATGTTAATGTTATGATGTATTGCAATGTAAATGTAATGATATATTGTAATGTAAATGTAATTATGTATTGTAATGATGTAATGATGTATTGTAATGTAAATGTAATGATATATTGTAATGTAAATGTGATGTTGTCATGTAAATGAGATGATGTATTGTGATGATGTAACGATGTATTGTAATGTTAATGTTATGATGTATTGCAATGTAAATGTAGTTATGTATTGCAATGTAAATGTAATGATATATTGTAATGTAAATGTAACTATGTATTGTAATGATGTAATGATGTATTGTAATGTAAATGTAATGATATATTGTAATGTAAATGTGATGATGTATTGTAATGATGTAATGATGTATTGTAATTTAAATGTAATGATATATTGTAATGTAAATGTAATGATGTATTGTGATGATGTAACGATGTATTGTAATGTTAATGTTATGATGTATTGCAATGTAAATGTAATGATGTATTGCAATGTAAATGTAATGATATATTGTAATGTAAATGTAATTATGTATTGTAATGGTGTAATGATGTATTGTAATGTAAATGTAATGATATATTGTAATGTAAATGTGAAGTTGTAATGTAAATGTGATGATGTATTGTGATGATGTAACGATGTATTGTAATGTTAATGTTATGATGTATTGCAATGTAAATGTAATTATGTATTGCAATGTAAATGTAATGATATATTGTAATGTAAATGTAATTCTGTATTGTAATGATGTAATGATGTATTGTAATGTAAATGTAATGATATATTGTAATGTAAATGTAATGATGTATTGTGATGATTTAACGATGTATTGTAATGTTAATGTTATGATATATTGCAATGTAAATGTAATGATGTATTGTAATGTAAATGTAAGTATGTATTGTAATGATGTAATGATGTATTTTAATGGTGTAATGATGTATTGTAATGTAAATGTAATGATTTATTGTAATGTAACTGTAATGGTGTATTGTAATGTAAATGTTATAGTATATTGTAATGATGTATTGTAATGTAAATGTAAGTATGTATTGTAATGATGTAGTGATGTATTGTGATGATGTAATGATGTATTGTAATGTAAATTTAATGATGTATTGTGATGATGTAACGATGTATTGTAATGTTAATGTTATGATGTATTGCAATGTAAATGTAATGATGTACTGTAATGTAAATGTAATGATGTATTGTAATGATGTAATGTTATGATGTTCTGATATTATGTGTAGTTGTGTAATGTAACGCGATGGTGTAATATACTGTTATATGGTATAATTAATGTAATTAATGTTATGTCATGTTATAATATAGTGTACGGTGTGATGTAATGTAATATAATGTAATTATGTAATGTGCAATATACTTGTTATGTAGTGCAAATGCAATTTACAATGTAATGTAAATGTAACGTAATATCAGTTTATTGCAATGCAATGCATAATGTAATATAATGGTATATAATGCAAACATAATGTAATACAATGTAATGTAAATGTAACGTAGTATCACTTTATTGCAATGCAATGCATAATTTAATATAATGGTATGTAATGCAATCATAATGCAATATATTGGTATGTAATGCAATCATAATGTAATATAATGGTATGTAATGCAATCATAATAATTATATTAGTCTAAATTGCAAATGAGGCATCACATTTTGATGTTTTTATTAATGTCCGGTTTGTGACAATTATAATTATTCCAAATCGCCGCCTTTAATTGATCAATAGTTCGCAGTCTGTTATACGATAGCCATTGTTGCTCTACATCATGTGCGGATGTTACAGTAGATCGTGCTGCAGCAGACATTCCAAGCGTCTGTTGATCGTACATTACACGTAAGGAGACAATTAAGTGATTATTTCAGGTCAACTAAAGTTAAGGTACAATCTGATCAATACTTGCACAATCCAAGATCTGTTTAGTTTAGGTTTTAATCATGATGTTGGGGACACAACTTCGATGTTCTGTAGTAGAATTATTATGCGCGGCCATTCTTTCCAAAAATATGGAAGTGTCAGTCTTAAATAAAAAAAGAAGACCTTTTTCGCTAAAACGTCAATTCCACCTTCTTTTTCTATTAGGATATTAATTACACATAGTGGAAGATAAACAGTTCTGTGATCATATTGCTATGTAAATTGTTCTGTGATCATATTGCTATGTAAACTGTTCTGTGATCATATTGCTATGTAAATTGTTCTGTGATCATATTGCTATGTAAACTGTTCTGTGATCATATTGCTATGTAAATTGTTCTGTGATCATATTGCTATGTAAACTGTTCTGTGATCATATTGCTATGTAAATTGTTCTGTGATCATATTGCTATGTAAATAGTTCTGTGATCATATTGCTATGTAAATTGTTCTGTGATCATATTGCTATGTAAACTGTTCTGTGATCATATTGCTATGTAAATAGTTTCATGATCATATTGCTATGTAATCTGTTCTGTGATCACACTGCTATGTAAATTTACATTAAATTTACATTGCATTCAAATTATATTTGCATTACATTTACGTTTCATTTACATTACATTTATATTACATTTACCTTACATTTACATCACATTTACAAATTCGTTACATTTATATTGCGTAATAACATCACATATGTTCACATACGCATCAATTAATTAAATATTTCCAACGCATCAAAAACACACCAACACACCAATGACATTGAATAAAACACACCAAATATAATTGCACTATATCTTGCAAACAAATAGCATCTTATAACTCATGGTTGTGACATCGCTCAAATGCCAAATTATCGGAACAAATCAGGCTGCAGATCGTGGCATTTGTTATATACTATTTAAACGTTGGCGCAGTCGGTTAGAGCGTCGTCTACTATGTGTCTACTGAACCAAAGGTTCAGGGTTCGAGCCTTACATAAGGCAACATATTTTAAAACAAACAATGTTAAGATATTTCAAAATAAACTATACAAAACTACTACGGAATAAATCTGATTGGTTCCGACAATTTGGAATTTGAGTACTCTGTTGTAACGTAGAGAAATACCTTGCCGAAATCCGAGCGTTCTTCCAACAAGGATTAAATCCACCAACCTGCACATGCTTTAGCCAGCATCTGTTCAATATTCACGAGAGATGGCGATTTTAAAACATATTTGGGTGCACATCTGCAAATGGGATTTTCTTCAAAATTTGGACGACAAGTGTGAACGTTTTTATTTGATTATCAATGTTTGCTTTTGAATATTTTTTTGTTAATAATGGGATTTCTGTTTATAGTCCTTGACGGTTGTGATGTATTTATGTCATGCACGTACTTATCAAACATATACACAATTTAATGGGTTTTTTCCGACTATAATGAAAGTTAAACATTAGTTTCGTCAATGTATAATTTCACTGATAGCATTACATTGTTAAACAAGTGGTATGCTGCCCAGGTAAGTACGAACCGATCAATGTTACATACGAAACGTTTTAAACTCCTCTCAACCTGCCTGTACACTACAATAATGTATTACATATAGCTGGACAAACACTCAGCAATATAAACTAAGAATGTATTACATATGGCTGGACAAACACTCAACAATATAAACTACAATAATGTATTACATATAGCTGGACAAACACTCAACAATATAAACTACAAGAATGTATTACATATAGCTGGACAAACACTCAACAATATAAACTACAATAATATATTACATATAGCTGGACAAACACTCAACAAAATAAACTACAATAATGTATTACATATAGCTGGACAAACACTCAACAATATAAACTACAAGAATGTATTACATATAGCTGGACAAACACTCAACAATATAAACTACAAGAATGTATTACATATAGCTGGACAAACACTCAACAATATAAACTACAAGAATGTATTACATATAGCTGGACAAACACTCTACAATATAAACTACAAGAATGTATTACATATAGCTGGACAAGCACTCAACAATATAAACTACAAGAATGTATCACATATAGCTGGACAAACACTCAACAATATAAACTACAAGCATGTATTACATATAGCTGGACAAGCACTCAACAATATAAACTACAAGAATGTATTACATATAACTGGACAAACACTCAACAATATAAACTACAAGAATGTATTACATATAGCTGGACAAACACTCTACAATATAAACTACAAGAATGTATTACATATAGCTGGACACCACGCTACAATATAAACTACAAGAAAGTATTACATATAGCTGGACAAACACTCAACAATATAAACTACAAGAATGTATTACATATAGCTGGACAAACACTCAACAATAATAATCATACACAACTTCAACTACGTATAGGAAATGTTGCAATAGACACAGACATTAAAGGGACACCTGGCAATCTAGAGTTGTATATCAAGCATTAAAATTATCACTCGATTTATTAATACGGTATCTGCATAATTAATACGGTATCTGCATAATTAATACGGTATCTGCATAATTAATACGGTATCTGCATAATTAATACGGTATCTGCTTGCATAATGAAATTGCAATTGCCTTCACTATTCTACCACTTTTTTAAATACATTATTGGTGTAATATAATATATAATTAGTAATATATATAAAAAAGAAGTTACTTTTAACTATTCTAATAATTAATATTAATGATTAAACAAATGCAAGTTATGTAGAAAAACTAACGGGACGCGGAACGCCGTGAGTTTTTAAAAAAAAAAAAGAAGATTATCGTGTGTCCCCTGGACAAACACCCAACAATATAAACAATTACATTGCACTCATACGAAGCTGCAACTTCATATATGAAACGTTGAAATAGAAAAAGACATTAAAAGCATAACTATATATAAAAATAGATACATACTGATTATTATTACGTCCGAATTTCGAAAATTCTTCTTTCTCTTTTTTAAAGAAAATTTCTTCAATTTAAATCTGGTACCGAATGCTATGCAAACTGTTCGTGATTAAAATTAAATAAAAGTATTAAAAAAAATAATGTTAATACATCCATCTTTGTTCTTATTTCTTGTCGTTTCTCTGTTTAAATAACACTTTGTTATAATACACATAATTGTACGAATGACATAACTCATTCATGTTTTTTTTAATCGTCATATGTCCACATTAAGCTATAATTGAACAACTTGCATTAAATGACGCGAATTAAATACTAGGTATCCATTCGCTTTCTCCGTTGCTTCAGAAGTAATATCGTAAATACACAAACCATAATGGTTTTGGATTTGCAAGTGTATTAAGACATTCTCACCTTGCAAACATCTAATATTTATACAGCGGCATAATTTTAATTCCAATAAACCGTTACAAATTGGGTCCCGAGCTGTTTATCATACCCACTGTATGTTACGATTTAGGCATTTCAGACCTACTTAAGATTACGACAGAATTGTTAAGACGGTTTAGTCTCTCTTCCGCTATGTGTGACACGTCGTCAAAATGGATTTAGTTCTTTATAATTGAACAATAGGTTCTTAGCTGTTCTACCCAGTAAAGTCACCATACATATCATCTCAAGCTGCGTGTTATTCGCGTATATAATTAAATTTTAATTTGTACCAAAGCCCCATCGCCACTGCATGTTTGGTGACAATTCCTGCGATCTGTAGTTATATGGACAGGAGTGACTTGTGATACCATACCCCGAAACCAAATAATTTTGATCTCAGTAAGTAAAATTATAACATCGGTAAGACAATTGGATATGTGTATTGCGCATACTGAAAAGATAGTCATGTTATTAAATAATGAATCGCTGAAATTGACAGATAACACACATGGAGGTCTAATTTTGAATAATCAAATATTATCATAGCTCTAGTCTGCTTAGTTTCCCTAAAACTCTATATGTGTTTACGAACCTCGTCTAAACGCGCCCTCAATATAAGAAATAAGTGTCACAAACAACCAAACTGAATGGCTAAACCGTTTATAACTTCTCCACTTGTTTATCCGTATTAAAAGGCTAAACAGTTAAAGGCAGACGTATGAACTTATTAAAAAGTGGTTGTTAACAAGTAATAGCTACCCCCACATTCGTGCCAAGTATGTTTTATCACGAATATCGATACCCCTGTCATGACATGCTTGTTTTACTCTGATAGCGATAACTATGTCCTGTCAGGCATGTTTTAACCTAATAAAGATACCCCCGTCATGACATACATGTTTTACCCTGATAGTGATACCCATGTCATGACAGGCATGTTGTACACTGATAGCGATACCCCCGTCATGTCAGGCCTATTTTAACTTAATAGCGATACCCCGTCATGACATGCATGTTTTAACCTGATAATGATACCCCTGTCATGACAGGCATGTTTTACCCTGATAGCGATAACCCTGTCATGACAGGCATGTTTTACTCTGATAACGATACCCTTGTCATGACAGGCATGTTTTACCCTGATAACGATACCCCTGACATGACATGTATGTGATACCCTGATACCGATATCCATGTCATGACAGGCATGTTTTACCCTGATAGTGATACCCCTGTCATGACATGCATGGTTTACACTGATACCGATATCCATGTCATGACAGGCATGTTTTACCCTGATAGTGATACCCCTGTCATGACATGCATGTTTTACCCTGATAGTGATACCCATGTCATGACAGGCATGTTGTACACTGATAGCGATACCCCCGTCATGACAGACCTGTTTTAACCTAATACCGATACCCCATGACATGCATGTTGTACACTGATAGCGATACCCCTATCATGACAGGTATTTATTACGCTGATAGCGATGCCCCTGTCATGACAGGCATGTTTTACACTGATAGTATACCCCCGTCATGACATACCTGTTTTAACCTAATACCGATACTCCATGACATGCATGTTTTACACTGATAGCGATGCCCCTATCATGACAGGCATGTTTTACCCTGATAGCGATACCCCTGTCATGACATGCATGTTTACACTGAGAGAGATATCCCTGTTATGACAGGCATGTTCTAACATAATACCGATACCCTTTTTATGACATGCATAGCGATATCCCTGTCATGACATGCATGTTTTACCCCTGATAGCGATACACCTGTCATGAAAGGTATGTTTTACCCTGATAGCGATACCCCTGTCATAACAGGCATGTTTTAACCTAATAGCGATACCACTGTCATACCATCCCCCAGTCGGTGGTGTGGTGATACGAATCAACCGACTGCTCGTTACTTAGCAGAGGGGTAGCCACACACACCCACCCCACCCCACCCCGAAAAGTAATTCACCTGTTGACCGTGGGTGGCGACCCGTGTCGTTGGAGAATGGAATCCTTGTGGTTGAGTGAAGTAATTATATCCGCGTTACAACACACCACTTTGGTCCGGAAAAGGTTCCCAGACGGGTGGTCAGATTGGTCCGATTTGATCAATCTGTTTGTCACGCCAGCTATAGGCGATCCGAGCTTATTGTTTAATTCACATCTCTCTCAATTCCTCTCGTTTAATATCTTACTCTCTTTTATTTTGTCTTCTAAAATCATCTTGTTGAAAGGATCCTTTATGGCGTTGGTGCTAAGGCTAATAATGTATTTCTAAACGCTATATGGCTATTCTCGTGCCACTTAAAGCGGAACATACGTGCAGCCCTTTGTCTTTTGAGTCAATGGGTTATATCTGCTGGGTGGTATGGTATGGGGGTGGGGGGAAATAAGTGCGGCCCTTTGTCTTTTGAGTCAAGGGGTTATGTCTGCTGGGTGGTATGTGCGAGGTGGGGGATCTGATGCGCTAGTTTTACATGAGTATACTCTTCACGTATTTTTGGAATTTGTCAGTCGGATATTCACAGCAAATGTCCCCTTGTTGGACTCCGAGGTGGGTGAGAAGCGTGGAGAATGAATATCAATACCCCATTATGGGTGTAGTACGCTCCAGGGAACTGGAGCACTGCACTCTTGAAGAAATGACTCATAATCTCAAGTCTCAAGGTGTGACTGAGGTAACGCGCATCAGTACGAGGCGGGATGGCAAACTCAATACTACCAATACGTTTGTGCTTACTTCCAACACACCAAATATTCCAAAGACCATCAAGACTGGATATATCATTCTATCAGTTGACCCCTTTATTCCAAACCCTCTTCGATGTTTTAACTGTCAACTCTTTGGTCACCATTGAGAAAGATGCAAGCGAGCTGCTCCTATCTGTGCCCTTTGCGGCCAGGACGGTCATAGCGACTTCGCTAATTGCAAGAATCCTGCCTCTTGCGTTAACTGCAAGGGAACCCACGGGGCTTTCTCTAAGGATTGTCCGAAGTGAAAGCACGAGAGGGAAATACAGAAGGTTAAGATTGAAAAGAACATTTTTTTCCCTGAAGCTACAAAACGTGTTGAGAGTTTAACTCCGCCCACTCCATCTGGCAAATCGTACGCCGATGCGAGTAGGGTTGAGAAACCAGCTACCAGATCTGTCGCGGCGCAGACCGTGTTAACCTGGCCAATAGTCTCCGACAAGTTTACTACTATTCTACTCTCTGTTCAGAATTCCTCTGAAATATATGCAGCCTCTCAAACTGTGGTCCTCTTAAATAAGCCTCCTGTAGCTCCCAAACTTCTTATGACTTCCAAGCCTAAAACTCCTTCAACTATTACCTCAGCAACTCCTACATCTACTGTATCTACTTCATCTATTTCGAAATCGGCGGACTCTGGAGTCCACCAAACCCGGCGAACTCTTCCAAGTGTTCGTCAAAGCCGATGAACTTTTTGCCGCGGACGTGACAGCAAGGAAAGAAAATAGTCCCGGGATAGGGAAGCAGTCGAAATGATCTGATGATCCGATTAGACTGCACAACCGATTTGGAGACTTGGAGATGGAGGTTGATGATCCAGCACTTCTGGAACTCCCAAAGTCCAAAGTCTGCCAACCCCAAAGGCCGTAAACCAGTACTTCCACCGTAGTAACATCAAAATCAAATAAGGTATTTCAATGGAACTGCCGAGGTTTAAAACCTAATTATGTTTTAAGTAAACACAACCCTGTTGCATTTTGTCTTCAAGAAACTTTCTTGAAGACTAGTGATAAGATATCTTTTAAAAACTATTCATTATATAGCTATATGTGTGATACAAATGATAAAGCCATTGAAGGAGTTTCGATTCTTGTGAATCGAAACATTCCTCACAGAACTGTTGCATTGAAAACTGATTTGCAAGCTGCTGCGGTCAGTGTTACGATGCACCGAGACAATATGCTCCTTATATTTACCATCTAGTTCTTCACTAAACCTTAAAGATCTGAATCATCTAGTCGCACAATTACCATCACCTTTTATGCTCTTGGGTGATTTTAATGTACACAACGACATCTGGGGTTGCAAAGATATAAACGATAAAGGCAAGAAAGTTGAGGATTTGTTAGCCAAAAATAGTGTGTGTCTTTTGATAACAAACCACATACTTATTTACATCCACCTACAGGCTCTCATTCTTCTATTGATTTAACAATATGTGATCCAACTCTCTTGATGTTTTTTTCGTGGAGTGTTGGTGACACCTATGTGGAAGTGACCACTTCCCCATATTTCTTGAAAATATCGGCCCTCCACTTCTCGAAAAAAAGCAATGATGGAAACTTCGCAAAGCCGATTGGGATACATTTCAATCTCTTTGTGAGGAACTATTAAAGCCTTCCGGTTTTGAGGATGTCGAGGACGCAAATACTCCTTTTACCAAAACCCTTCATGATATAACTATTCCAAAAACCGCAGCAAATCCAAAACGCCCACATAAACCATAGTACGATGATGACTGCAAAAAAAAGCAGTCAGCGATCGTAAAGCTGCATTGAATGCTTTTAGCTTGCGGCCAACTCAAAATAATTTAGATAATTTTAGAAATGATCGTGCGAAAACCCGTCGTACTATTAATGATAGCAAGAGGAAATCCTGGAGATCTTATGTATCTAGACTGAACTCTCGCTCATCTCTTAAGATGTGGGACATGGTCCGGAAAATAAACGGTAAAGGTAATTCTAGTTGTGTAAATCATCTTAAAACTAATAATGGAGATATTACATCTATCAAAGATATTACAAACACTTTGCAGAAACTTTTTCCAAACACTCTTCTGCATATTGTCAACCAAAATTTCTAAAAAAATAAGCTGAATTTCAAGTCGAAACATTTAGAAAAATACAATAAACTGTTCACTCTGAACGAACTTGGAGAATCCCTTAAAAAGGCTCATGATACTTCAGCTGGTCCTGATGATATCCATTATCAATTATTACAATATTTACCTGAAACCCGTCTCTCTACCCTTCTTGGTATATTTAATAAGGTTTGGGTGACAGGAAACTTCCCCGATTCCTGACGGGACGCAATCGTTATTCCAGTCCCCAAACATGGAAATGATCATACGGACCCAATACATTATCGCCCTATTGCTTTAACGAGTTGTACATGTAAAACCATGGAACCCTAACCCCCTTCATGACATGCCTGTTTTACCCTGATAGCGATACCTCTGTCATGACAGGCATGTCATGACAGGCATGTTTTACACTGATACCGATATCCATGTCATGACAGGCATGTTTTACACTGATACCGATATCCATGTCATGACAGGGATGTCTTACCCTGATAGCGATACCCATGTCATGACATGTATGTCTTACCCTGATAGCGATACCCCTGTCATGATATGCATGTCTTACCCTGATAGCGATACCCATGTCATGATATGTATGTCTTACCCTGATAGCGATACCCATGTCATGATATGTATGTCTTACCCTGATAGCGATACCCATGTCATGATATGTATGTCTTACCCTGATAGCGATACCCATGTCATGATATGTATGTCTTACCCTGATAGCGATACCCATGTCATGATATGTATGTCTTACCCTGATAGCGATACCCATGTCATGATATGTATGTCTTACCCTGATAACGATACCCATGTCATGATATGTATGTCTTACCCTGATAGCGATACCCATGTCATGATATGTATGTCTTACCCTGATAACGATACCCATGTCATGATATGTATGTCTTACCCTGATAGCGATACCCATGTCATGATATGTATGTCTTACCCTGATAGCGATACCCATGTCATGATATGTATGTCTTACCCTGATAGCGATACCCATGTCATGATATGTATGTCTTACCCTGATAGCGATACCCATGTCATGATATGTATGTCTTACCCTGATAACGATACCCATGTCATGATATGTATGTCTTACCCTGATAGAAATACCCATGTCATGATATGTATGTCTTACCCTGATAGCGATACCCATGTCATGATGTGTATGTATTACCCTGATAACGATACCCATGTCATGATATGTATGTCTTACCCTGATAACGATACCAATGTCATGATATGCATGTCTTACCCTGATACCGATACCCATGTCATGATATGTATGTCTTACCCTGATAGCGATACCGTTGGCATGGCAGACATGTTTTGCCCTGATAGCGATACCCTTGTCATGACATGGGCATTTAATTGCCATAGAAACACTATCACAAAGCTGCGTGATAGGTCCAATCTGACAAAAATGCGCTTTCAATCACAATTAAATTTGAAAAAAATGAAGCAACAAAAAATGATGCAACATATTCTTTTGGACTGTTTTGTAGATTTTTGATTTTGACCCCTACCCTACCATGCATCAATGAATTAAGCTATCGAAAAACAAATTCCATCTTGACATTGGCAATAGAATGGCAAAAACAATGGTACCCTATATGCCATATTTCGTACACATTGTGTACAATAAATTTAACAAAACCCTGAGTGCACACTTTCTTCTGCAACCGAGTATATATGACTAGTGAAATCTAGGACGTACTGTACATGCACACTGTTCATATTTGTTAGCAAGTATGTGATAAACTGAATATTGACATCAAGTTGTTCCCGATAAACGGTGGCTGTAATGCCAAATACAGTGAGTATTACACGAGTTTGTGCACATAATTGAATATTGACATCTACGCGGTGGCTGTAATGCCAACTACAGTGAGTATTACACGAGTTTGCGCACATAATTGAATACTGACATCAAGTTGTTCCCGATAAACGGTGGCTGTAATGCCAAATACAGTGAGTATTACACGAGTTTGTGCACATAATTGCATATTGACATCTACGCGGTGGCCGTAATGCCAATTTCAATGAGTATTACACGAGTTTGCGCACATAATTGAATATTGACATTAAGTTGTTCCCGATAAACGGTGGCTGTAATGCCAAATACAGTGAGTATTACTCGAGTTTGTGCACATAATTGCGATTTTTATTAAGTAGTCTATATTGGTATATAGTTGCATAGTTTGAGCATCAGCTATGAAGGCTTTCCTAACCGAACACTTCTACATTTCTTCACGAATTTATATAATTATATCTCCATAATGATATAAAAGACGGCTTTTATCAAAGATAATTTATATGTAACATACAAATAATTGGAACAGGTAACATCGCCGTTGTAAGAGATAACTCCTTGTACGATATCATAGATTTCCAATAGCAAATACATTAGTCTCGCTGTCAAATAAAGGGTTGAAGTGTACCGTAATCATAAACAGACATGCCAATAGTAAAATCGTTATTATGGATTAAGATGGCATGTTGTCGATCTAATTAAAGTAGCTATCCCGCCAACAACAGCCAACTTTTACAACGCATGTATACCGTTTCTAAACCTACTGACAACGACGTATATAGTATACTGAACCAAACAGCTAACGCACCAGTATATAATACCTTTAATGTATCAACTTATTATATGCCGACTGGTACCGTTGGAGACAGGTGATTTGAATGATTTTTTTTTAAATTTACAGTCGTTATTGACAAGATATTTGTTTCGTTCAGAAAGAAATTTATTTTGATTTATTGATTGTTATTATTGAGATATTAAAGGTATTGTCTACTGGTGCGTTAGCTGTTTGATTCAGTATAGATAACTTACATATTTTAAGAATACAAACTCTATAAACACAATCTAAACAGCTTTAACCAGCCAGGCAAAACCTCAAAACTGGAGCGTCAAATTAAGAGTTACCAACTAATAATTCACGTTACGCATATTCAATCACGGGTATTTTATGAACCCTTGAAAATAACTTCTTTTAATCGGCACATATACATTATGATATGACCTGAATACACGGATAGAGTCGTGATAAACGGCTTTGTCGTATAATGTTGCCGTTTTTTGGCGGGTTAGTTTCTTTATAACAACGCGGATGTGCACTGTGACGTTGCAATTTATTTATATATATGAACATATTCATATTTTTCTCCATTTTTGTTGTATGAACCATCTTAATGCAAGTCAAAATCGCCTTAAGGTATGAAACCACTAATTATTTCCCC
The DNA here is from genome assembly GCA_037043455.1 of Cyrtodaria siliqua. Classification (NCBI taxonomy): domain Eukaryota; kingdom Metazoa; phylum Mollusca; class Bivalvia; order Adapedonta; family Hiatellidae; genus Cyrtodaria; species Cyrtodaria siliqua. The sequence continues at coordinate 24,512 of JAWPHD010003312.1, read as the reverse complement.
ATAGACACCAATGTTAAAGTGCCACATATCAATGATTTGCTGCAACTTCAACTCAAATATGGATAACGCAGCAGTGTCATTTTCATAGAGAAAACTAATTTTCCATTTGAAAAAGCAACAGAAAAGGTGGGGTCACAAGACATGTAAAATTGTTCAAGGATGGTTACTCACAAAGTGTAAGCATAGAGTCGAAATTACTAAAATGTTCATCAGTGATCCAGTAAAACCTATCAATACACTTCTAATACATACATACAACTACAAAATTGAACAGAAATGGGCAGTTTTCCACTACTTAGTATGCCCATTTCCATCAAAAAAGGAAGGATTACATTTTATTATAGGAACTCCATTCGATAACGCCTCGGTGGTGGTAAACCTTAATCGCTTTTTAGTACTTAGCGGTTCACTAGACCGTGACGAACTTCAGATTGCATAACGTAGTAGCTTAGTAAATCGATCAGGATAAAAAAATGTGTGGGGTAGCAATAGAGAAAATTACATGTCAGCATAATAATTAACTGTACTTTGACTTAAAAACATATTTAAGAAGTTAAGCATTTAAACACTTACACTTACTGAACCTTCCTTATCATGTGAATTTTAATACAGACGTTTTTTGTTTGCTTTTTGGACGAATTACGTTTATAATGTATGTCGGCTATTAAAGGGACACATGGCAATCTTAACGTGTTTATCAAGTATTGAAATTAGGGTCTCCATTTATTTGGTCAGTATCATTTTGACCTGCTTGTATATAATTAGATAAAATGTTGAGTCTTTATTTGTTCGCCTTATTCTACCGCAGGTATAAATTTATTATTCATGCGATATAATCAGTAGTTAGTAATGTGCAAAAACCGTTCTTATAATTAATATTAATAATTAAACACATGCAAGTTACGAGAAAAAACTAACAAAATAATCGATTTTGTCGTGTGTCCCTTAAATAAGAAAAAAGATTTTTTTGGGGTGTGTGTGGGGGGGGGGGGGGGGGGGAGAGGATTTTGTTGCGGGGGTGGCGTGGGGTGTATATTTTGGTGCCATTATCTTATACTTTATAAACAACTGATACATTCAGACAATACCTACTTCTCTATGTCAAATGGCTAAGAGTATGCCTGTGGCTAACATTTCAGTTCACAGACACATTTTTAGTGGTGGGAGGGATACGAGTAGGGGACGGTGTCAACACACGTTTTGACAAAATATAATACGTCACAGGCCTGCCAAATCTCTGGATAAAATCCGGATTCTTCGGACTTTTCAGTCGCTCTCCGGATCTCCGGATTTAAGTGTACAATCTCCGAATTTTCCATCAAAACAAAATTTCCATGATTTAACAGCTATACTTTCACAGTTTATCAGCTATTTCCCGAATTGGTCCTGTTACACTCCCTGGTCAGAGGAACATAGACAAGTGTCGAATCAGTGGGGGTCATGCGTGCAATGCACTGACTGAATATACAATTAACACCTAAGGACATAATTAGTTCCTTCAGTGGCATAACGACATGCGTAATGCAGAAATATCTGTGATTTCTTTAATTGGTCAACCTAACTGAAATAGCAAGTTTGAGGAACTAGCAACTCCTTGTGTGTGGTACCACTATAACAGCTGCTGCTGTGTACGATGATCATAATTTGTAGAGTTGTCTATGTATTTGCACTTAGTACGTGTGTAGAAAAGTAAGTGCATTTTCATAAAAAAACACAGTTGTGTTAGAAATTAAACCAAGTCTTTCTAATCGAATTACTATGCTAATTTATTATTTTATATAACTATCAAACAATGCACCAACTTGTATTAATTGCATAAATAATTTAAATTTGCGCTTAAAAAATATTGTGGAAATCATGTCGCTCGCTCCAAATTTCCATTTACAATTTTCTTCCCGCGTTTAAATCTTAAATTTTAAAAAATCTCAGGATTTTGTGTTAAAAAGTTTTTGGCAGGCCTGATACGAGCGCGGAGGGGGGAAAAACATACTTTGCTACTCCACCCCCTCAACTAATTGGGCCCTGCACATCTGTGCCCCCTCCCCCACCCCACCTTGTCCCCTGTCCATAAACCAATATGATAGACAGTAGCATTGATTGTGAATAAACTGGGTAAAATTATGATAGTCGGGACAGGTTAAATATTCCCCCCCCCCCCCAACCACCCCCAACCCCACCTCCCCTCCCCACACCCACCCGCCCCCCACCCAAAAAAAAGAAAGAAATACGACACTACGACACACAAACATCACCCACTGCCTCTGAAATGACTTCACAAACTAGGCACAGCATATCCAGAGGTTTGTGCCAACCAAAATGACACAAATAAGGAAACAACTCCTGTAGACAATATGACATGCTATACAAAATACACTCATCAAAATAATGTAGGGACCACACAATAGAACAGTAATAAATAACTGTTCTATTGGATTTCATATTCATATAAAATGTTAATACATGAATGTAACGTAACAATTGTAAACGAATGCAAGAATTTGACCTATGTTCATGAAACTTCACACATATATTCATCTTACCACATAAAATATTGTTACCCAAGACCAATAACTTTGACTTTCATTTTGAGAGAGTTATGCCGCCTTTCATAAAACTTTAACCTGCAACCTAACCAAGCTCATAACTGGCCATAGCTTAAGAAGTATTTGACCTATGTTCATGAAACTTCACACACACATTCGTCTTAACAAACAGAATATTGTTACTCATGACCAATAACTCTGACTTTCATGTCATCAGAGGTATGCCCATTTTCATAAAACTTTAACCTGCAACCTAACCAATATCATGACTGGCCATAACTTGAAAAGTATTTGATCTATGTTAATGAAACTTCAAACACACATTCGTCTTAACTGACGGAATGTCGTTACACACGTCCTTTCATTTTGGCAGAGTTATGCCCCCTTTTCATAAAACATTAACATGTAACCTAACAGACATAACTTGGCAAATCATTGACCAATGGTCATGAAACTGTATACAGTTCTTCCTTATCAATTATCCAATGCAGATTTGTGCCCCTTTTCATCAACTTTAACACTTCGAAAAAAAATGTTAATACATTTTGGTAATACATTAATACATTAATGAATGTAACGTAACAATTGTAAATGAATGCAAGATGATATAAAAGTCGAACCTTATCCAGGTTGTATTCTCTGACAAACAATGCAACATTAAAGGCAATATAACACATAAACGATCATGTATATATGAATATAAAAGAGCAGCCTAGAAAGCCACGAAGCAGGTACCAATGACTTGGCAGAAGCCAGAGCAACAAGAGGACAAACCATTAAGGGTACGGCAAGACAAGATTCAAGACAAGCATCAGACACTACCGTCCTTTGAGGATTTAGGTAGACTAAACATAAAAATTGTGAAAATACCTTAAATTGTTCAGTTACAGCAATTGACCCAAATCAAAAAGCCTTAAGTTGTTTTGAGGAGAATATAGTTAAAATCAAACATGTCCAAAAATAAGAAACTTACTACAAAAGCACCGAACATCTTGCTTGAAAGAAAACTATCAAAACTAGAACTATCACTGAAGGCGATAAATACACTACGCTTCATGATGATCATGCACACAAAGTTTCAATTCAATATATGTATGCAAAGTTTCAATTTAATATCTTGAAAACTGAAGAAGTAGTTTGCTCCACAAGATTGCATATGCTAAATACAGCAATTTTGACTAAGTGCAAGGGCAATAACTCTGAATGCAATTGAGCGAGCCACACCAAAATTGTGTCACGCACATCTACACTTCATTGATCATGTATACAAAGTTTCAATTCAATATCTTGAAATGAAAACTGTACAATAAGTTTGCTCCACAATATTGCATATGCTGAATATAGCAATTTTGACTAAGTGCAAGGGCAATAACTCTGCAAGGAATTGAGCGAGCCGCACTAAAATTGTGTCACGCACATCTACACTTCATGTTGATCATGGATGCAAAGTTTCAATTCGATATTATCTTGAAAACGGTAGAAGTAGTTCGCTACACAATATTCAACAGACCGACCGACCGACAGACCGACAGACCGCCCGCCGCAGTGATTCCTATATATCCCGTCTCAAACTTCGTTTGCGGGGGTATAATTAGCTTTAAGATATACTAAATGCTAAACGAGACAGTAGCAACACAGAACACACAGGCAACATATAACACCTTACTAAACACACAAAACAATACGTAACCAGGAAAGCTCCTTTAAAAGGTATAACATCTGCCACCAAGAGGATGACAAAAAGGCGACAATCCTGCACAAACGTGCAATTTCAATCAGTATTAAACACATAATCACCCCCGTAAAGCTACTAAAACTCTATAAGTATACGGCTAGTTGGCGTGTACCGAATTCAACTGGGAGCGGTTTAACGATTGGTTTACTACAAAATTTAAAGCTACTGAATTATATAGGCCTTGAGCCAGGACCCAAAATTTTCGATATTGTTACCAACTCAAGGGACAAATTCTACCATCACTTTTTGAAAAGAGCAATGTATATAGATTACATTTTTCCATGATAGCAATCTGGAACAGGTAGCTTATATAAAAAAAATCGAACATTAATAGGTTATCATTGTAGCGCTTTCATATAAGTTTTTGATGTTCATTTTTGAATATCATGCTTGTGTGAATAATTATTGATGCACTGTTTAAAGATGCATTAAGTTTACAATTCATTGAGTTACATAAAGCGTAAATAAGCTCTTTTTTAGCATTGAATTCAGTTTAAAATCTCTATTTTGCTTCAAATTAAAAGTCAATTTACCCCACCCACTATTGACACATTTTTATGAATTAAGTTTAGTTAATATTTTTTTAAAATATATGTGTAAACTGGTAAGAATCAGTAATTTACAACCTTTCTACATGATTTAAATAATATTATAATATGAATAAGGGATTGTTATGATATATTGATGAAATTAAGTACTATGCAATGTTCATGGCATTGCACATATGTGTTCAGTAAGCCTGATAAGTTGAGACACATGCCAAACTGAAAGTATAAGCCTTCCTCAAAGTAACTGCAACATAAATAGTATTAACATGTTCTGATATATACATATATTGCACAGACGACACATAGTCCAAAGGATTCTAGATAAAGGAAATGTGCGATTTAACGTGTTTTTTTTAAACAAAAGTCTTTTTTTAGGTGTATGCGTCATGGCAATACTTATTATGACTACACATTTGGATTATGTATTACACATAAATAAATGAATTAAACATTGCATATTGCAACGCAAAATCTTAAAAGTTGTCTATTTTAATACTTTTTAAAGATGACATTTGTCCTAAATCAACAAATCCGTTGTTGATATGTTTTTAATTATTAAATATCATTATAAATACGATGTTTACTATGCTACTGATGTATGTTTAGTGAAAATATGTTTTTAAAGATAAAAACCGAAAAGGCGAACAGGCATTGCTAAAAAATCGAAAAAAATCTAAGGGGAAAAACTCTTGCGCGAATTACCGGAAATGACGTCTTTGGTAACAAACTATTTTTTGTTTACATTTGGACTGAACGCAAAACAGTATACCTTGTGTGAAAATGTGAGAATTAAGCGATGTCAGAGGAAATGCCCGTGATAAAACGGTTACACCATGTGCAACCTTACGATTTGGAGCCAGAATGCGTGTCTGAGGACGAAAATACATCGGATTCATCAACTGATGATGAAGTCGTACGCGGTGCAGGTGCAAATGGAGAGCTTGTACAGACTATCGTGTCATGTCATTCGTTACGTTCAGTGGTTCATTACACTATTCACTAATCTAACAAAATAGCGTATTTATACACTTACAGCAACAACAAACAAAAAAACAAGGTAAACATTGTTTTCATCGAAATCTGACAGTAAGTCACCCGCAACACTGCAATATCTTGGTACATACACAATAACCGCGAAATGTAGTATATTCCGAATGAATGGACCTGGTCTATACCTATACATTAATACATGGATATATATGTATGTAACTCTATGGTAATACGAGCGTCAGATTTTTTTTGCCGATAAGTAGACATGGAACAAATATATTTATTAGATATTATCCATAATTGATAAAAAAAAATGAATAAAAACAATAATAAATGAAACGGCATATAATTTCGGCGCCATAATTTCTATAGTATTATATATTTGCTATAAGTCGCCATCAACACCAAACACACTAGGAGCGGTGTTTGCAATATGACACGCTCTCTAGTCTCCACGTGCCCCCCCCCCCCCCCCCCCCCCCCCATTACAGTCTAATAAAATATTGCGGTGCACTATTGAAGTGCAGCCTAATTTGGGTACATACGTCGGTATATCACAAAAGCACGCACCATTTAGGGAAACCTAGTTTTATGATATATTTCCTGTTTATTGCAATTACTTGAGCGGTGTAATACCGCCGAGGGCAGACGCGTATTGCACAAGACGGATATATCACATGATATTTGTCGCGCACAAAGAGAGAAAAATACTATGATTTAAATAATATAGCCAAATGTATTATGAGAACGATATAGACAGTTAGTAAGTATACTTACTCATGTATACTTACTCCTGATATACAGATGGAAAACAGACCAAACATATCAAATTACCATAAAATAAGGTATATTATTCTATTATACTTGTTTTACTTATTGCACGAGCTAAGAGGCGTTATTGTTGCTGCTATGCCATAAAAAATTACTGAATAATATAAAAGCTAGTAATATTATTAATTTTCTGCCTTGTAATAAATATCCATGAAACATTTTGTAATTTTTTTTCAAATCCATTGCCCTATATATGTTGATAATATATATCTATAATACTATTGGCAGAAGAGGGTGTATACTTTAAAATTATTAAAATTAAAATTTGGAAACAAAGACAGTGTTTATTTCACCGGATTCATTTAAATTTATATGCTGAACGTTCTTAGCAATCTTCTAAAAAAAGACGGCTACATAATATTAGTGCCGTCAACTCTTCATTTATTCACGTAAAGACGCATGCTTCTAATTCAACAGCTAAACATTCACGGTGTATATAAAGATCTAAGACTATACACCTTTCTTCAATTTATCATACGTATACCCGATGAGGTGCTAAGATAATTGAACATAAATTTCAATCTTACTTCATGTATGAATTTCCTCAACGCCGGTCGAATAGGCGAATACAACTTGCTTGGAGACGGCGGGGTTATGCACTTCTCATTTTTATTGTCGAATATCGTTGGTACCGCTGTTGATTTTAATCTGCATGGCCTTTTGTTCTCCAAATTCAAAGATAATGAAACCAAAGGATGGACTTCCCACGAAGTCAACTCAAAATGTTTGCTACAAACTCGCGCGTCTTTCGTAGGTTTCCACTTTCTCGACGAGTCGGGCGATTTTCTTCGGTAACGTCTACCCACACTTCAAATCTTAATATATCATTATCTCGATTAGGGAAACGAAAGAAACTTAGGTTATTATCTTGTCCTTCTTTATGCAAACTTTTTTACCCAGCAACAACACACGGCATTTTTAACAAGTACCATAAAACGTAATCCTACATAGACAGTACTATACAACTCAATGCGACACCGCGAATCGTTTGGTACCAATGACGTCACAGGATCACGTGTCACTTACCTGTCTTCAAAAAGGGCGAAACTCGAAGCGTGTGCGCTCCCCTCCGGATATCTTCACAACGTGCACGTCGTGGAGAGGGCACAGCCGATATTCAATACCTGAGAACTTGTCATTCTCAGGTTTGAATTGAATATCGGTTGACTGATCGTGAAGATGTCCCCTGCGCCCCCATCAATGCACTCATCATCGGACGGAAGCAGATCAACTCGGAAGCTTGAAGACAGAAGTCCTCGGGCCGGAGCTGAGATCAACACAGGCCCATAGCTAGCAGTAGAAGTAGAAGTCGGTAGTAATAGTTAGGGATCGACGCCGAGGCCTACACTTGACCGTAGACTGACAGCAGAAGAGATTGATTTCATGATAATGCGGCCGTCCGATAATGTTTGCAGCGCAGGGGCCACAATGTGATGGGTGTGGCCCCAATAACAAGGACCCCCCGACCTTGTAGGATAGGACACTCCAGTAGCGGATGTAGAGCAGCACCACCTAGCGGATGTAGGCCAGCACCACTCCAGACAGCACTTCACCGCCGCAGCGAAACAACATAGAGCGAGAGCGACAACCATCAACACATCAACACTAGAACCGACGCAGATACCACATCACACAGATACAACCTACACACCACAACGATGAAAAGTGCAAACATAATGCCGGGTCAACGTGGGATTATTCACGGGGGCCCATATGGTAGAGGCACTCTAATCCTTAGAAAACAACAAGCGTGTGCGCTATGGGATAAAATTGGCTACTGTGAGAAAACGGGACAACCAATAAGTGTAAGATTTGAAAATATTGTATATTATATACGTATATTTCCGAATATATACTCAAAATACACGCTATATTTCACCTTTAATTACAATTTATGCATATTTTAAGGATTTTTACACCTGAATTACCCCACCCATATACAACACAATGAAGAATTCTGCATATGAAATGTAAAAATAGTAGTATATGCATTTGCACGAACAATTTTTGTGTAACTTAAAAAGGAATCGACGAAGATGAATTGATTTTAATTGGGGTTTTTAGGCGCACCAACACAAACATGTTATATGGCGCCAACAAGAATGAACATTCGACCCGGCTCACGATATCTAGATCTAGATAAGAATTTGCAGAATGTACCTAGAACCTTCTTACCTGCAGAACTTCAGAGTTGCTGCAAATTCTCTAGAAACACTCCATTTTTCGCTGGAGCCACGATCACTGCCACCACTGAAGTAGCACCTGAAACAATACAGGTTTCATGATGGAAATAATGAACAAAAATGACAAAATTAACATGAATTCGGGGCAATTTTACCCCTATGTCTGGATATGCAGTGGTCATATTCTTGCCCGGGAACCACACGGCGATCTTTAGGGTGATACCTAGATCACTGTACTAACTACTTACCATGGCAACTATTTGTTAGTATTGGTGCAGTTGTTACAATATCATCTGCTTAGGATATGTATCTAAACATAGGTTGTGATGTTCTCCGTACTTGATTTAGATATGGAATTAACATAGGATAGTAAGCATCAACCCTACTTTTGCGCATGCGCATGCAAGTGGACTGATTATTACCTAAAAAAGAAGGTGTATTGCCAATGAAGAGAGAGAGGGTGTGTGTGTGTGTGTGTGTGTGTGTGTGTGTGTGTGTGTGTGTGTTGGGGGGGGGGGGGGGGATATAGAGGCATTTAGGAACCTACCCTACTGACAAATAGACACCTATGTTTCTTTAACATGATGGGAGAAAAAAAAGAAGCTATACACGGGATCGCCTGGTTTAAGTCCCCATCCGACGGACGAGGGTAAAAGTGTCTTGCCCAAGAACACACCCACGAAATGCACTGGCTCCGGTGAGGCTTGCACCAGGTCCTCTGAATTTAAAGTCCCCCGTGCTATCCACTGCATCAACAGGCTGTATGAGCTCAAGCAGGATGACTGCATTAAAATAAATACAACTAAAATGTTAATCCGTCATAAAGGTTATATCCAAGAAGCTGGGTTCACAACGGTCTCTCTTATCTAGCAAGTTGGCATCAAGTTCATGTATGTCGAGTTGCAATGTGCCTGCAAGCCTTATATTTGCCCAGCTCATTGCTGTTTTGATAATCTTGGCAATTAAAGCCTAGGGATAAAACATGACAATTAAGAATACTCAGTTCATATTATCTGATTTAAATAATATAACTTAATGTGACAATATAACACATATAAGATATAAAAAAAAAATTAAACGCTTCCAGATAAGACTCGGCACCCAGTGCATCGAGATATATTACATTTAGTGATCACGGTTAGTTTATTAATGTTTACTCTAAAAGCTAAATCCGACATACAGGTGCTACTGCAGTTAAAGTAGCTATCCCGCCAACAACAGCCACATTTTACAACCTATGTACATCGTTTCGAAACCTACTGACCACGAGGTATATACATAACTTACATCGATTGAGAATCAAAACTCTATAGATACAATATAAAAAGCTTTAACCAGCCAGACAAAAAATAAATAAATGGATAATTCATTTTACAATTATTTAATTACGAATATTACAAAAACCCATGAATAAACATAGACTTTTAAGCGACACATATGCATTATTATATGAGATGAACACCTGGATAGAGTTTTGATCAACTGTTTTTGTAGTGTAATTTTGTCGTAATTTGGCGGGTTATTTTAAAATTTGTATAACAATCACCTAAAAATCGACAGTTAAACCGTAAAATGCCTTTTCTTTTTCTTTCTTCTTTTTTTGCAATTTGTCGAAAATGTAGTGGTCTACTTTGTGATTTTTAGTTCGTGGATTTATTCAATAAAACTTTTGAAGTGATTTTATGAAAAGTGTACAACTTCAAGCCATAAACAAGAGACACACTCGCCTTGTCTCAAAGTGCTCTCATGTTTTAAGAAACAACAACAATTTCTTTATATAAATCTGCCTAACTGTGACCCCTGTGGTGGCCATATTTGATCCCATTGTCGCCATTTGAACAAACTAGGTAGAGGATCATAAGCTTATGGTACATGCAAAATATTATTTAGCTTCTGAAGTATCAGAGAAGCTGTTTGAATATGTTTTCCAATATAATTTAATGTTATAGTGTGACCCCCGGGACAGGGCCAAATTTGATTCCAGGCTTGATTCAAGGTACACCATTTAAATTACTTGGTACAGGACAATAATCTTAAGCTACATGTAGCTTATTACACCTCTAGCTCTTGTAGTTTCAGAGAAGATGTTTATAGACGTTCCTACATAACTCTATTTAAATATGTGACCCGCGTGACCGGGCGAAATTTGACCATAATATCACCATTTGAACAAAATAAATTGGTAGAGATCGATACTCTTATGCTACATGCATCGTATTAGACCTATAGCTCTTGTAGTATCAGAAAAAGAATATTTTATGGACTTTCCTATATAACTCTTTGTAAAATTTTAACCCCAGAATCCCACCACCCCACCCCGTGTGGTTGCCGGGTAGAATACAACCACTGCAAACACACCGTCACATGCAGAGGGGTAGGACCCCCACCCCCATTCATATTCATTTTGTCATTTTTTGTTCATGCTCATTAAAGGTCTTCATCATGACCCCTGCATTGTGTCAGGTGCCATCTCGCTCACATCACTAAGAGCAGTGGCAGAAAAACAATAAACATAGCTCCAGCGTAAAAGGAGTGTCTACAATAGAATTTGCAGCAACTCTGCAGTTCAGGGTGAGAAGGTCCTAGGCCCATTCTCCATATTTTATATCGATGTATATGTAGGATGAGTCTGGCATGTTCATGCCTGCTGGGGGCCATATAACCTTTCATAAGTTGGTGCGCCTTAAAACCCAATTCAGTTCAATTCAATAACCCCAGAACCGGGCCATAGTTGGACACAGAGTCACGATTTGAACAAAAGTGGTAGAGAACCATAATCTTTTACAATATGCAAAATAGTAGACCTCTGGCTCTTGTTTTTTTTTTAAAGAAGAGATTTTAAAGAAGTTTCTATATGACTCTATGTAAATATATGATCCCTGGGGCGGAGCCAGATATGACCCCAGGGTCAACATTTTAACATACTTGCTAGTGGACCATAAGCTTATGCTTCATGCATAATATGGGACCTCTAGCTCTTACAGTTTTAGAGAAAATTATTTATTTTTAAAGATTTCCTATATAACTATGAAAAAATGTTACCCCCGGGGCTGGGCCATATTTGACCCTGGGGTCACTATTTTATAAATACTTGGTAGAGGACCCTAAATGTATAATACATGCAAAATATTAAACCTGTAGCTCTTCTAGTTTCAGCAAAATCGATTTTTTAAAGAAACAAGAGTTTTGCTTAAAAAGGGGAGATAACTCTAATAACAGGAATCAGCTACCCTGTTCACACTGCTATCATGGATTTTTTGTTTCTCTACAAGGTACTCAATAACATGGTACTAGTAAGAATTTGTCCCTTGAGATGGTAACAAAAAAGTGTATGGCTCACGGTCTAATAGCCGTAAACCTTTAAGTAAGGCAGTTTTATAGCAAACCGTTTTCATTATCACATTCCAGTTCAGGCAGGACGTCTTGCGGCTGTCAGGAACCATGTGACCCCGTAAGGTGTGCCGCTGTCTGGAATCCATTACACACAAGCCTCATGGAGGGGCATTAATTTGCCTTCGACAATTTTAGTCAGTGTTTAAAAGTGGCCCTATAGAGGGACATTTCAATTCTACTGTAACTTCCCCTTGTCACTGCGAGTTCCCGCACATGACAAGAGGCACTACGATGGATTACAACGACTCATCGTGTGGACCATCGACGTTGGAACAACCATGCGAGATACACACTGGCCGTGGGCGCGGATAGCTACCATTTCTACGGCCAGTTTGGATAGTGATCGACCCATTACCATGTGCAAGGCGAGCATCAAATTCCAGTACTATTAACAGGATTGACCTACTTGGACAGACTTTTACCGGACTGGCTGAATCTACTTCAAGATGACAATCGGACTGACCTCATTTTACATTTTTGAAGAAAGTGTCTGGTAAAAAAAACGGCCATTTACATAATATACAACATACATGTATACGTTATTTCATGCACTTCTTATGTAATAAGTTGTAGAAATATATTCATGTACAGTTTTACAAGATCAAGGGGGTTTACACACATATCTTATACATGATATTCAACATTTTGTAGTTTAATATTTGATATAGCAAGTTATCTGAAAAAATGACGGAAAAAGCTATTGTACAAACAATTATATATTCTATCTACAGTCCCTGTCTTAACAGATACATAGTAATGATATTGTTTTTTGTACAAATATTTATTTTCCCCCACAACCAGTTGTCCGGTGGAATAAACTGTCAAACAAAATGATGGTGGCAACCCTGAACCAGTTCAAGGTGAGCAGTGAGTTATGCCCATCATGTTATACCATTTTTTATCCCGCTTTACTACCCACTTCTCTGTAAATTAACACTATCACCTTTTTGTTGACCTCACTCTCAAACTTTTTACACGTTTACTTTTATGCTTATAACTTGCACAGAGGCGCATCTCCACAGTATCCTTGTAAGAGGAGGAGTACTGTATACGAAGAAAGAAAGTAAAAAGAAAGAAAGAAAAGAAAGAAAGAAAAGAAAGAAAGAAAGATAAGAATTACAATCAGAGCACCTGCTATTTCCGATAGTTTCCGTTAGAGTACGGAATGACGGTAAATAGCGGCAGGTTGATTTGATTTGACCGATTTGATTTAGATACCCGCTGAATAAATCAGCAATTTACGGACCAAACGTGACAAAATTCCTGGTGTATTCCTGATGATTTTAAGGTTAGTGAAACTTCATTTTGTCTCGTCTCCTTCCTTGTGTCATGAACCGGGCCGAGAACCCAGTCCCAGGAAGTAAATCAAGGCAAGAATTTTTTGAGACTGTAGTATCCGAATTTCCGTAAACAAACGACGTTCGTAGCTCTTCAATAGAAAATAATATGAACTAGGCCTAAGGTAAAACCTTGAAGCGAGCACAGAAAATGTGAAAGTAAATTTTAAACAAATAAAAATCAATGAAAGAACAATACAAATAACTTGTCAAATTGAAAGCAACTCAATAACGAGGTCCTCTCAGGGTTTTTGGGGAACATGAACATTTTAATTTGGTGAAAACAATGGGAAACCTCATCGGATACTGAGAGTACCTCTGAAGTCGTCTAAAGATATGCTGAGGATTCCTATACAGTTAAAACTCTTGAGTGGAGGCTATATTCTTCAGGATTCCAGGGCTAGGTTTAACCAAAACCAAGTTGACGCTACATGTCGGTTGTGTTGGTTAGAAGACGAAACACTGGAACATTTTATTCTGAACTGTGGTGCCTTGCACAGTCTCAGACAACAAATTTTATGTGATATCAGTCATGAACTTGAAGAATTAGGATTTTCCGACTTCAATGTACTGTGTGCCAAGCAGAAGATACAGTTACTTTTGGACTACACAAACTTCCCATCCCTGAGATCCATTGCACCCCCCCCCCCCCCCCTGTTACAAAACTTTGAGTTTCAAGTTAGAAGGTTGCTATACAGCTTGCATATATTAACCCGATACAGACTTTTAAAAATTGTTTTAAACACATAGAGTGGGACAGTAACCACTGAGTGAATGCATTAATTGTGGTGTTAAACACAATCATAATATAAACAGCTGTGTAAATATTAGCGTAGCGTATTCTCGGTGGTGGATTGGACTGTTCCATTATTCGTATATATTCGGGTGGAGGAATTATACTACGTCGACAGACGGTTCTCCTTTCAAGGAGGTTTCGAGAGAAGAACATAGAACATAGAATGGCTGTTATTTTCAGGGAACAAAGAACATTGACACTTATTTTTAGGGAACATGACTTGTTTGCAGTACAGTGCGGACCTACGATGCCATTGCATTTGGACACTGTAGTTTCTATAGGACCCTATTTCTCATTTTTGCAGGAAATACAATTCTAACATCTAGTTTTCATATAAAAAAAAAATATCACAAAAAGTTAACATTTCAAACAATATTTTTGTGATGACAGTGTTGTATAAGGCCTAAAAAAAAAAATTGTGTGGTTCGGGTCACCCGACCCTACCTATGAATACCCGCCGACCCTGACGTTTTTTGGTCCATTTCGAAAAAAATAAATAAAATAATTCAGTGCATCTTCTTTGCGTTCATAAAAAACAATCCTTAAAAAAAAAAAAAAAAATCCGACCTACCCTACCTACCAATTTTGAACATGTTACCAGAACCACACTATTTTTTTTTTAGGCCTAAGATGCAACTATAATTACTGTAGGCCAGAATGAATTTTAGCGGAACATTAGCAAATATTTTACCATTAGAAATACTTTTAGAGAACAAGTTTTTTTGTTTGTATCACGTTTTACGTCATTTTCAAAACATACAAGGTCATATTTTCAGGGGAAAGGGAAGATGGACTCCTTCCCCCCTCCTGGGGGGCCTCAATAATAAATATAAGAGTGGATAAATCACTAGGCCTAAATGCAATGTACAATTTGAAAGGGACAAACTGCATTTACCGTATTCTTCATAACTGAGGGGGGACTGATTAAAACAGGCAAAAATATGTTCCAGACAGTTTTTGATAATGATGAGTTGGGGTATATATTTAGATTAAGCTTTAGTTTTAGACTACTAAGCTTGAAAGAAACTAAACTGCCAAATTGAGCATTTGCCTCACTGCTTCAAGTAGACACTGTCGTGATATAATTAAACTGAAAGATTGTATAATCTGCGGAACATTAATGATTAACAGTGCTTGAGAATTTTATTTATATAATGCCATCGCAAATTGGGTACGTGTTTGTTCTATAATCTACTAGACAATCGGGCTTGCTAGACGATCGTACGTGCTAGCCCGATGGTCACTTTTACTAGCCCCGGGCTATCGGGCTAGCGTTAGTGTCGAACACTATACCTATACATACATTGTTCCAATTGCCTTTTTACAGGCTTTTTTTCTTTTTGCCAGAAATGTTGATATTTTCTATGTTATTATTTATTACTAAATATATGCAAACTGTGACCTGTGTATTAGCCGATAACACTAAATATGATTCACAAATAGATGAGAGATGGGGATAATTGTTTCAATTTTAATGCCACAGTCCATCTGTCCTGATCTTACCTTGAATGAGAACCATCTGTACAAGATGGCAAGTTGCATTCACTTCAGTACATGGGTTTGAAGAAATCCAATCCAATGATTTTATCTCTGTGTGAACCAATGGGCCACTCCTAAAAGTTGCTAGTGTCACCATCCAATGCTGGTTGTAAATGCCGGATAGAATAATGCAACTGTCAGTCAAAGACAACCATTTAAGTATAAGCAAAGGATAGATGACTCTTTTCTTGAAGACATTCAGTGTGATGCAGCCCTTCTCAAGTTCTGTAGTGTAAATCTTATTGTTGCTTTTCACTCAAAAAGCAGTTCCAGTCCATCCTGGTGTTTCATCTCTGTTGTGTTCCGGTGAATCGTACCACTGATCCATAATTATGTCATAAAACAAATACAAACAATTCCGGTTTTTAAGTTCTATAATGAGGTAATTTTTACCATACCACAGTTACGACTTGTCTTACAAATCACTATCTGAGTCAAACAAATGAAAACCAGACCATCTGCCATGTTTTAAACGATTGGACACCTGTATGGGCACAATATAATCTGGACTTAGTCAAAAAAAAAAAATTACCTCTGTTTCCGGCGGCCCTACCGACCCTATTTTTTTTTTTTTATTAAATTTGTTCTGAACAATGATTTATCACAATATATCGAGGTAAGCTGACATCACAGAGAAATATTCAGTTACATATCATCAACTTGTATGGGGTTTATGAGATAAATACATGTAGAATCTCACAATATCTTGCTCCAAAAAAAAAAATGCCTACCGACCTACCCTATTTTTTTTAGAGCATGCAATAGGAAACACACCTAATTTTTTGTTGGCCTTATGATTGTGTGTAGTGTAATGTATCTATCTACAGTCGACTTGAGACAGATATACTGCCGCCACACTGAAATACCACACCGTAGTACAGCTGATGGGGTCATTGTCGTACTGGGTACTACAGAAAGGCACCCTGGGTACATTTATGTATACAGAAACGTACCCGAAAATCATCGAAATCCAGAAAGGCCCCCAAATATACATAAATGTACCCGAGACAAAATACAATGTCGTAAAACGCAGTCGTAACGCGTTCTGTTACTTCACGGAAACAAAACTTTCATTGTTTATAAAATTTAATCAATTCACTTTTTAAAAGCCGCTCGCAGTTGCCTCCGCAGTTGGTCTAAATATTTGACCAACTCTTCTTGAATGACGAGCTGCATATTTGTTTACTTTTTTGCGAGGCGTTTTATAATTTACAACTTCCGGTAAATACGTTCTGTATTTTATTACTAACTATGGCAGCCTAAATAACTTTTAAGAACAATAGCGCAATAGTTAATGATAAACAATATTGTTTAAGTAGTTGTTTTATCAATTTCTAAATTGTTTCAATTCCGCCAATGAGATCTTGTTTGTCCGGGTACGTTTCTGTATATTTGGGGGCCGTTCTGGAATTCAGCGATTTTCGGGTACGTTTCTGTATACATAAATGTACACCGGGTACCTTTCTGTAGTACCCGATACGACAATGACCCCATCAGCCGTAGTACATCAGGTATGTGTGGGTCGGTATTTTTTAAACGAACAAATCTTGAGGGAGGGGGGTGGGGGGGTGGGGTGTAGTCTAGACTTTTCAGGAGAGTGGGGGCGGATTGGTGGGAGGGTTGGCGATATTTTGTAGATTTTTCTAGGGGGTAGTCTGAAGAAACGCTTTTCGTGCGCGGTGAGGATGGTTTGTCCATAAATAATTAATAATTTAAACTTGCTCAGCATAAACTCAAAAAAGTGTACGTACGAAGTGAAAGTGTAATGGAATGGTCGATAATTAATCATTTAAACTTGCTCAGCATCAACTCACAATAGTGGTAGTAGGAGTGAAAGCAATCCGAGTCTTCCAGAAATTACCAGAGTTGTCACTAGTCGTCTGCAAATAATGTCAATATTTACTACCGAGGACTGTTACGTCAATGATTTTAACGCACGCTAATTTGCATAATCTTGAAAGTTTCCGGCCAAGACGATTTAATGTTCAAATCGGGTGTCTACAAATAAAATGTATACCAATTTATTCACTCACATATGCCCCTAGTGTTGTTTTAACATTGTGCGCTATGCAGTTGTCGACATGTACAGTATATTATTGAAGTTATTGACATTTTTTTAAATTTACCTCGAAAATGACAGCTTCTCTTCAAAGCCTCAGTTTCGCATTTTAACCCTTTACATATTATGCTGCACATATTCTATAGGACTTTGTCAAGGAGTCAGCGAGCTTTTCAAATTATTTCTGAAACTCTATTCTATCCAGTCCTAACGGAAACGTTGCATAGAAAACTGTTTTAAAGAAAATAAATCAGAATTTCGAAACTAAAACTAGAAAAAATACTACCGGAGTCTGCGTTAGAACAGCTTAAAGCGTGACAATGACGATTTACCATCAAAATCGAGATGCATAGATTAGCAATTATCTTCTTTTCTTTTTTTTTTCTTTTTTTTTTCTCCCGTTACCGTAAAGTTCGCTTGCGCTCGAAGTGCCTTTGATACAGTTTTCATCATCAGAAGAATCGTCGTGTACGAAAAAGTAAATATGTACTGAAATATAAATGATTTTCTTCACAGCACGCATTTCCCGGCAAATTTGCGCGTGGGGAAGTCACGCGCTAACCACGCATGTGCAGTTATGTGTTTTTAATTGCTCTCCAATATTTAAACAATGTATCCCCAGGACGACAGCAGCAGACAATAATAAATAAAAACTCTAATTTATATATATATAACCCTCTTTATATAACATGTAGGCATAAACAATATTGCAAAAATACGATACTGCAGTAAAATATCGATCGGTCAAATCTTATTATACTGCAGTAGCGGACATTTTCAATTTACGTAATGGAGACAACTCTTGTTAATATATTTAGGTCATAAATGGGATGAGTTGTCTTTCTTACGGAATGGAGCGTCCAATAGGGATAATGACCATAAATGCATCCGTTTTATTAGCAATTCGGCTACTACTTCTGTACCGCTGTCAATCAACGGTTTTTGGTTACCCTTTTGAGGGCCCCTATTAACAGCGCGTGTGCGAGCTTGTAATCGGATGTTGTCATTTTTAGCTCAACTATTCGAAGAATAAGAGAGCTTATATAATCACCCCGGGGTCGGCGTTAGCCTCGGCATCCCACATCAAGGTTTGCGTGTAAGCTGTGTTTACAAGTCTATATCTCTTACAATTCTTACCCTAGCACAATCATATTTGGCCATTAGCTTTCTTATAGCATTATCTTAAGGGCTGCTTAAAGAGGCTCTACCTATATATTTTTGTCCACCAATTGATATAAACTTTACTTAATTATAAAGAGGACTATGAAAAAGGTAAATGGCAATAATTTCACCCCAAGTAATATGCGTTTTGCTGGGAAAAACAGGATTGAAAAGATTGGATTTTTGAAATTGTATTCGTAATTGTTTTAGACAAGCCGATTGCGGAGATTTCCGATCTTATTCGTTTACAATCGGAACTTACTCGTCGGATTGGCGAAGAGTTCCGATCGATTCGTTTACTATCGGAACTGCCCCGAATAGTTTGTTTTCGTTCAACTGAATCGCATTGCGCATGTCCGAGAAAATCGTAAAAACTCGTAGTTCTCCGGCAGGAATAAAAAGCTGGGCAGCATTTTATTCAAGATATTGTTTTGATCATAATTAATAATTTACAGAACTGGAATACGAACCATGTTTCTTCTTAGAATACTCATAAAATAGCTTTGTATACATATAAATGCAGTAATATTGAGTATTTAATATTTTACATTAAAAATCGCGTAGATATAGGTAGTGCCTCTTTAAGTAATTTTGGTTCCTGTAACCTCTGGGCTCCCATGGAACCCAAATTCTGATGGTGTCTGTTAAAGTTTCACATCAAATTTTGTGTGTAAGCTGTGTTTACAGGTCTATATCTCTTGCATTTCTTGTCCTAGCTGAACTAAATTTTGGAATTTAGAAATTGTGAAAATTGTGAAATATCATAACAAAAGAAAAAGAAACTTTTTTCACTTTTATTTTCACAGTTTAATATCCCTTGGTTTTAAGTTTTGTTTTTGGTAAATACAGACTAGTTTTGACACCAGCTTATATTAAGAGCCTGTTTGTTTTTTTTTTTGTTTTTTTTTGTTTTTTTTTCAGATTGTGAATTTTTTGGATATAATTGTGAAAAAAGTATACTTTTTGGCATTGTGAATGGGGCCGAATAACGGCCCCAAATCCCCAAATTAGGCATAAAAAAAACACTGATGTATATATCTATAAATTTGGTTTGGGATTTCTTATAGCATTATGCATCTTATTCATACTTCACTCATATTGGGGCATGGGCTCCCTCCTTCCCCCACTCCCCCCCCACCCCATCACAACCTTTTTTTTTTTACATATTTCTGTGTTGTTTTGGTCGATTCTCACACATATATGTTGCCCACTCACCGCCCCCACCCACCCCCACCCACCCCCACCCCTGCCTCGCCCCCTCTTGAAACTATTTCTTTTTTTACATATTTCTGTGTTGTTTTAGTCAATTCTTACACATATATGATTGCTGATTGCCCCCTCCCTCCCTCCTTCCCCCACTCCCCCCCCCACCCCATCACAACTTTTTTTTTTTACATATTTCTGTGTTGTTTTGCATATTTCTGTGTTGTTTTGGTCGATTCTCACACATATGTTGCCCCACTCACCGCCACCACCCCACCCCTACCAACCTGCCTCGCCCCCCACTTGAAACTATTTCTTTTTTTTACAATATTTCTGTGTTGTTTTAGTCAATTCTTACACATATATGAATTCCTGATTGCCCCCACCCCACCCCCCCCCCCCACCCCCTCAGTTGAAACTATTCTTTTTTCTTTTCTTTTTTTTTTCCTTCATATTTCTGTGTTGTTTTAGTCAATTCTTACACATTATATGTTGCCACCCCATGCCCCCCTTCCCCTCCCCACCCTCTCTCTCACCACCACCAACCACACCACCACCACCACCCCTCCTCACCTCCCCCCCCTCCACTTGAAACTAATCTTTATTTTATTTTTTTTACATATTTCTGTATTGCTTTTGTCAATTCTTACACATGTTGCTCACTGTTTCCGGCCCCCTCCCCCCCCCCCTCCCCACCCCCCTTCCCCCTTGAATATATATTTACTTTTTCTTCATATTTCTCGTGTTGTTTTGGTCAATTCTTACACATATATGTTGCTCCCCTCTTCCGACCAGGGGAGGTGGGGCAACATAGCTATGTGTAAGAAATTTACCAAACAACATAGAAATATGTATTAAAAAAAAAAGAGAGTAGGAGGAGCAACCCCACCACCCCCCGCTCGAAATGGAATATTTTTGTTTAATGTTTATTTTGTTTTTACCAATATTTCTGTGTTGTTTTTGGTCAATATATGTTGCCTCTCTCTTCTTCCCACCAGGGGGAGGTGGGGCAACATAGCTATGTGTCTGAATTGACCAAAACAACACAGAAATATGTATATAAAAAAAAGGGAAGAGGGAGCAAACCCAACCCCCACGCTCGAAATGGAATATTTTTGTTTAATGTTTATTTTGTTTTACCATATTTCTGTGTTGTTTTGGTCAATTCTTACATAGCTTCTTACACATATATGTTGCCCCCCACACCCCCCCTGCCTCTCCCCCATGCCCCACTCAAACAACTCGATTTTTAAATATATATTTTTAAAATATTTTTGTGTTGTTTTACTGAATTCTTACATAGCTTTTTACACATATATATTGCCCTCACCACCCACATCTACCCCCCACCCACCCACCTCCCACCATCTCCCCCACACCTCACCCCCCACCCCCACTCAAAACTTGATTTTTTTTTATGTATATTTTTTTTACATATTTCTCTATAGTTTTGATCAATTCTTACACATAGCTATGTTGCGCCCCCAAACCCCACCCCACATTGTTTTATAACCTTGTTTTCTGATGGTAATATACTAGCTATATAATTTATTATTCTCTGAAAAATCGAATAGTCGAGCTGCGCTGTTCTTATCTCAACAGCTCTTGTTAACAATGAAGTGAAGCTTAACTTTACTCTGTAAGTTGTTTTTGTTTGCATAATATCAAATAACAACAAACAGTACAAATAAAACACTATTTTTCGGATACTACTTGCATACTCAGTAGAGGCAATTCGGGAAAATACGGACAAACGTATAAATAAAGGACACTTTCCGAAGAAAAACCGACTTCTTACGAACTATTACCAACAGGATTACGGGTTTCAACCTTTGTAGTTAATTTCTTCCTGCTCTGGGTTTCCACACAGCACGAACCGTCTATGCACACAAAATATGACGTGTACACAGACGTCAATACTTTTTCCAAGAAGTCAACCATCGCTTCCTTTCCGATTTTTCACCAACAATCGATATGGTTTTGTATTTCGATACATGTAGCGTGTAGTAACAGTGCTATTACCAGGTATAATATTTTAGCAAAATATTCAATAAATGGTTACATTTATGTAGATGAAAATTTCTGTTTTCAGAAAGTTACAGGTTTTGGTAGTATTTGAAAAAGAAAATATTGAGAAAAATTAGATTTAAAATCGTTCGCGAATTTTCCCATGCCACACTTGAGAGCAGTCGAGATAAATACGGACACACACTTTCTGAGAGCCACAATCATTATGCTTGTCTGTCAACATGTCCTTCTTAGCCTTCTTCTTATTTATGCTTATTCCAAAGAAATAAAAACGTAACAAATAACGCATACAGTATACTAGTAAAAAAGAAAATAAAAATAATCATACGTACAATAATCAGCATTAAAACTTGTCTGGGTAAATGCCAGTTTAAAAACTGTATAATTATTTATAATAGTAGATAATTAATAATAATGACGAGAAAGTAGTTCTGCATCATTATTTTAAATAAATTGAAAACACTTTTTGTCCGAAAACACACAAGTTTTCTTTCTTTTTAGGCAATATGTTGAAGGTCATAATATATGTCGGTTTATGCTTCGGGCATGCATTCACCATGAGCAACCGGTGGTTTGACTGTTGGTTAAAGGTTACTATGGCAAAACCTGAGACCAACAACCCTTTCAATCCATATGCTATAGCAATACATCAGGGCGTATTTGATGGTCGATGTGTTGCATATCTAAGGCGGTCCGATGCAGCCTTGATGTCGCAAGATATACAGGGAAAACCTGATAGAGAGCAGGGGTGTTTTTTTTGGCTGTTTTAATAGTCGAAATTCGGTCAATATTTCCCAATGCCAAAACATCTTTTTTTCCCAATTAAGGGGGAAAAAATGTCCCAAATTTTTCAAAAAAAAAAAAAATCTTTCTTTTTATGTGTGCCAATCCAATGATTTGGGGTTCAAAAGCTTAAATAAATGCATCTGTTTATCTTGGTGTACAAAAAACAGTATTAAAAATATAATTATGAAAAGAAATGCTTTACTTTATATTTTTCCCGAATTTTATTAAAAATCGCGCTAAAATTCCCAATTTTATGAAAATCACGCTAAAATTCCCAATTCCAGGGGTACCGGGTCATATTCCCAAAATCATGAAAAAAAGCCCTGACGAAGGAAACATTCTTATTAAACCAAAACTTGAACCTATATTCACGAGGTGGACCTCTGCAACGTTTGTAATTTAGGGTTTCGCTGCAAGGAAGTGAACTTGCCAAAGGTCGTGGAAATTATTGAAGGACATCCCTCTATAAAAGTTATCTAAAAATGTTTACTAACGTTGTAAAAGGGCTTAAGCTTATGAAGAAAACTAAGAAAAACCCGAAAGGCTAGAGGCAGAGAGATAAAAATGAAATGATGTCTGGGCCTTTTTCTACTATTCTCACGGGTCCGACTATCGAGACCCGTCTTCCCAATGCCAAATATAGTTGTTTTTTTCCCAATTCTAAAATAAAATTCCCACCTTTTTTTTTTTTTTTTTTTTTTTTTTTTTTTTTTTTTTTCAAAGTCAGGTCAAATATACAAATGTTTACAAGGAAATACTATACTATATAAAAGAACAATATTTAAATCATGTACCATGTATTGAAACCAGAGCAATTAAAACAACCTGATATTTATGTACAACTAACTTGTGAAAATTCCCAATTTGAGGCGTAAAGCGATTAAATATTTCCTTTCCCAATTGCAAAATTTACGGCGAAAATATTTCCAATTTGTCCAGAGGTCTTTTTCCCAAAATGGGCAGAAAAAGGCCTGGATGTAGATGTAAAAACTCTGGCTTATAAAGTTATCTAAGTTTGAAATTTGAAATTAGGCTAATAACGTTTTGCTACTAACCCATTATCGGTAACTGTTGTAAACATTCTCTAATCATGTCCACAGAATACACAGTGATACGTAATGAACTACATGTGTATGTTAAAATTGTAAAACTACAGAACTTTGTAATGAAAATTTCAATGTAAAGATGTTAAACAGTACGAGTTCGAACTGTGTACCTACGTTTGTTTTTTTTAAAAGACTTGACTGTCCGTTATTTCCCCTATTGGAAATTGGTATATCCTGGATTTTCCACCAATGTGTCTGGATTTTCCCTATCGCGTCCGTATTTTTACCGTTTTCACTGCGGGTTATAAATCTACTATTTGGACTGCTTTGGACC
>JAWPHD010003311.1:0-212500 GCA_037043455.1 Cyrtodaria siliqua | reverse complement strand
TATTATAGATCGACGACAAATCTCCACATTCGGTATTATGACCGATGTTGTGATTTTCTTGGCAATTGTCCAACACTCTGCAAGTGTGTTCCTACTGGAACATCTTTAATGTTTAAACGACATTTTATCCCCAATCGAGCTTTTCTTAGAACAGATCTTCAAGTCGTAGAGCCCATTGTTCACATCTGCACTCCTTTTAGCATGTTTGCAATTACAGTGCATGTACTGTAATTGCAAACTTTTTTTTTTGTGTTGTTTGGGGGTATTTCTAGTTGCAGATCCTGGCCATTACGTATACTGATTACGACCCATCGCGGAATGTGATGCTCTAAGAACAGTGATATAGCGGTGTTTGTAGTTTATACATAGTGTAGAAGCAGAGACAAAAGGCAGTCCTGTTGAACATTCTAATTTATTACATGTATAAGTTGTCTAATGATTGCCTAGAACAGTGTATTTTACTTCCGTCTATTGATCCTCGGTTGGAATACACAAGTAGCTTCGTGTGCTAGCAAATCATCATGTAGAGTGGGGACACCATAGTGTCTCGTTCCTGTTATATTAAATAATAGCTTTATATAAGGCTATTGGGCGTGCACCTAAAGCAAATGGGAGGAGTGTTAAGCTTGGTTTACTACACAAGTCAAGCTTGTGAATAAAAGGAGAGGAAATCTTAGTCATTGAAAACTAGTTTGCTAAGCACGGAATTCAAACTAAAGACATCCGAAAAGGAAATCAATATACATAACCATTAGCCGAAAGAGACACATGAAATACTACTCTTTTTTTTTACTTATTCGTTTAATAACAGGTGTTGAGTTTTTATCAATGTTATTTCAACAAAACATTCACGGTATAATTATATTTAGAATATTCTATTTCAATGTCGAAATTTGAAATATATATTTTTCTGGGGCGTCTTATTTCTGAAAGTTTTTGATTTACCTATGTGCATAGAAACGTATTTACACACACACATCCACACACACACACGCACGTACGCACGCACATACACACTGAACAAAGGATAACGTTGCCTATGCTAATAGTATAATGTTATCCAAACAAAATAACGCTATGTCATATATGGCCTTTTATTAATCCTTATTGTGTGTTTGTGGTTGACTGAGGTCCTTGAATGCTGCATTTCTGTTCTTATTTTATATCCATGTTTAACTACAGGTTTCCAGCCATGTTTCACGCGCTTGAAGTTAGTAGTAAACCAAGCGTTAAACCGTACAAGCCCCCTATGAATTGCTTTCCGTGGTATATTAATGGTTAGGACACGACTAGACAACTTCGGTAATTTGGTAAATTGGAAGTATACCATTGAGTTAGACAGTTTTGCCTAGATTACGTTGGAGACGCTAGGGGTATGAACAAGAAAAAACATCTGACTGCTGGAAATGACTTGAATTAATATTGTAAACTGATTGATTCCCAACTATATTATGCAAACACTATATAAAGGCAAACAGTTGGTTAAGGATTTTGATCGAGATTTCTTCTGCGAACAAATGATGTCTTTAACAGTCGCAACAATATCTAACAACGTCGATGTTGTTCTGTTATTTCCCAAACACTAACATCAAATTATGGCAAGCCAGAATGACATACCGAGCCCTTGATGGTACACGCATTAGTGGAGTCCCTACAATCTGTACAGTCTCTCTGCCACCGAGATAAGTAGTTTCGACAAACTGTTGTTGGCAAGATGGATATAGTAGTAATTGGAATATTAATCATACAAACTCCCATGTATGTCAGTTAGTTCTCCTCGTCCTTCCTCCTTGTTTATTCATTTTACGAGGATATAGATTGCGTATATTATCCTCGTTCTTTTTCTCCCATGAGCACTAATTACAATTGTACGACAGAAACCCTTCCTCGTTTATCATCCGCTAAATAAAAAAATCTAGACTAAAGTTTTCAGATGGAATCTTATAGTTAAATTGATAATAAATAGTATTACATTACGCATGGTCATTTACATGTGCGAAATGATGGAGTATATACTGATTCTGAGGCTCATTCAAATATGTGATGTTATTTTGAATCATAATATATGTTACTAACTATAGAACATTCTCAATAATTCGCCATTTCTCAGCGGTAAGCATTTTGGACTGTAAATCAGAAGGTCGCGTGTTCGACACAGAATATGATTTAAAATTAAAAGAAATTGAATTGAGGAAACTATAAAAAAAAAGAAAGAGAAATAAAAAATTGAAAAAAAAAGAATAATTAGAAAACGAAATGAGTGGAAAATAGATGCAAAGGAAAGAAAAATAAATGAAATAACTGGAGGATGGAAAAAAATTAGAGAATTTTAATTAGAGATGCGAAAAATATATTTGGCAAGCAAGGCAAATTCACCTTCACCGCCACTCTCCTACTCATCTTCTTTTGATGTTACTAATCAGATTAGATTAGTACCGCCTTTCCAAGAAAAGGAAGTTGACAAATATTTTCTTCATTTTGGGAACATTTCTGAAAATTTGAAATGGCCAATAGAACATTGGACATTACTTTTACAGTTTATTCATTGGAAAAAACCCATGACGTTTACACTCAGTTAACTGTAGAACAAAATTCCACATACCAAACTGTTAAAGATACTATCTTAACAACTTATGAATTGGTTATAGAGGCAGTTAGGCATACGTTTAGAAATTGTAGAAAAGAAAGTGATCAAGCACTTGAATTTGCTCAAACCAAAAAACAATTATAGATGATAGACGGTGTCCAAGAAAATTGAACGCAATCGTCATAAGTTAAGGCAACTTATTTTAATTGAAGAGTTCAAAAAGTATATTAACAATGATGTTACAACCTATTTAGATGAGCAAAATGCTGAACTTTTGGAAGATGCGGCACGTTTGGCGGATGACTATTCGCTAACTCACAAGGTTTCTTTTGTTCAAAAATCAAGCCATTAGCAGCAGTCTTCATTTAAGAAACCCTCTCACTCGCACGGCAGTACTTTTAAATCTCAGTCTGGTACAACACATCAAAAATCTTATCTCAAATTACAAATCTCAATTATTGCAAAAAGAAAGGTCACCTCATTTCTGAGTGCTTTACTTTGAAAAGGAAGCAACAACAAAAAGAAGGTGTTTGATGACAAACTATCGAGATCACAACTTATAAGTGAACAGCATAGAGATCCTGAGATTTCTAGCTTATTTGATAGGGCCGTTAGTAAAGGAGAAGCTGCACATGTTCCAGTTTATTATTTTATTAATAATGGTATCTTAATAAGAAAATGGCGACCACCTGATGTCCCCGCTGATGATGAATGGACTGTCAATTTCCAAATTGTGGTTCCTAGTTCATATCGTCAGGAAATTATCAGTTTGGCCCTTGAAACTCCTATGTCTGTTCACTTAGGCGTCAATAAGACATATCACAATATTTTGTATAAGTTGAATTGGTCAAATCCCTAAAAGGATGTTTCACAATACTGTAGGTCTTGTCATACATGTCAAATTAAATGTTAGGAAAACCCAATCAGAAGATTCCCAAAGCTCATCTTCAACCTATTATTGTATGTGTGTTAGTGTGTGTATGTGTGTGTGTGCGTGCGTGCGTGCGTGCGTGCATGTGTGTGTGTGTGTGTGTGTCTGTGTGTTTGTGTGTGTGTGTGTGTGTGTGTGTGTGTCGTTCTAAGGTTTATAGTCCCTTTGACAACAACTACAGAACAAGCGCAATCCGGAGACACGTATCTTGAACGTAATGGTCACAATAGAGTCTGGACTTTCAACCTAGTCTTGCATTTGATGAACCTTTTAAGTAAAATAATCGTGGACTGTGTTAACCCCTTGCCTGAGACCAAGTCTGGTAATCAATATGACAATTATGTGTGCGTCAACAAGATTTCCTGAAGCTATTCCACTTAGGAATATAAAACAAAGTCTATTCTGGTCAAGTTTTTCACACTAGTTGGCCTTCCAAAATATGTCCAGACTGATGAATTTCATGTCTGATATATTGCAACCGGTCATGCATGAGCTAGGCATTCAACAGTTTAAGTAATTGCTTATCGTCCGGAGAGTCAATGTGCTGTAGAAAGATTTCACCAGACACTGAAAAACATGATTAAGTCGTATTGTTTTGACACCAATAAGGAATGAAGGCATACACTTGTTGCTGTTCGCCGTTAGAGAGTCTGTTCAATAATCTCTGGGTGTCAGCCCATTTAAACTAGTTTTAGTCACACTGTTCGTGGTCAACCTAAGTTACTTTACGAGGAAATTCTCTCAGAAGAAGACACTTCTTTGAATCTTTTACAATACGTGCCTGATTTTAGACACAAACAGTCAAAAGCTTCTAAAGTAGCTCAGACTAATCTCAAATAATCTCAATCAAAAATGAAAACAAGTTAGGATTTGACTGCTCAAGAAAGAAATTTCAAACCTGGTGATAAAGTTCTTTCTTTCCTTATACCGTAGAAAAAAGGATCATTGATTTAAATTATATTAGCAATACTTGTGGAAGGCGAAAGCAACGTCAACTTTGTCATATCAATATGTTAAAAGAAAACATTGACAGAGATAGCCTTTCTTCACATTTAGTTAATGTAGTTTCCTCTGTCATTCTTGAAAATTCCAGTGACGGATTACAGAATGAGAATGAAGAGTTTGATAAAAATGATCCTGGTTTCGCAAAATTACAAAACAGTGACATTTTGAAAAAATACTGACGAGAAACTGTCACATCTAGAACCATCACAGAGACATGAGCTGAACCAATTAATACATGACATGAGCTGAACCAATTAATACATGAATATGAGCACTTATTTTCGGATGTTCCAACACGCAATGACAAAATTTACCATGATGTCGATTTTGGTAATTCTACACCAATAAAACAGCATCCATATAGAATGACTCCTTCTAAACAACAATATCTCAAAGAAGAAATTCAATACATATTGGACAATGATTTCATTGAACCAATAAACATTATTTGAGTCCGGCAAAACCGGATAATACATACCGGATATGCACTGACTATAGAAAAGTCAACAGTGTCACAAAAATTGATTCATTTCCAATTCCACGAATTGATGACTATTTTAACAAAATTGGAAATAAAAAATACGCAATTTGATCTTATGAAAATATTTTGACAATTTCCTCTCACAGAAAGAGCAACATAAGTTTCAACATTTGTAACTCCAGATGCACTATTTGAATATAAAGTTATACCATTTGGAATGAAAAATTCTCCAGCAACATGTCAACGTCTCGTCAATATGTTACTCTCCGGTTTAGATGGGTGTAAAGCGTACATCGATGATGCGATCATTTTACAGCAACACATGGGAAGACCATTTACAGACCATTATAAGTTTCTTCGATCGACCTACTGATGCGAATTCGACCGTCAACCTCAACAAAAGTGAATTTTGTCGCGCAATTGTCACATGTTTAGGACATGAAGTGTGACAGGGTCAGGTTAAACCTATTGAAGTTAAGGTCAAGGCTGTTTCTGAATTTCCTGTACTTACTTGTAAATTGATGCGTTTTCTCAGTATGGCTGGTTATTATAGAAGCATTTGTCATAACTTTTCTGAACCTTTGACAAATGTATTGAGTAAAACATGTCAGAGGGAAAGATAATTTAATTGCAGATTGCCTCGTGTTTAAGATACTTGTGTATATTTAGACAAGTGTAATATAATATGTGTTAACACATGTTGATTTTGAAAAGACAAAAACATGTCATGTTGTAATATATGTTTTGACATATGTGTTGATTGAAATATTATTACATTATTACATTGCTTATTACACGACGTTCAAAATAATGCTTTATTACATCAATCATTATTTTTCTTTAAGGGGGAAGGTGTTGCCGGAGTGTGTCTGAATGTGTACATGCATCATTCCATGCTGTTACTGATTTGCCCGTGAAGAACAGCTACACTTAGAATAGATGTAAACATATTTACCATGCTTACAATGTATATGCAGATTATTTTTTATGCAGATTCATTCATGATGATGTGGACTGTTTTCATTGAACTGTTTTATGCAAATTCATTTAGGATGAAATTTGGATTAATTGTATTGGATGGTTTCAGTAGCAAATCCTTCAGAAACTGTCTTTAGCAGTATATATAACAGGCTAGCTGGTCTCCCAGTAGTTCAGGTCAGATGAGTTGAGTTGAGATCAATTTCAGTATTCTATAAAATTAATTTAGATTTGGATGCTTTTATAAAATATAATTGTAAGAGGATTGAATACATATTGTGCTCATTCATAATAAAAGTGAAATTAGATATTTGGACTAAACTGGAAATATTGTGGATTAAGTTAGACTTAAAGAGACATTTGCTGTTTTGGATTAAAGAGTCACTTACTGTTTTGGATTAAAGAGACACTTACTGTTTTGGATTAAAGAGTCACTGCTAATGTGAGTTAAACGAACATTGGATTATGTAAATACATTTATTAATTATATTTGTGTGTGGCTGGTTTTGCTTCCTTTCTTGTTAGAGTTTACTCGTAACAAGATCCCTCGTGGACTTAGGATTCATTATGTGAGGAAGTTATCCAGCTTACTTGCCGAACGTCGGTGGTTCTACCCATATGCCCACTCGTGCATGAAGATTGTCTGAATGGGCACTTGGGCTCTTCCTCCACCAATAGAAGCTGGAAAGTCGCCATATGACCTTAACTGTTGGTGATGAAATCCAATTAAATTCAATTCGAACGTCATTCATGTGCGTCTGCGTTGGAGTTTTCAAAGTTTAACACATAAAACGCAGGTATATAACTCGAACAGAAAATGTAGCAATCACCGAACACAGTAAAAAAAACACAACCATAAAACAAAATAAACAAAAAAAACACACACACAAAAAAAATGCATTCAACATTGACATTTATATTTTCTGTGCATTTGTCTTAAAAGACGTATTTCTAGAATAGTGCATTGTAAGGCGTGGGTGGGTGAGGGTTGCGGGGTGGAGGGGGCGTGAGTGGAAGGATTAGACAAAGGGGAGAATCTATATGTAGCCGTATAATTGCCTGAGAAAATAATATTCATGTCAGCAATACGTTAAATAATCAACATAAGTTATGAGCAAACCTTTGAACCGACGTGTTATTGCAACAACTATAATTTCTCGTAATTTGCATTTTGAATGGCCACGTTCTTTGACAATTTTAATGTAGACTCAATTTTTGACTTGTAGTGTTTATTATATAGAGATTGATAATTAGTATTAAATTATGAAAATGAGGTTTTACTTAACAAAACTGTAGAGTTGCTGCAGCAAATTGGAAACAAATAAAAATTAAAGAAGGTGCGAACGAGCAATCAGCTCCAGAAGACGTTTTAAAGTATCTTCCGAAACTTATTGTTGTGGTAAGAGATTGCAGTCTACGTTTACAAATCGATAATGAAGACGTTACAGCAGATGCATATTTGGATTACTGTCTTTCAATACCGACAATGCAAGAAGACGTTATTGCAAGGGACTGGATACGAACCAAACTCACCAACCGTAAATGCTTCGTAATACAAACTCCAGCATTTGCAGAAGGTGCTGATAATGTACCAGTACCGGAATTTGTTGAACAGCTCAATGCTTTGATCGATTATGTGCATGCTGACTGCGAGCCAATGTCTATGAAAGGACATCCCGTAACAGGGCCATGTAAGTAATGTTCTTCGGAGAAAAGTGGTTGAGATGTATATACTGTGAGTAATTAAATACATATTAGTTGTTTTTTTGTATCTTTATATTTAATATTATAAGCACAAAATCACCTACATACAACTTTGACATAAACAGTTTACGCAATAGAGCACACGATAACACTTTTCGCCGACATCTCGTACACGTAAATAAGTTATAATACTATATTGGGTGAGTTCGACTATGGGCAATCAACGCATGTATGACTATGAATGTACGGAAAACTCAGCTTGTAAACGTGATTCCATTTAAATGCCATCAATGTAAAATAAAATCATACAAAAACACGTGTTTTTCTATGAAAACTCAAAGGCACGGGTGCCAGCATTTTGTTGACGTCATCCAGTGACGAAGTTTTTTACGACGGTATGTGACATCACGTACGTTTCATAAGGTAAATATAGGATTAACTGTACTGCAAGTTTGCCGTTGCGGCGGTATGTCAGCTGTTTAATGGTCGCACATTTAGTTTAATGGCGGACATAGAGAAGCCGTTAAACACAATTTGAGACCGTTAAACGACTGATATACTGGCGCAAATGTCAATATTTCCCAACTGGTTAACCCGTTTCTAACGCATTTCAGATATGTTGACACTTTTTCTCACAAACACTTCAAATAAAACTAGATGACATCACGTTTTGACGGTTTAGCGTCACAAGACTGCATCATTTAATAGTCGTATTTTTAAACGTCAAGCAATCATATTGGAGGATTTTTGTCAAGTACCTTATACTCGGGTGTTTTACGTTCGCACATTTGAGACGTAAACAAATGCAGTAACGTGTTATACAATAGTTGCATTAGAAGTACATATCTCAAGACCACGATTTGTAAAACTACTCATTGTTTTTCATTTTCAAATATAACTTTCTGCAGCCTACTTTTAACTTTCATGTGTTATAGATTTCTCTGGTCTGGTTCAAACTTACGTTGATGCAATCAACTCTAGCGATTTCCCTTGTATTGAGTCTGCGATTGAGCGTTTATTTAACATTTATAACAACAAAGCAGTTGACAAAGCTTGTGCCGCGTATAGCAGTGGAATGAGAAGAGAGCTACCTTTTGCCGACTCGGAGGCTCTGTATGTATACGGCTCATGTTATATACTTTGGGAAAGCAATGAAAGTGTTCAAAGATAGTGCGGTACGTGACCATTGCCACAACTTCTGGTTAAAATTCAAGGTAAATATTGCCATTATACATTAACAACAAATGAATAATATACCGTATCGTTTGCCTTATGGTGCACACTTGAACGATTGTGTGCGCAATATGCGTTATGTATTGCGTATTGTACGTATTCGGTAATGCTCTAATTGATATTAACACTTAACATGAGCCTGCACCTTAAAACAGTTATGTCATGTAAATATGAATCACAGGCTAGTATGTTTTTTCTTTACGTTTACGTGTATTAACTATTCGCATGTATCATGTCGCCAACTTAAAACAGTTATGGCATGTGAATTTGAATCGCAAGCTAGTATATTTGTTCTTGACGTTTACATGTGTCATAATAGTAGATAAAGTTCGTATGCATCACGTCGCTTACTTGTAATTTGGCTGACATAAGCAATATAAGTTAAATGTTACTGTTAAAGAATGTCATTTTGTTTGTTTTAAACCTAGCGCATTTCGGAATATAATTGCAACTGTGTTCAAATGAAACGCTAAAATATGCAAGTACTTAACGCAAGCAAACAGTTAACACATCCAATCAAATAACATGTTGACTATAGCATTCATAATTGTATTTTATATAATCTTCTTATATATGTGTTAGGATAAATGTAACCAGGAATTTCAACAAATTAAGAAAGAAGACAATGAAGAATCACTGATAAAATCAAGACACATACTTGACAATTTGTTCAAAGATGTACATGTATGTAATTACCAAAAAGTAGGCGGATACAGAGAATACAAAGCAGACGTTAACCAAATTATAATGCAGTATGACAACGCCACTGATCTTGGGCGAAAGGTTTGTAAACACCAACCAAATTTTCACTAGTATTTAAACACTTATTTGTGCATTACTATATTATAGCACTGTAAATGATAATTTCCAACACTGTATTTTAACAAAATTCGACTATCATTATATATATATTTCTGGAACACTGGATCACGGAGGATTCTGTACAAGGATTTTGTACAAACCACTTACCAGCTGATTCGAACCCGCACATATGACACCAACTTCGACACAACGCCTCGCACAATAGCCGATGCCTTAGACCACTCGAAATAAATGAAAATATATATATATAGATGGAGAAAAAATGTCTACATCGCAGTTTTACTGTAGCACTGTAGACATTTTTTTCCCATTTATTAATTTATTCTAACATTTTCATATCCCCTCGGGGATCCAGTGCTTTTTGAAAGTTATTTTGGAGATGTATGTATTTTTCTCATTCTTATATATATATATATATATATATATATATATATATATATATATATATATATGGAGAACTATTTGCGAACAGCCAAGGATAGATAACCTGCATACGAACTACGGCAGGGCGACTAGCTATGATGGATGACAGAAATCAAACGTATGCATTCAATTCCTAAAAAAGATAGCTGCAACACACGCTGTTAAAGTGTTTCTCTACATCATAACACACTCGTTTGGAGGCACAATTAACATATACACGCTTACATACAATTATAGCTCATATGGGTGGGATCACATTTAAAGATTCAACCACACACACTCTATATTAAGACAGTGACAATGCAAGGTGTCGGATCACTAGGATGCTGTGAATTCAATAAATGGTATATATTGAAGGATATATATAGAAAACTATATGGTTAGTTCCCCCCTCCCCCTCCCCCCCCCCCCCACCCACACACACACACACATATATTGCATTATTACGAACAGTTTGGTGAGAACTTATCTAATGCTTTATTGTCGTTTATATGCACTTCGTGCTGCTCTGTTTGGCGGAGTCAAATTGCATCATGATGGTATTTTAACAAGAAACCCATATGTAATAATTAAATAAACATGCAACGTATGTACATACCGACTTTTGGAATGTAGTTGTATTTGCAAACAGAAGGGATATTAAACACTTTCTTTTAGCAAACTTGTAAATACGTTCCAAAATTAAAATTATAATATTTGACTTTAATAATTAACAGAAAAATCACGTTTTCAAGTTATACGTCAAGGAACGTCGCAATGAACGAGACCTGATTCGCATTTCAGACGAAGAATTAACAAGAAAAAAAGAAAACAAGTTCGGTGAGTGAAAAAAACCATATTTATTAAAACCATAAACAGCAATACTATTAAGAAATTAACAGACCAGTTTTTAAAGGTATGTCTGGTATAATTACCGGATATCTGGTGGACTTAATTCTGAAATTGGTGCTAGCATTTGACTTTTGTGTTTAGCCTTGCATCGTGGTACCTTAACGGCTCATTCTAGTGTGTGTTGCTCGAGCTTCTAAAACGTCACAGAGAATTTTGTTGAATCGGCAACTATATGTTTTTATAATATAGCTTGCGGTGGGTGACGAGTCATCTCTCAGCATTTTCTATTCAGCTCACAGTTCAAGCCTAATTGCATCGTCGATTTCGGTAATTGTATTAACATACCAGACTAAAATCAAACAGACGGTTTCGTTGTTTTGTGTCATACGAAAAAGATCGAAGCAACAGAAGAAATCATACGAAATATTAATCAAAGTAATAATTTATGTAATGTTTGGAACAATGTGAAAAATATAATCTCACATCCGTGAATATTTATTATTAAATACTGTAAGTCAATTGACCAACATATATAAAGCTACACAGTTTACAACATATTTGTCCCATTAGTGGCCATTGATCCTCTGATTTGTCTTCGGACAATTGAAATAAATTAAAACAATAATACTTATTATTACTTTATTACTTAGGAACAATGGTTTTGAGGACTGTCGGTGTAGTAGGCAACGTTTTAGGCGGAGTAATAGGAGGCGTTGTGGGTGCAGTCACCAGTGCAGTAGTCGGCGTAGCTTCAGTTTATGTTTGGCGTAATCGGGACTCTGTTCAGACTGGTAAGTATGCAATAGCAAAATAATATGATGAATAATAAATTCACTTGGAAGTATTGCATTTATTAAATATTGTTGCGTAGATTTTGAAGGAGGCAAACATGTTACACTTTGCACATATACATGTATGCACAGATACAACTGCATGAACACCTGTATATTATGTTTGTGTAATACGTCTTCAAAACTGTAAATCAGTGTGACGTTATACATTCTCAAATGCTAATTTAAGTATGAAATTAAGACTTGCACTGCTTGTTTCTGATTTTATTTTATTCAAGGATATATATTGAATTATACTATTTAATTTAGGATTGACATGTGTACATTTTTGAATGTCACTGCAGATCACGAAAACCTGCTATCTCGTCAACGTTAAATTAGATGTGACAAATACCAAATCATAGTACATAGCATTGCTATTTAAAAATAGAACAGTGACTCAGACAGGAATAATTGATATGGGTAATGCACTCAGTGCATTTGAAAACGAAACGCTTTGTAGAATTTCTAGAGATGTTAAGGCTCCTCGTGCAAAATATGTGTTAATTGTAAGAAATAGATCAACTCTTATGCAACGGTTTCTCATAATAGATTAACCTTTGGGAAAAAGAGACTTGTGTACTAACATAAATACAATCTTGAATTAAACGAAATGCGAGCGGATTGAAAAAAAAAATGAAAAAAGTAAGTCTCGGTTTGATTGAGACTATTCATGAACGGTAGTGAAACGTGCTTGGAACCGTTCACGCCCTCTAGGCCCGGGTTGAGCAGAACGCAATATTTAAAATGTCAATAGTTTAGAAATCTGAGCCATCCCGAAGATGGTATGCATATGACGGTGAACGTGAAACCTTCCATGAGGTATTTTCACACCATTTCATGGGCAGCGGCGTATGGTCCCGGCTTCTAACAAATAGTTTTGCCCTAAACGAGAAAACAGTGGACGAAAAAAAAAAAGAAGAATTTGGTTGGGAGCAGGGGTTATAAGGCCTACGTATCACAGATAACAGTCAACAGACTAAATTAAAATGTGCGTTTTGAAATGTACATAGTATATTTGTTAACGTCGGCCATGGTACTATCTATATGCAATTATACTGCACCAAAGATCCAATGCGATATCGATATGTTCTTCTATATTGTAAAATGTTTAATGTATAAAATAATTTACTTCAAGAATTGAAATGAAAGATTACTTTCAGAACATACTGTATAACATAAAGCAGTACATGTATTTTAGCAATCAGAATCATTTCCGAAAATCCTAGAAATGTTGATATTATACTCGTATATAAAAGTATTTGGCATTTGTTTTCTAAAGGTCCAAAGTCTAGATTGCCTCTTGTGATTGATTTTAATGCATGTCATGGTTAGATCGCCCAATCCATTGAGGATTTTAGTATTAAGTGGTGTCGTAGAGAACAAGCTGACCCTAACTACCTTTCTACTTGGAAAAATTCTAATTTTAACATCATAGATACCCGTATTAACTTCTATACGGCTAACCCCTCCCTACTTCCCCTTAGACCTAGGTTTTCATTCGTAATTTAAAATCAGGAATCCAGGAATTTCATAATAAGTTTGATTTAGTTCTTGCTGATAAAGCAGCTAATAATATAACTATTGTTTGACGCCTCCATTACGTCAATGTTTCATCACATGAACTCGGGAGTACTAATTCGTATACAGTGCAATCTACTAAAGATAATGTTGTTTCGACGCATATCACTCAGTGCACGATGTTCAAGGCTGGAGTAGACGAAAAGCAAAACAGACTTCCAACGATGTACTGGATTCCCAAATTACACAAACAACCATATAAAGCCCGTTTTATTTCCAATTCTAGTTCTTGCACCACTACACATATCTCCAAACTTATAACATATTGTCTTACTGCCGTTATTGATCACGTTAAACAATATTGTGCTAAAGCTTATGAAAACTCTGATATTAATTTATTTTGATCTATTAAAAAGCCAGGTGACGTTCTTGATAACATTTGCAATAAACGTCAAGCTTCATCTATAAGTACTTATAAGTTTTCTACACGATATACACTTTTAACACATAACCTTATCAAATACAAGCTTATTGCTCTCAATCAAAATACTTGTGCTAGGGGAAATACTACATATGTGGCCTGTAACAATATTAAAGCGTATTTTACTAAAGGGGGATTAGACAATTACACTATCTGGAGTTGCCAAAAAGTTTGTGAAGCACTCATACTCCTATTAGATAATATTTTCGTCAGGTATGGAACTACCGTTTATAGACAAATTGTTGGTATCCCTATAGGTACGAACTGTGAACCCTTGTCGCAGATTTGTTTTTAGATTGCTATGAAAGAGATATCATGTTGAGTCTTTCAACAGATACCCAGGCAAATGCTATTGAAGCCTTTAATGACACCTCTCGGTATCTGGATAACATATTGAACTTTGACAACCCTTTCTTTTCTACTATGGTTAATAATATACATCCTAAAGAACTTCAACTTAACAAAGCTAATATTTCTGATATTAACGCTTCTTTTCTCGATTTACATCTCTCTATTGAAAATGGTGAACTAATTAGCAAAATCTATGACAAGAGAGATGATTTTAATTTTGATATATTTTTAATATTCTCGGTTCTCCGATCACCTTCTACTAACCCTGATCTTCTTTCCAAATATAAAAGTAATTTAAGGTCTCTTCTGCGACAAGGACTATCACAACCTGACTTCTATGGTGATGTGATTTATAAACTTCGTAAGATTCTTGGTCATTATCAATTTCATACTATCTTTGATAACTTGTTAAACAGTTTATCAAAAGATGTTATGACCCTATCAGTTTGCAACGTACTACATGCTTGGTGGTGGACCCTTTTACAGTTCGCCACTATGCTTTCCTTTATAATTGTACGATGATCGGACAGGCTGTGGACCCTATGATGACGCCTACCTAAAGCCCATTGGGACGATGGCGTTTGATGTTTGTCTATGATCTTTCTTGTCGTGCCCTTAATGGTTTATTCTCTTGTTGCTCTGGCTTCTGCCAAGTCATTGAGTACCTTCATTGTGGCTTTCTAGGCTATTGTTTCATTGTATTATATTTACACAAGCATATTTGTGTTTTACTTATATTGCCTATTGATGCTGCCTTGTTGGTTAGAGATAAGATCATGTCGGGGATTTTTTTTATTTACACTGTCCTGTTTTAATAGGATGACAGTAGGGTAAGTGTGAGGTTTGGTGCACCCTAGAACCGGTTTAAACCCCCAGGGGCCTACTTTGCCACTGACCGTTCCAAGGCAGTAGCCCTATTGTCAACCCTTTTGTGTTTGTGATGTCGTTTGCATTTGTTATTACTTTTGCCTTCTTGTTTGTCTCTTTGCGTGTTTGTTTCTGTGTTTTGTGGTTGACTGTCCTCCTTGAATGCTACTTTCCCTGTTCGATCTTTTTATATTTCTTTATACTGCACAACAATGTCGTGTGGCGACCGTAACAAGTCTCCTCGTACATCCAATCAATATTGTTATTTTTACATCCTACAAGGATCGTATGACATTCATTGATCCAGTTTTTCCTTAAACACGTGTGTTTCATATACCGCGTTGAAGGTTTTGTGCTCATCGACATTTTGGCCCATTTTATTACGGTTTTCCTTAACTTTCCTCATTATCTTGTATTAGACACTGACGTCGAGTTTTGAACCTCTTTTAACATTCCGTAAATTTACTAATATTATTTCTTATGGATCTTTGATACGATTCTATTTAGTATCTGTAATAAATACTAATTGGCCCTTATTTCGCTTTTCACAGAATGGTATTACTCTCCAAAAAACAGATTGTGAGTCTATTAGTCAATACTTTTAAAATAAATCTTTCTCCTCTTCGGTTACACTCTGCGTCATCAATACAAATTCCACAAAATAACTCTTCATTTTTTAGAACTAAACCATATGTACGCCTTTTACTTTTAAATCTTCATTCGGCAACTTCGTGTCATGTTCCTTCTAATAATATTCCCCGCGCTTGCAATCAGGAATGTTATTCATTCAATTTTTGGAGATCGCTGAGCCCGATCCTTATATTTAGTTATCGGTGGTACAGTTTCAATTTCTTTTGTTTTCTTACTTAATTTTTGATTCGGTGGTTCCACTACTCCGGCCGATTAAAGGCTCTGGGTATTGTTTAACCACTCATATGATATGTTGTCTGATTTTTAATTTAGTATTTTGGCTGTTACTTGTGATACGCAGGCTTCATAACCGCTGCTCCCAACTAAATTCCATTATGTTTATTTCGCTCTTCGGAGCATTTAATTTTATTAGATACTGGGCCTCATACGCCGTACGACATGGGGAAGAAATATACTCCATGTCCACCGCCATATGCATGCCATCTTCGGGATGGTTAAAATGTTGTACTATTGATTTTATGAATATTGAGTTCTGTTCAACCCGGGGCTAGAGGGCCTGAGCGGTAGCTAGCATATTTCATTACCGTTCATGAACAGTCTCAATCAAACCGAGACTGCAATATTTCGTATATGTCATGTTCGGCCGTTTCCAAAGGTCCACTCTCATTCTCTTTTATATAGCACAGTGGCGTTGCTTGTGCAGTGTGGCGGCAGTAAAACGTCTCCCCGCGATTGCAATCAGGACTGTTATTCATTCGATCTTTGGAGATCGCTGAGCCCGATACTTATATTTAGTTATCGGTGGTACATCAATTTCTTTTGTTTTCTTACTTAATTTTTGATTCGGTGGTTCCACTACTCCGGCCAATAAAAGGCTCTGGGTATTGTTGAACCAGTCATAGAATATGTTGTCTGCTTTTTAATTTAGTATTTTGGCTGTTACTTGTGATACACAGGCTTCATAACCGCTGCTCCCAATTAAATACCATTATGTTAATTTCGCTCTTCGAAGCATTTAATTTTAATAGATACTGGAACCAAACAGTCTCAATCAAACCGAGACTGCAATATTTCGTATATGTCGTGTTCGGCCGTTCCCAAAAGTCCACTCTCATACTCTTTTACTAGGATTTTTAATAATGGCTCAAAGGTTTCCGTAACTCCTCTAGGATCACCTGATTTGAGGAAATACCATATAACGTTTCCTTTCAGAAATCATTTAGTTCATTCAAGACGCAGGATGTTTCCCTGTATTAATAAGTGAAATGCTAAGAGATCTTGCATTAAATCAGCTGTTAATGGTAGGTTGTTTAATGGCTTCAAATGTTGATTGACGTACATCTCACGTCATTTATGTTCTGACTTGAAATGCAACCTGTTGCGGTATACAATATGTTGGACAAACAGGTCGATCCTTAAAAGTTCGATTTCGTGAACACAACTATAATGCAAGTAATCCTAAAAAATTAAACAATAACTTGTACCAACACTTTCGTCAGTCAGGTAATAATGTTAATAACGTAACTGTTCAACTGGTTGAATATATGTTTTGATAATGATGCTACTAAAAGCTTTAAAATAAAAGCTAGACATATTGCAGAACTTAAGTGGATGAAAAACTTACAGAGACCTTATCCACTCGGCCTTAATGACACTATTTATCAAGAAGGAAATATTTCTAAAGATCCTAATATTGATATATTTTCTATATTTTCTATTCAAAAGCGTAAATATAGGTCTCATGGTCTTAATAAATCTAGGTCCCATGATCATGGCGGGGATTTCTTTATTTACACTGTCTTGTTTTAATGGGATGACAGTAGGGTAAGTGTGAGGCTTGGTGCACCCTAGAACCGGTTTAAACCCCCAGTGTCTTACTTTGCCACTGACCGTTCCAACGCGGTAGCCCTATTGTCAACCCTTTTGTGTGTGTGATGTCGTTAGCATT
Source organism: Cyrtodaria siliqua (assembly GCA_037043455.1). Lineage (NCBI taxonomy): Eukaryota > Metazoa > Mollusca > Bivalvia > Adapedonta > Hiatellidae > Cyrtodaria > Cyrtodaria siliqua. Next base: position 194,856 of record JAWPHD010003311.1, on the reverse strand, counting down.
TATTTTTACTTTTGCCTTCTTGTTTGTCTGTTTGCGTGTTTGTGTCTGTGTTTTGTGGTTGACTGTCCTCCTATGACGTAAAACACCATACAACCAAACAAACAACTCAAATAAGTAGAATTGAAAATTCAAAAAGCAGTCTGTTTAGTTCGATCAAAACCTCCGGAAACTATCTTGATACATTATGGTGTACTTTTCTTGCTTATAATAATGTCAGCAATTCCTTTTCAAAGGCCCATCATGATACTTATTGACTTATGCTAGATAACACATAGGTAAAACCGAAAACCGCGAGATTTTGTGAGATGTTGTTGGTATTCTGGTGTTCTTGGTGTTACTTAGATTTTATGTAGCCATGATGATAGTATCGATTCGTGATTGGTTTAATATTACTGCTCAATATCTATATGACATGCTCAATAGTGATGATCCGTGTTTTGCTCATATGGTTACTATCAGTGATCCTCTAGAGCTCAGTTTGAATGAGAACAGCAGTTCATATACCATAGCAGCACTCCGTGATCTTCATTTCTCGAATTAGTACACACATAACATACATGATATTAGAGATGACTAACTTTGACATCGTTATCTATCCACATTTAATGTGTGTCTAGACCTTACATTAAAAAGCAGTGACTTAACCGTTCATGTTTCGAATCGTGTATTATACTAAACCGCCTAATTTATCATTCGTGGAATCTATTTTTAGATATTTGTAGACATGTTCTAGAGAAATGCATTTTGCTATCGGAAAGAGAAGGTTCGACTAAACTTGAATGTTTTCTGACAGATAAAAAATTGCAAAATGTCCTCGACTCAGTTTGAAAGTCACTCCAACGTGACACTGTTGTATCACATTTCATTCTTTAAACCGCAAGATGGAACGTAGATATTAATCGCCGCGTACACAGTAGATTCTTAATCAGTGTTTGGCTGATGAGGATAGGAAAATACTCATTCAATAAAGATACAATACATGATGAAGGTGAGCATCTACCTCGGGGAAACCTTAACATCCACCATCTTGAAAGTGACTATACATTTCCTTCCGTACATCTTACATCACAGTGTAGTTTAAACATATCAACATTGGTATTATTGTTGAAAGCTGTTAGAAATGATAGGTAGGGATGTGATTTTAAAAACAATGTATTTTGTTGTTTTTTCTTAGCGAAACATCAGAATTACCTCCATACATTACAAGTAACATTTTTAGCTATACAAACGTGTTGCTTTGTCAAAATTAAATGTTCCGTATTGACAAAAAATGCCAATGCTGCCGTTATTTAAAAAGCGCTAACATGTTTTTTGTGTTAAATCAGTTCGTAATGTTAAAATTATCTCCGTTTTCATTGTCATGTGTTACGGTAACGTTACTGCGTTTTAAATAAAAAATACAGAAGCGGCGAACAATATGATGCCATGTTAATGCTGACGGTCTGTCTCTACTGGTAAATCTTGCTAAATAATTTCATATTTTTAGAATGTCAATCATTAGCTTCCGTTCTGTTCAAATTCTATTTCATGTTTTTTTTCCCAGTTTGGTCAATTAAATCATGTTTCATGAATGAGTTAAGCCTGTGACATAAACACCTATATGTTTCATAAAAATAGTTTGTTATTTCTTCGATTTTCCATTGACCAAAATAAAATAACAGAGCAGTTGCTGAAGCGTTTACCACGTATAGTAAGGGAATGCGAAATGAGCAGGATCAGCAGCCATTTGATGATTGTGAGGCCTTGGTTATAGCTCATGTGATATACTTTGGGAAAGAAAATAAAGTGTTCAAGGATACTGCGGTACATGGCACCGTGAAAGAGATGAAGAAAGTAGATTAGCTACAGAGAAGCTAGAATTAGAAAGTTGATTGGCAAGGGAGAAGCAAGAGTCGGATAAGGAGAAGCTAGAATTAGAAAGTAGATTAGAAAGAGAGAAGCAATAGTCGGATAAGGAGAAGCTAGAATTAGAATGTAGATTAGCCACAGAGAAGCTAGAATTCGAAAGTAGATTGGCTAAAGAGAAGTTAAAATTAGAAGGTAGATTAGCTAAAGAGAAGCTAGATGAAGACGGTTGATTAGCTAAAGAGAAGCGAGATGATTATAAAGAGAGAATAGAACTAGCAAGGCAGTTAGAGCATGAGAGGTTCGAAACGGATGGTAGACTAGCTAAGGCTAAGATAGAGATGGAGATGGAGAAAGCAGCGTTAGATCATACGTTAGCTTTAAAGTTGTTAGTAGCCAAGAAAGATAGTGAAGACAGTAAAACTGTAGGTAAAGCTAGCTATACTGGGAAGTTAAAAGGTCCGAAATTACCATACTTTGATGCTGACAAAGATAACATGGACAGTTACTTGTTACGGTTTGAACGTTATGCGGAGTTACAGGAATGGACCAAGGATAAGTGGGCAGTCCATTTAAGTGCGTTATTGAGAGGCAAGGCCTTAGATGTATTTTCTAGATTACCTAGTTCAGATTCTCTTGACTATGACAAGTTAAAGGATGCTCTTTTAAAGATATTCGAGTATACTGAAGAAGGTTTTAGAAAGCAGTTTATAGCTTATTTGCCTGAGAAAGGCGAGTCATTTATTCAGTTCATTAGAAGGTCTAGAAATTACTTAGATAGGTGGTTAGAGTTAGGGAAGGTAGCGCAGACTTATCAAGGCCTCATATATTTCTTGTTGCGGGACCAGTTATTAAATGTTTGTAGTAGAGATCTGTTCTAATTTCTGAAAGAAAGAAAACTAACTAGTGTAGAAGAAACGGCAACACAAGCAGATCAGTTTGCCAAGGCTAGAGGTGGAGCTCATAATGTAGTGTCGAAAGACAGAACTTTTAGAGATAGGCAAGGGGACGATCATAGTAATAAACAGAAAGTCCAGAGTGGAAACTATAGAGGTGGAGGTAGTTCGACGATTGCTAGAGGAGGTAGCAATAGTGGTTACAACATAGGTATCCCTTGTATTCGTTGTCGTCACTGTAATGGGAATCACGCTTCACATGAGTGTAGGAAAGCGGTGAAAGTATCCGCTGTCGTAGATAATTTTAGTGACAATAGTAAAGTAGACAACAATTTAGGTAGTCAGAACAAAGGTTTTAAAGCCCATGGAATTTCGGTAGAGGTGGTCAAAACCGAGGTAGAGGTAGAGCCAGAGGTTGTAATAGTCTGGTTATTAAAACCGAGAGTAGTAGTTGTTGTGTTAAAGTGGATGGCGTAATAGCGACGATCGGAACATGTCTCTTTCCGTATGCAAATCTTTCAACTACAGATGGTAGAGTGAATGGCACGGACGTAATTGTAATGAGGGATACAGGTTGTACAGGTGTGGTAGTTAAGCGTAGTTTAGTTACGGATGAGCAGTTGGTAGGCAAACAGTCACCGTGTATGTTGTTAAATAAGTCGGTAAAGTACGTACCAATAGTGAGAATAGATGTAGATACACCTTTCTTTAAAGGGACTACAGATGCACTATGTATGGACGACCCGATGTATGATTTAACGATAGGGAACATAGAAGGTTCAGTATTTCCGGTAGTGTCCGATTTTAGGAGTAGCATAAGTAATGCAGTAGAGACTAGAGCGCAGGTTCAGAAGCAAGCTCAGGCTTATAGAAAATTAAAGGTTCCTGCAGCCGAAGGTGACACATCCAAAGCGGAGTTTATAGAAGCACAAACTCAAGACGAGTCATTAGATCCTTGTAGAGTGAAGGCCAAGGATGGTGTAGTGAAGACGTGTAAAGGGTCCGGTAGTTCTAAGTTTGTACATAAGCATAGTGTATTGTACAGCGAATTTGAAGATAGTGGTGCTAGACAGTTTCATCAATTAGTGGTACCTACCCAGTACAGAACGACAGTGCTTAAGGTAGCTCATGAGTCGATTATGGGAGGTCATTTAGGCGTAAAGAAAACGTCAGATAGAGTATTGATAGAATGTTATTGGCCAGACGTTAGTTGAGATGTAACTAGGTATTTTAGGTCTTGCGTTGTATGCCAAAGGACAGTACCAAAAGGTCGAGGGACCAAAGTACATTTAGGTCAGATGCCACTGATAGATACACCATTTAAGCGGGTAGCCGTAGACATATTTTTCCAGTGTCGGATATAAAAAATAGGTATATTTTAACCATGGTAGACTATGCAACTAGGTATCCGGAGGCAGTATCATTGCCCTCAATTGAAACTGAGAGAGTAGCTGAGGCATTAGTTGATATGCTCAGTAGGCTAGGTGTACCAGCGGAAATGCTGAATGATTGTGGGTCGCAGTTTACGTCAGAACTTATGACTGAAGTAAGCAGGTTGTTGTCTTTGCGTCTAATCACGACAACACCGTATCACCCTATATGTAACGGGTTAGTCGAACGATTTAACGGGACGTTAAAGCAAATATTACGGCGTATGTGTACAGAGAGACTCAAAGATTGGGACAAGTATCTCAATGCTTTGCTGTTTGCATTTAGAGAGGTTCCACAAGAGAGTTTAGGATGTTCGCCGTTTGAGTTATCGTACGGTAGATCAGTCAGAGGTCCCATGAGGATTCTTAGAGAGATGTAGGCAGGTGAAGTAGACAGTGATGAGGTTAAGACTACATATCAGAATGTTTTAGATCTGAAGGAGAAACTAGAGGAGACGTGTAAGATAGCACAAGTCAGATAATTAAGGCAAATACCAAGTACAAACGGTTCTATGACCAGAAAGCTAGAGATAGGAAATTTAAGATAGATGACCAGGTGTTACTGTTAGTCCGTGCAGTTATTGACATTTTGTAACCACGCCATCTTTGGCCTTCACTCTACAAGGATCTAATGACTCGTTTTGAGTTTGTGCTTCTATAAACTCCGCTCTAGATATGTCACCTACGGCTGCAGGAACCTTTATTATTTTATAAGCCTGAGCTTGCTTAGGGAATCGAGGCACAACATATATACAACGGGATTTTTCTCCTGTGTAAGGGGCCCTGTGTACAATTTGGGGAACTTGCAGTAATGTATGTATACGACTGCCATCTTTTGCTTAGTGCAGGGCATATGGTTTTGTCATAAGTGCTACAACATCTATTTACCCACCATCCCCATCCCCAACCACAGACTCCATAAAGCCAGTAGAGCGATACGGGCCCTCCGGGGCCTCTTGTTTGATATGGTATTTAGTAATTTCAGTCAAATCGATTCGTAGCAAGATAAATATATCGAATCCATGTCGTTTTCTGTCATTGACGCTTTACTTAATACAACCACTTCACAAACTGATGTCATTTTCTTGCACCTTGCGAAATGGTAGCTTGTACTGAAGAAGAAGAAGAACACAACAACACACAACTATGACACATTAAACACACACACACACACACACGAACAAAATAATAGAATGCTTGTTTCTTTTTATGTACAGCGTGTGGATTATTTTCAGAATAAAGAATAGGTTTTATGTGGATCTGCGAAGTATATGAATTCTAAATTTACAAAATGTATCACTTAAAGTTTGCCTTAAATTGATTTAGTAGAAGTCTCGACTGGTAAACGCCGCCGGTGCTATGCTAAAATAAGTTGAGCAACTTACGCGGCTGGATTTGCGAGAAATTTAAAAAACTCAACGTGAGTTGCCTTGTTGTTTCCATAATATTTTCATTTTGCAACAGTGTATCAAAATCGAAGATCGCAGTTCTACCTGACTGTAATTAGAGTATGTTACAATTCAATTTCTGTTTTGAAATTTGAACAAAAAAATACTGAGTTTTCCCTAAACTCCCGATGAAGCGGAAACGTCTAAAACAAAAGCTGGTAAACATACCTGTTATTTCCCTGTAGACAATATCCATCGTTTGTGATGAAAAGTGACACACTGTTTGACAACATGCATGCATTACACTACTTTAATCGAACGTATCTTGCGTAAAGAGAAGACTGGAAGTATAACCAAAATTGTCTGGTGATAGATGGTGCCAGATTTGCGGCTTCGGTGCACTATTTGAGCTAACGAAATAATATCTAAATTTGAGGCTTCGGTGCAAGATTTGAGCTAATGACATATTGATCTCTACGTCTTGCAACTGCCTCTTTCAAGTAGTATGTGCAGATGTGCGCGTTTGTGCAGATTTAGTAAAATAGTAAACGTAAAAGTATGACAGTAAGACAAACGTCATGATAAGTGATAAGTAAATGTGTTAGGTGTTAAGTAAGTCGTTTTAAAGACATGTTTTAAAACTGGATAAAAACAGTGTTTTTCATTAGTCTCAGGGTAGTTGTGATTGATTTGGCATATCCTTGTTTAAAACTGAGCAAGTCAGAGAGCACAAGTACATCATTGTGTAATTTGTTTAACGGGACACTTGTCCAATGCAATTAGAACTATTTATATCTGGCTGTTGTACGAATTTAACGATATGAGAAAGGATGCATGTGGAGGGTCATTTTCATGGTATGCTCAATATACGTTGGACATCGGAACTAAACCATAGACAATAGTTAAACAAATCATCAATACGACTCGCACCATTACAACCGACAACCTAAATCACATTCTCTAGCCTGGGCCTTACGATGGCTCGAATGTGTTGGTGTTGATTTTTTTAAATTTCGCGCGCTCAAATCCATCTTCGGGAATTGCTTTTTTTAGCACAGTATGATTTGAGCGTTTACCAGCCGTGAACATGGCTGCGGCAACGTGTCACGATCTAAATGCCGCGATCTAGATGGCCGTATTTTAACAAAAGGAAAAACGACGATAGATTTTTGTTTACAGCATTTCGATAAGATACAAGTTGGAAATGGCAATGGAGACGACAACCTAAGATAGTTGGTTGACTGATTAATGATTTAAACGTTTTTGACAAACAGTTTATGGATGTGAAACATACAGCGCGACTTTATGATAAGAGACTTTGTAGTAGTTTTCATTTTAAATGTGGACAGTATAATAACCACACATCTCTTTGTTCATCCGAACATTGGAAGACATTAGGAGAAAAGTAGAGAGAATCATGAGAAAGAAAGTTATCCAAATATAAACATATTTGCGGTCAATGTAAAAACTGCTCTCGGTAAGGCATTGCACATAAATAATGATACTATTATCTTATTATTTATTATAAAGAATTTTAAATCAATCATTAAATATTATATGTTTTGAGATAAAGTTCGACGGCCATGTTTGTTTCATGAACATGTTTGTGTTTATTTAAATCGAAATCAATACAAAACAATAGATATTTACAATGCAATAATATAAATTAATGGATTAAAACTTTACAATGAGTTCATCCTTAATGGTCATCGAGATCAGATACGCATTATTTAAGAAATAGAACATAGTTTACTGTGAATTATCGTTTAATATATCACGGTTTGTCGTTCAATTGTAAACAATAATTTCACGAGCCCGAAGGGCGAGTGAAATTATTGTTTACAATTGAACGACAAACCGTGATATATTATAGATAATTCAGGGTAAACGATGTTCTATTTCTATTCTAATACCCCTAAAATGTGAAAATAACGCACACATCTGAAATCTTTCGCATTGCTTTGTTTACTCTACTAACGTTGCGTACGTTACAATGCACTATGCGCAATGCGCAATGCTTATTCTCCTAACGTTGCACAAATTACAGTGATATATCGTTCAATATAACGAGATATTTTAAACTAGGCTATATTGTGCGGGTGTATTAGAATATATTATATTATTATCAGGATTCAAATACTTCTCAACAATTGAAACTGAACGTGTCAACATGTTGGAAATTATTGTAAAAATGGTTCACACTATTTTTAATTATACATAGATTATAATCACTGTTTGCGCAAATGATTGACTGCGCGTGATAAGTTGTAAGTAATTTATTTATTGCAGTGACATGTGTAAACAAATAGATAGTTACGTACTATTTATAATCAAATGATTAACACGCCCGGTCCTACGGGCACGTAAGTAAATGTATATATCATGGTTGTGAACTTATCTGTCATTTTTGTAAACGTATTTACGTATCATAACGTGGTCCGAGTATTAACTGTCATACCCCATCCAACATATTCTCCAATAAGCGAAAACGGGGTTGGCTGGGGTATGAAATAAAACCTTAATTTCGGCTTAAAAAGTTTGCATATTGTAAAATTACTGCATTTAATAGGTAATTTTAAACAAGTTATCGCAATTCTTCAGTATTTTTTTTTTTTTAAATTGTGTTATTGTCGAATTATCCGTTCTAAAATCCTGCTAATATAAGCTTTCCCATCGCTTAATGAAATTAAGGCGGGTCAATGTAATGGCTAAAAATCATATTGACCATTTTACTTAGAAACGGTTTTTGGTGAGGAATGCAAGCACATTGGTAATACGGAACGTCAGTAAAGTGTTTTCATTTACTGGGACTTCTTGTCTTGTATTTTGACTGTCAGTAAAGTGTTTTCATTGACTGGGTTAAAACTTGTCTTCACTAAACAACGGGTATCTATGTCATTGTTTATTTAAACTCTATAGTAGACAAACTAAGTTAAAAGAGTCAGCAATTGAATTGCAACTATTATTAACTATTACAAATCCGTGGTGGATTAATATACATGTATATCCGTACTAATATTAACATTATATGATTTATGTTTATCATACGGATAACAAGCTGTTTAGTTGACTGTTGTGAATATAATACACCGAAAAACAAAAGAAACGCATCACTTAGTTAAACAGCTGTATCTTTTTTACTATCATCACAATTTATTCGGGCTAAAATAAATTCATAAGACCATTATTATATTGATACACTTTGAAAATTTAACAAAATTCGGATAACGATAAGTATAGATTTCATTCGATTGAAGGAGCACACCCCCAAAGTCAAAAGTCACAAAATTCAATATGTTGTGTATCCGCCGCGCGCATGGATGCACAGGATATGTGTAAAGGAAATTTTGGTGAATTGTAATTGATTTATGTAAAGAAGTGTTATATATACGCCTTCTCATTGTTCTTCTATATATGTTTGTTTTATAATTATTAGTTGTGCATAATTCTGTGTGTATCCTTGTTTATGTATATTTTCTCCTATACATGGAGGAAATAAAGAATACTACTACTACTACTACTACTACTCATGCAATATCTTTGAAAAGCGAGAATAATATTTTATTTTATGACGTAGAAAACTTTGAACAGGTAAATTAATCCACAGGTAAATGTATTTATCAATTATCTGGCAATAGTTGTGCAGCTGTAAAAAATCAGATTTACCTCATTTCCCAGTGCAGTCACGTAGTGGTAAAAGTAGTATATACCTCATGCAAATAATACTTATGTTTACATACAACTTTGTAGCGGTTTTAAGTATATGTTTCTCTCCGGGACTATCATTAAATGTTCATATGATGTTTAAGATTTAAATTGGTTAATTGATAGTTCTATAACAAGAGTTGTTATGCATCTTTAAGTGTATACCGTCCTATTCCAAACACAGCGATTGCGAAACAATATAAAGATTTCATTCAAAATTCATTATTGCTCGTTTTGAAACTATCATAATATTGTACAAATACGTGTGTCTACGTATTGCAATTGGTAGCGTACGTATTTGAGAAGGTTCGGTGTTCATCCACTCGGACCATTTATTAGAATGGTTCCGAAAAGTATGGCATCCGCCTTTAGGACAACAAATAGCTTCTTGTTATTTAAAATAAACAATAAAACAAATAATTGTAATATCGCTCATCCTTATATTAAAGGGACATCTGTAATAATTGTCTGTAAACAATCCTAAATAAAAGCTTGTAAAAATAAAATAAGACAATGTGGTTCCGCTTCATATTGAAATTGAAGTGCGCTATTTGGGTCTCATTTCCCGTCCGATTATATCATTGTACATGAAATAGTTTAGTATGAAAACTCGACGACTAGACAAGTTGTTGTTGTACACGTCATAGATAGTTGATACATATGGTGTTTTAAGACCATGAGAAGTTTTATATTTCTATTTGTGAAAACACTTTGATAGCGTAGTTGTATGGCACGCCGTTTGCAAAATAATAACGAGAACCTTGGTTACACTGAGAACCTAGAGTTGAGAACCTACGTTCTTAGCTCCAAGTGCACAATACTTCCAATAACCTAGGTTCTCGGTCGAGATCATACGTTTCTATTTTGAAAAACCTGGTCAGCGCCAAATGCACAATAATTCCAAGAACCTAGGTTCTCAATCAATATCCAAAGTCTTCATGAAAACCAAGGTTCTCACAGAACTTGGGATCTCGACTTGAGAACCTAGGATCTCGGCGCCAAGTGCACAATCATTCTGAAAACCTATGTTCTAATCGCAGTTATTTAATAAAAGAAGCGCACCCGAGATGCTAAGTTTTGCTTGGGTAAGTCATCTCAGAGCATAGGTTTTGACTAGTTATAGTGTGTTCGCGCACTTGTTCGCCATTAAAAAATCACATATTTTGAAAGTTCTAAAAGGTAAAATCCCGTTTAGAAAAGGAGACACGTCCCAATATGTCATTTAATGCGCAGTAAATATAAAAAATAACCCCAATATGACATTTTGTTTAAATCGATGATTGAATGATAGTATAGCATTAATTATATGCCATACTTACTTGCATTTTTATGATAAGATTTAACAGTACTGTGCGTAAAAACATAGCGTGTTACGCTGATTTTCTCCTATCATTCAAGTTTGTATTAGAACTAATCCGCTTTAGATTAAAGTTAACTAATATCGTATAAAAATTTACTGGTTAATGGTCTAATATCCCAGGAAAACAATAACAACTCCCCAGTATTACACGTATGCTTTAAATATTTTGAAAACACTGTACTAATAAAACCGATATGCATAATTGCCTTCTCGTTAATTTAATTCGGATCCGTCTCTTGTTTTTAAGTTTTTTATTACGAAATTGAAAATATAGCTTAATCATTAAAAATGTCATGTAAATATAATTGTCTTTTACACGAATTACTATCACCAATAAATTACGTTCCCCTATATTGCCACCTCACTGTGCATTACTTGACATTATTTGGAAGTGTTACGTTACACACTAAGCATACGTTCTATTTCCGTTCTAGTGGTAATCTGCCTATTAATTACTATGATGTACCCGCTGTTCACACTGCCTTTGGCGATTAACAAGATAAACGAAATATAAAATAAAAACTTATTTGATGCCATCCTGCCGGTATTTTATTAAATTCCGCCAGAGAGAAATTATAATAAAAGAGAGATATATAGTTTATTGATGTCAATGTTTACATATTTTCATCACTACATGACCGATAACGCACGCACTCACGCATGCACGCCCACACACACACACACACATATATATATATATATAGGTTGACTAGGTGTCCGAGTGGGCTAAGGCGTCTGCTATTGGTCGAGGCGCTGTGTCGAGGTTGGTGTATAAGGCTGCGGGTTCGAATCCGTTGGTAAGTGGTTGGAACAAACAACTCTCGCATCTATAATGGCTTCCATCAAACGATGGCTATAACATACTGCAGAACAGCGTCTTTCTCGCTAAAACTATGCACATTTCTGAAAAGAACTAATTGGCACAGCAGGACTCCCGCTGGTGTTCAGGATCTGTTATTGATTATAAACTGCTGCTTACATACTTTATTTGGATTACCGCCATGGAACAGTCAGTGCCAAAAATGCTTCAAGGGATTTAAACTAGGTTATAGTGTGCACCACCTCCCACTCTTACCATTTCGTCATCTCAATTAAAAGAGGAAATAAGGGGAAAGCCTTGTGTGGGTCAGCACTTGTCTTCAATTGACTAACGTGAACATACAAAACGGCAAAATCCGCCGAACTCGTTAGTACTCCATCGTATGTTATTATTGCTTTTGGAAATAGAAGTCACATTTCAATCACATACCTACATACACGTGATACATTCCTAACCAATCTAAATGTAATCCGGAACACATTCAAATGATGTGATAGAGACTTTTGTTAATCAATAGAGCAATGCAGATTGTCGACGTGCAAATCACGTATACATCTATGAACGAATTAATATACCTTTGTAAACAGTCATGCCATTTAAAAATGTATGAAAGGATCGTCGAAAACGATAAATACGAAAAACAGTGCAGTCTAGGTTTGATTGAGGCTGCTCATGAACGGTAGTGACATGTGCTTGCTACCGTTCACGACTTCTAGCCCCGGGTTGAGCAGAACTCAATATTAAAATGCCAATAGTACATACATTTGAGCCATTCCGAAGATGGTATGCATATGTCGGTGAACATGGACCTTCAATGCGGTATTTTCGCACCATTCCATGGCCAGCGGCGTATGGTCCCAGTTTCTAACAGAACGATTTTCCCTAAATGAGAAAACAATGGGCGAAATAAACGAAATGAAATGTTGCTGGGAGCAGAGGCGATGAAGCCTGCGTATCAAGGTAACAGTCAAAAGCCCCAATTAAAACCCAGGTAACATATCCTAAGGGTGATTAAACAATACTCAGAACCTTTAAAGACTGGTGTAGTGGAACCACCCATTCGAAATTCAAGTAAGAAACCATAGGTAATTGAGAATGTACCACCGATATCTGTAAATATTGGGCTCAGCGACCTCCAAAGATCGGAATGAATAACAGTCCTGATTGCATGTATTAATCAACTAAACATACTAATGAGATTTAATGTTAATGTGTCAAAACGTCCTTGCCATGCATGAAACGTAATGCGTTTCCGCGAATCCACTATACACGATTTGTAAAGCGATTACTTACACTCAGACAATTATCTATGCATATGGCTGAAACATAAAACAGCATATACATCAAATATAACATGCCCGCGTGCTCTAATTTACACTAGTCAACAATAAAAATAAGAATAAAGGTCGAACAGGAAATGCAGCTTTCACAGAACACGGTAAACTCAAAAACACGCAAAATGACAAACATGAAACTCACAACATGTTGGGTGGACAACTTTTTATACACGCAAACACAACTAGTATTTAAATTGGTATTATAATATCAAAAAGTAATCTTGTTATTGTGTTTCAGGTTACTCAGGCCAAGCTCACTAACTGTACATTTTGGTTTCAATCCAGTAACTTGGTTTCTGTTTTGTGATACGCAGGCTACACAACCTCTGCTCCCAGCTAAATTTCCCTTTTGTACACGAACATATTGTGATCGCTTCTTCCCTTAAACAGTGAGAGGTATTGATGCAGGATAATGATTATCGTGACCTACAGGTGATCCAAATATAAACACATATGTTGATTTAGTAATCTTTATTTACGTATATTTACTAAGGAAATAAATGTAATCGCTGCTTCTAAACTACATCTCTTTTAAACGGGTACAGCATATTAATACGGAATATTAGGTAAAGTGTTTGGCATGACATATCGTTGGTTCTAAATGCAATTCACACTGATAGGTATTGCAAGATTGCCGCTATTGACATGTTTTTAGTAAGGACTTTAATAGTTTGCGATCGATAATTTGCGATCAATACTCCTCCTAAAAACGTCTCAAATCGTAATGAAACTTCACAAAACAAAATGCTTATACTTTCTAGAAGGTCCTTAAAGAAATTCAGCATCTTGCAAAATATAGAGGTGCTACTATTGCTAAATAAAATTGAAGCATACAGCTTTACAACAGGGTCTATACTGCAGTGATCGACATGACATTGAGTTGCTCTTTATTGAAATTCATTTTGGTTAGTAATCCTTGAAATGTTAAATAAACATTCCTTATGAGCGCTATAAGATCTATACAAGTATATTCATTTCTGCAAAATTCCAAAGATGGCAGTTAGGCTGAAAATAGACTAAAACTGAAAGTTAGTGCTCGTTGCACTCTTCTTAAAGGATACTCCAGCTTAATGTTTAATAACGTATTGCCAGTCATGACATGTAGTTGATCATACGTGAAGTTCAGGTTGATACCGTTTCAGATGTCATATGTGTATACGTTAATAGTGTGGCATTAAAGTCGTCTAAACCTTGCTAAACCTTTCTCGTTGCTTCCCATACACATAAGATACCGAAGATTCCTGTTTTGTTCTATCTGACCACTACAGATAAAATATACTAAACTACATGTAACAATTGCTGATCGCTACTATTCTAAAATATTCTGCGTAGAGTGTATTTTATTGGATCTTTACTGAAGAGATCAGATTGGCATACAGTTAGTACTCAATGCAATTCAAGTTTAGGGAGACTACTAAATGGCAATCAGAGGCCATCTACGATACCAGTAATTTTCTAAACTTTTATTCAAATTGTCATGAAATTTGCAGAAACATTGCGGTGCATTATGGTCAGTCCGAACTGAAATTGCAATTCCTGCAATTCAGACAAAACAGACAATGTTGTGATTGCCAGTCCTTTAGAGCCATAGAAGAGAAGTCCGACCTAAGTCATCTGCATAACATTTGGTTGGTGTACATGTACGTTGATACAACATCCAAAATGGCCACCATGTAGTATTACAGATACCAACTCGTATATATCAATATTGTGAGATCGCTACTCCTCCTATCGTTATTAAACGTCATATAACATTGATGGGCATGTCGTCTTTTATTTGTGTTGTACTCTGAACAGAAAACAACTATAAAGTAATGGTTGTCAGTGGCAACTCGACTGTGTTGAGATAACCGCATGATTCGCAAGCGTTGTACTGGAAAATAACACGTTGAAAAAGGTGATCAAATTCAGTCATGGCATTATGAGGCACTGTGAACGTTTACGATTGCAAAATGCATATCCGGGGCAACCTTTGTATGAAACAATCCGCGAAGGGTACACTCTGCTATGTCTTATATTTTCTTGGAACTTTATAAGTCTGAGTGGAGAGATACAATCCAATATTTTGCTTACAGTAGATCGTTTTGATGTCGTTGATCACTAGTTCTCAACTATATGGCATTATATGTGCCATCATATCATAGCCAACATAAAAATAACGCTTAAATATTTATTTTCAGAGACCATACAAGGTATTTGTAAAAAGTTAATGAAATATTCTTGGGTCCTGCAAGCCCTACCTGTGAAAATAAATGGGACAGGACCAGCTCTTGTACTTTGCTATACCAACGGCAGTGAAAAACACGGAGATGCACCAGCCATGTCTACAAAGATCAGTGTGATTTACCGTGATTTCAAATCGTGCTCTAGGAAATCCCTTGTTGCAGAAAAAAGTATTATGGCACAAAACGCAAGTATTTCGGGTAAAAGGACAGTCACACTCAACACTACTATTTCAAAACATACAGATGAGTTGATGGCTAAACACAGTAATCTGGAAATGATAGGAATGAGTCTTATCAGATCAACGGAACGCGGGAACGAGCCCGAACCTTGCATTGTTCTCTACTGTCGATCAAAATCATATGTGCCGGATGGTGAGGAACTCTTTCCAAAAGAGTTGAAAGCTCCTGACGAAACTGTTATTAAAACAGATGTGAGAGAAGGCTTCTTCATGCTGTGTCCCAAAGGGGGTGCTTGCATTACCGAACAAAGTGTAGAATGGAAAAAAGAGCTTTCTTTAGGACACAGTATTGGACCTGATGGCAAATATGTGAGTGCAACTCTAGGTATATTTGTTACAGTTCATGCTCAACAACCGTATAATGCATTTTTGACGGCATCTCATTTATTTTTCGAAGATCCCGCGAATGCTGATTCGGCACTTGAAAAAAAAGTTGTTCAACCTGCTGACGGTGAATCACAGACAAAACAGATTGTTCGCAACAGAATGTGTGGTACGGTAAAGGCTTGTATCTTTGATTGTCAAGGAGAGATAGGAATAGACGTTGCTCTGGTGCAAATAGCCGAGGAAAGAATGCCTACACGGACTACCTTTGTAGATGTATCTATTGAAGCATTAGACAAAGCAGGTAAGTGACATTGTTGATATGCGTTTAGTATGTAAAATGTAAAGACACAATCATCTTAGTGTAAATCAATCAGCTCTGCCGAGTAATTTAGCCATGCTCTATAACATTTACTTAAACATGAGTTATAAGTATTTACGACTATACAGCAAAATATGCATTGAGATACAGTACATTACATTCAAATAGTTGCTGAATCGCAGTTTTAAATGGAGACACTGTGTTGTACTTAAATGTTCCTTGTAGTGTATTGTAGTATTTTCTTATATATACATATATTATTCCCGTCTGAAAAAGTCCGAAACATGTTTTCACCTTATCATAAAATGTAAACATGTATATAAAATTACTTTAGACTAATATATTAAGAATTATATTAAGAAAATGTTGTTTACAATTTTAAACATTGTTGTAGGGTTTTCACCGGGCAACTACCCAACATTCGATGAAGGATCAACGAAAAATGCTGCAGACTTTAATGTTGGCAACTTTGCAACGGAAAGAGTTATAAAATTCGGAAAAGAAACAGGTCTCACCAAAGGAACATTTCGTCTCAAAAATATGGCGGTAAAAACAACATGCAGCGAGAGTGAGCCGCTTTCCTTGTATAATAACTCATATGTGATGAAAGGCCAACTGGTAGTAGAATCACCAATCAAAAATATCTTTTTCCAAGAGGGTGACTCTGGTTCAGCGGTTTTTCTAGTTGATAAAGAGAACACACTACACTGTATTGGCATGGCAATAGGAATAACGACCGATGGAGGCTGCATTGTGACGCCAATAGAAACTATTCTAGAAAAACTAAGCAATAAACTAGGAAAAATAGTGACCATTAAAACATTCGACACACAGACAATGCAATGAGCATCTTAGGTAACAATCACATAGTTTGATATTTGTAAAGAATGAACACAGCTGTATTTGTATCACAGTTTTCAAAATATAAGGATGTCATTAATCAAATGTTTGTGTGTGGCTAGGTGTGAAGGGCGAAGTAAATGCGAGACATCCTGTTTTTTGGGTGTTTTGAAAATATATCGTCGGCCGTAACTTTAGTTTCATATTCTTACATACACCCGGGAAGAGCACGGCTTGAGCAATACGACACGTGCTGGGATATATTACGAACACACATATCTGCATACAGCTAAAGCTGGACGCTACAATCTGTGTATGTTCTGCTTCAAGCAGTCTGTAAATGATTGCTATTGATGGTTTCTGCATTTAGTTAATATTTAATTAAATATGTTTTGCTTTTAATAGGTAATGAATGTAATAAAAGTAGGTATACAAGTAGAACAGGAAATGTAGCTTTTACAGAACACAGTCAATCATTGAAACAAAAAACACTTACAATTAAATACTCGGTATGTTATGAATTATGTTGCAATTCAGAGAACACAATTTGTATAATTACAATTTTAGGAATACTCTTAACTTTTACAAATAATACTCGATTAAATCACAACTTATACATCAAGTTTTAGCTTTAAACAACGAAGTGAATTGTTCAAACAAAAACGTGTATATTACTTCATATTTGCTTTATATTTGAACGTATTTTGCCTAGATCAAACGCATTGTACTGAAAAAGATGCATTTGTTTTGGAAATATTTGATAAAACTGTATTTAGGAAAACATGTGTTAAATCTAGAAAAGTGTGTAAAGTATATATGTAGTTGGTTTGGATTATTCTCATCTGTCACATTCAAACATGTCTATACCATCATTACCATGCTCATGTAAAAAATAAAAACACAAGGGAGAAACCCTGCACACTCGTCCAATGTTACATTTCAGTTTTGTTTATCTTCCTTGTGTAACTTTTGCAAAAATTTCTTTTGTGTTATAATATTTTTTCTTCTCTACTTTATGCATCATAAATTATTGACACTCTATCAGAATGTTTCAGCATAGTTAGGGGTTGTCGTCAGGGCGAACCTTTATCACCATATATATATGTTCTATGTGCAGAAAGTTTAGCTATCAAAATAAGGCACACGCAAGGTAAAATAGCTGCCGAGAGAAAATAGCATTAAATATTGGTAGAAACTGAGAACAACGTGTAACATAATAACAGATCAAGTCACGTGTGTTAAAACAATATTTGGAAAACATATATACAAAAATATTGTCACGAAGACGTTAACATGCCACGACATGCTAGAAGTACACATTAACACAGAAATACATTTGTTCACATGTAATGGAGGCGTGTGCGTTAGCGTGCATTACAACACAGATAAACTGTTTACTGCTACCATGTGTAATTATAAGATTGCGTTATCAAAGTAAAAAACTCAAAGAAACTGTGCATTGCTACCTTACCATGTGCAATTATGAAAACCATATAAGACTTATGGGATTTTTTTTATTAATATTTTGCTAAGATTCAGGTCTTAAAGTAAACTTTGATAAAACAAAGATGGTGTGGATAGGGACACAAATACCGTTCAGACTCAATCAAAACAAAATGGAAACTATCATGGAATAAAATTATATATAAATTATTACGTATTTATTGTTATGTTGACCTGGATAAAATCATTGATATAAATTATACTGATAACATTACAAAAATCGAAAATCTTATTAAACGTCGGGAACGCAGAATTGGTAAAATAACAGGTATTACATCTTTAATACTTCCAATACTTAATCATCTATTCATTTCAATCCAAAACCCAAATGAGTAAAACCAAAAAGGCATATGTTATGATTTTGTATGGGATGGTCCTGCCGAAATAGAAAGCACTATCTTAATCAAAACATACAGTGAGGGAGGCCTAAAGATGATCAATTGGAACGCCTTTACATAATAATTATATCTTTGAAGTATGTACAAAGAAAATTTAATGACTAAAACAAGAGCGCCACCTAACGGGGCATTATACGCCCATTTCCCAAATTATATAATGAATAGAATAGAACAGAATAGAATAAAATAGAATAAAATATAATACAATAGAATATATTTTATTGCATTAAGCCAAAATAGAGCCCATGAACATGTTGACAAATAATACAATTAATGATTTCAATATGGTTAGATGGCAGCAGTACATGTGTTAGTAGTTTTTGCATACATTTATATCAAAGTACATGTACGGGTATGAACTTATGTCCACCGCCATATGCATGCCATCTTCGGGATGGTTAAAATGTTGTACTATTGATTTTATGAATATTGAGTTCTGCTCAACCCGGGGCTAGAGGGCGAGAGCGGTAGCTAGCATAATTTCACTACCGCTCATGAACAGTCTCAATCAAACCGAGACTGCAATATTTCGTATGTGTCGTTCTCGGCCGTTTCCAAATGTCTATTATCATACTCTTTAATGTACGAACCTGTAATGAACTTATTTTACAGATTAACAATAATTCAACGTAAGTTTTCAATAGAACGTAAGACATTTTTTAAATAATAATTCCTTAAGTTAACATACGAGCGTATGCTGACCTAGGCATGAACCATGCATGATCAAATGTATGCATGTAGCTTGAGTATTTTTATAAGAGATATTTGGTTTGCCATTGTATTGTGTAATACTATGTTTGCATTGCTTCGGTTATAAGGGTAGTATTTTTGGTAATCGTAATAATTAATTAACGGATTATGTAATACATCAATCGTTGCCTTAGTTCGATCGCCTTATATATGTATATTCATAAATTTCGTGTTTCTTTTTTATTTTCATGCTTCATTAATTGTTTAAATTTTGAGAAATTAGGATGTTAACAAAGGTATTGTTTTATATATATCTTTCTTAATTCATTATAGTTTTTGCATTCTATTACAACGTACAACGAATTACATTGTTTACACTTTTTGTCGTTGTATGGGATACTTTATGGATATTTAAAACATCAAGATATTGATTGAACTTGGAAGTAGCTATATATCTATAACATAAAGCTCTTGATTATTGTTTAATTATGTATTCCAATTTTGAATAAAACTATATTTAAGGCATTTATAAATGGTGTAACGCTACCTACCCATTGTTCAAATCATACATCATGGAAACCTTATGTTAAAAGTAATATTTTCACATGTGATACCAAATAGATTTTATTTATTTGCCTCTCACAATCTTCTTTAAGCATGTCATTGACCTTTTTAATATATTTAGTTTTATCAGCAGTACATATTTTAGCCGGTATTGTATGATTAAATATAATCTCCTAGGTCTATAATCGAATCTTCCCGTTTCACGTTATATACAGTTATTTTGTGTAGACACTGTGTTACATATATATATGTGTTTACATGTTGCATTGCATGTTTATTATTGATTTGGCCTTGAACAACGGTTAAAATTAGAATAGAAGTAAACATGTTTACCATTTGTGCAAACTATTTATGCAAATTCATGTATGATGATTTTGACTGTTCTCATAGGACTGTTTTAGTGGGGAAGCTATTGGAACAATCTTTGGCAGTATATAAACAGAATCTGGGAGCAGCTCAGCGCTGTTCAGCTCGTTAGATTAGTATTCAGTAAACAGTTAATTTTGAAATGGATGCTTTTAAAAATATGAAATGTAAGTCTTAGAGGATTTACTTATTATTGTGCTCATTCATAATAACAGTGAAATTGGATATTTGGACTAAACCGGAAATATTGGAAATTAATTTGGACTGAAAGGACAATTAACATTTTGACACTTTCTGTTTTGGATTACAGCGACACTTACTGTTTTGGGCTAAAGAGATATTTGCTGATGTGAATTAAAGGAACATTGGATAATTGTATTTGGACTTAATTCAAAATTGAATATTACTGGAAAAACTGGATAAGTGAATATTTTATGTCAATAAACTTGTTAATTATATGTTTTTGTTGCTTGTTTTGCTTCCTTTCTCGTTACCTTTAAAATGTGTAACAACTTGTATCCCTAATACTCGTTTGCAAAAGCTCAAATGTGTCCTTTTGACTTGTTGGCCTTTTATGGAAACCCCACACTTCTGAAGAATATTTTAATATGGGTGTAACCAGATTGTCAAATAAATCACGCGTGTATTTAGGCGATAGGTTACTAACGTTATTAAGATGTTTGTTAAGTTTAACTATTGCCTTTAATGACTGACCAGACAGCATATTGTCAGTTTCATTGAATGAAGCACCAGAAGTAAAATCAATACCCAATTACTTGAATGTTTTTACACGTTCTAACTCGTTTTCCTTATAATATAATTTAAATAATTTGTAATCTTCCTCCTTCTTTAAAAAATATTTATTTAATTTTATTACAATAAACGATCAATTATATCCATCAAATACAATTATATGATCTAAATATAATAACAAACATGGATTAATCATTAACCATTTCTACACCCGTGACTCCATTTAATGTCAATTGTTACTCTAAATCATGGAAGTACATACTAAACAAAAATTTGGAAAATCATTCGCCCTGTCTCACACTAAGCAAACATGAAACACAGTCGCTTAGAATATTAATATGCATAACCATTGACTTAACGCTAGACTTAGTGCATATCAATTGTATTACGTCCAGATTTTTCCTCCTTACCCAAAATTAAATTAGTTTTTACCATAAAATATTCCGTACAATAAAATCAAAGGCATTTGTGAAATCAACAAATGCACAATATTCATCCCTCCTGATTTAATGTAAGTGTCACGAGACCACTTAGTATAAGGACATTATCTACGGTGTTCATTCCCCTTCGGAAGCATACCCGTGCCTCAGTATAGACATGATACTACTCTGCCCATTGAGTTAATCTGTTATTTAGTAAACAGTATTCTCATATTTGTTTAGGTTAAACCTATTTATTTTACAACGATTATGAAACAAGCATTTGTCTTATACCAACCACTCTCATTGAGTTAATTATGTTTATCTCCAAATTAATTGCGTAATTCAATATGCATTACTTAAAATAATGACGTAAAGTTCGCGGTGCTTTGCGAATAAAAGTTCAAATGTATCTTAAACAGTCGGATATTTATTTTTCCCAAAACTCCATAAATAATCGGTTTTGGCCATTATATTCGTCACAGTGGTATACTGATCGGAAAAATCTTGGGTGCCCTTTGTGAGGGAAGGTATGCCAATGATAAATTGTGCGTTTATCCAGTGATAAATTGTCAAATATATGTTTTGTGGCTACATTGCAAATGCCATCTTTGTATCAAAACGCACACAACATATTACATTCTGAAATTTTGCGGTGAGACGATTCGAGGTTTTCCATGTATATGGTTTACACATAAAGTCAGACAAAACATTGTCTCGCACTGACATTAATGATAATACACAACATGATGGAATTTACGTTTCCTAGACAGCGGACGTATTTACCACTTACGTTTCAAATACATAGAATATTACATAGTTATTTATAACCGGTGCAGAGGAGAGTAAAAAATTGTCAGAATAGGTACCTATGCTTTAAGTTTATTCCGTTGGTACTGCAGCTTGTGAAAACTAGCATGTATGATAGTATTACCAATGACATCTAGCGTATGTGATAATGTTACAGGTAATATTACTATAATATAACATGTATGATAGTGCTACATGTGACATCTAGCATGTATGTTATTGTTACATGTGACACCTAGCGTGTATGGTATTGTTACATGTGACTTCTAAAATGTTTTAAGTGTTACACGTGACATCTAGCTTCTATTCTATTGTTACATATGACTCCTAGCGTGTACGGTATTGTTACATTGGCATCTAGCATGTAATGTAGTATTACATGTGACATCTAGCATGCATGACAGTGTAACTTGGGACATATAGTATGTATATCAGTGTTACACGTGACATCTAGCATGTATGACAGTGTTACATGTGACATATAGCGTGTATGATAGTGTTACATGTGATATATAGCATATATGACATTGTTACTTGTGACATATAACATGTTTGATAGTGTTCCCTGTGACATATAGTATGTTTAATAGTCTTACCGTACTGTATTTACTTATAGTATGTGTAATAGTCAAGCATGTGAGCAAACTTAGGATGCGAATACAGTACGGAAATGGTTCATTTTTTCAAAGAGTAAATTCAAGAGTCATGAATTTCTTGTTACAACGTGTACTGTGATTAAAAACGTCTACAACATCACAGTTGTGTCCTTTCTTTAACTAACTGCAATTGTTTTTAAACAAAACATGTTGGGATTTCTTTGGAATATACTGTGAAATTAAGTGTGCAGTATATATAATATAAAGCGGAAATTCCCGAGTTGCCTTTCTTTTTCGCTTCAGTATATAGAGTTTAATAACCAGTGTTTTTGAGATACGGGACATATTTCCCGAGGTAGAGAAATGACCCCGATAAAAGAACGAGTGCAGAGCACGAGTGCAGAGAACGAGTTCTTATATCGGGGCCATTTCTCTACCGAGGGAGATATTTTCAGTATCTCAAAAACACTGGTTATTAAACTATATATTACATAATTTGAAATGATATTTTATTAATATTTCTAATGATTCACGCCTTTTTACACCAATCGGAACGTCATTTGGCATTTCCGCCATTGACGGAAAAGGCCAAGCAATGTTCCGTACTGGGAAATATCTCCCACTGGGATATTTCCCAGTAGAGCAAACGAGTAGATATAGCTTTTCTATTCCCAGTGTTTCCTATACAAATCACAACAAATATGTAATATATAATGTTTGTCCAAAGTCGTCATGTGGCATGTTAATATCTACAATAAATAGTAGTCAACGGTGGTATAATGGCGACGTGTTTGTCTGTGCAAAACACATTTAATGTGGTATTCAAATGACAAGTTCAAGTTATGGGATGAAAACAAAATCATTTTATTAAATATACTACAACCAAATTAAATATATAAACAGCATATATCAATTTAACAAATGAATAAAGGTACAGATATATAATGAACAAGATTTTGTCTACATTTCGACATTAAACAATATATAGTCCAAGAGCTCTCTGTGATACTGCAGCAGTAAACTTCGATAGAAAAACGTTATACTTAAAATCCAAGAGCTCTCCGGGAAAATAAATGCCACCTGCGACAGCACAAACACTTTAAGCTACATACTCTATACTGTTTTTCCAAAAGCTTTATGGGAAACCATTGCAGTAAACTCAACACAACTTCCTCAAGCTACATACTCATTTCGTATTGTCTAAGAGTTTTCTGTGCAGTACACTTCGACAGCACAAACTCTTAAAACTACAGACTCAATGCTTGTAGTCCGAAAGATCTATGTGGAACTGCT
Source organism: Cyrtodaria siliqua (assembly GCA_037043455.1). NCBI lineage: Eukaryota > Metazoa > Mollusca > Bivalvia > Adapedonta > Hiatellidae > Cyrtodaria > Cyrtodaria siliqua. The sequence continues at coordinate 170,733 of JAWPHD010003311.1, read as the reverse complement.
GCAGTAATATTCAACAATACAAACTCTTAAAGCTACATGCTGTATACGTATAATCCAATAACGCTATGGACGAACTTCTGCATTAAACTTAGGCACCAACAAATGGTAATGCTATATAGGTATCGTCCAAGCGCTCTCGATGAAATTGTTTTCGGAGGAACTACTGCAGTAGCTTCGACAGTACAATCTCTTAAAGCTGCATACGCTATACTTAAGTTTTAAGAGCGCTCTAGAAGAAAGCTGTATTAAACTTTGATAACACACACTCTTTAAGCTATATTCCCTATGCTTATTGTACATGAGCTCTCTGTGGAACTAATACAGTACAAACGTTCAAAGCTACGTACTCTATGCGTATAGTCCAAGAGCTCTCTGGAAAACTGATGCAATACAGGTCGTCAGAACAACATCTTAAATATTTTAACTTACGAATGCAAAACGTCTTAAAGCCTTGCAAAACTCGCACAACAAACAAATGGTATAATACATCCCGATACCATTACAACAAATTCATTCTAACTGTTTTATCACAGACCAGCACATAGCAGAGTGTAAAGATTATAAGAAGTACACGAGTTCACGGGTTTAATATAATCACACGTTGGCATTCATAAACGTGTGCATGACATGGAAGGAAGAAACGACACACTTGCAGTATTTATCATTTATCAAACTTGGCACATCGATGTATATATCCAGTATACTTTTGACTTTAATCTTGCTTGCATATAATTCAATACACTTTATAGTTCAATTTGTCTACGTTATTCTACCGTAGCATTAAATATAGTAGTTTTGTATTATAATAGAACGCCATGAGTTTTAAAACATTCAAGATTGCCGTGTATCCCTTTAACATAATCACCATTACACACTGACATTCATAGAAGTATAACATAATCACCATTACACACTGACATTCATAGAAGTATAACATAATCACCATTACACACTGACATTCATAGAAGTATAACATAATCACCATTACACACTGACATTCATAGAAGTATAACATAATCACCATTACACACTGGCATTCATAGAAGTATAACATAATCACCATTACACACTGACATTCATAGAAGTATAACATAATCACCATTACACACTGACATTCATAGAAGTATAACATAATCACCATTACACACTGACATTCATAGAAGTATAACATAATCACCATTACACACTGACATTCATAGAACTATAACATAATCACCATTACACACTGACATTCATAGAACTATAACATAATCACCATTACACACTGACATTCATAGAAGTATAACATAATCACCATTACACACTGACATTCATAGAAGTATAACATAATCACCATTACACACCGACATTCATAGAAGTATAACATAATCACCATTACACACCGACATTCATAGAAGTATAACATAATCACCATTACACACTGACATTCATAGAAGTATAACATAATCACCATTACACACTGACATTCATAGAAGTATAACATAATCAACATTACACACTGACATTCATAGAAGTATAACATAATCACCATTACACACTGACATTCATAGAAGTATAACATAATCACCATTACACACCGACATTCATAGAAGTATAACATAATCACCATTACACACTGACATTCATAGAAGTATAACATAATCACCATTACACACCGACATTCATAGAAGTATAACATAATCACCATTACACACTGACATTCATAGAAGTATAACATAATCACCATTACACACTGACATTCATAGAAGTATAACATAATCACCATTACACACTGACATTCATAGAAGTATAACATAATCACCATTACACACTGACATTCATAGAAGTATAACATAATCACCATTACACACTGACATTCATAGAAGTATAACATAATCACCATTACACACTGACATTCATAGAAGTATAACAAATTCTCCTGATTATAGCGTTAACGTTATTTAATATTTAAAATAAAAAACAACATAATTATATAAAACAACTTTACATACCTAAAATAGTATTTTAAAAGGACACACGTGAGTATATTTACGAAAGCGCGCAAGACATCTATATTTTAAGATTAAAGTGTATTATGATAGATACACCCAAACGCCACACATTACTTTACATACTTTAGATCACAAAACGAACACTTCAGACAATTTAATTGTGCATCTATAAAAGCAATACAACGTGATAACAACAAACTATATTTAAAGATTTTAAACATGTATTATGAGGGAAACACTCACCCTACGCGCCACGTTACATACTTTATATCACATAACGAAAACGTTCAGACAATTTAATTGTATAACTGTAAAAGCAAAACAACGTGACGACAACAAACTATATTTAAAGACTTTAAAAATGTATTATGAGGGAAACACTCACTCTACGAGACACGTTACATATTTTAAATCACATAACGAAAACGTTCAGACAATTTAATTGTATAACTGTGTAAAAGCAAAACAACGCGACAACAACAAACTATATTTTAATATTATAAAGTCATTTTAAAATAGCTTTAAATTTATTTTAACAATACACCCATTCGCCACACATTTTACGTACTATAGATCAGAAAAAAACGAATACTTTCAGAAAATGTAATTGTATAGCAATAAAAGCAAAACAACGTGGCAACAACAAACTAGATTTTAAGATTAAAATGTGTTATGAGAGATACACACACGCTCCACACGTTACTTTACATATTTAGATCATACGGAAAACGAATACTTCAGACAATTTAATTTACAACGTGACAACAACAAATTATATTTTAAGACAAACATGTATTATGAGAGATACACCCAAGCGCCACAATGAGAGACGCACACATACGCGTATGAACACGCACACGTACTCACACAAGAAAGAAACAGTTGTCATACCGACCGAAACAATGAACTATTTATAAGACGAATATAATACCTTAATTCAAAATAAGCAAAAGGGGTCACGTGTTCTTAATAAGATGTTTATAATCAACATGACGAATTTTTTTTAATGAAATACATGTATACAAAAGGCTTTTAATAAGTGAACATGTATCTGCATTTAAGTATATTCAACACAGTATAGAGCATTACATAAACAAGAGCCGTTTTGAAAGCAATTCCACACGCGTTCTTCACACAGTTCAATATGGTAAACAACAAATGTTCGCCATGTTGACCCTGTATTCAAATCTAGGGGTTAAACAGAAAATGTTCACCGCTTTGACCCTGAATACAAATCTAGGCGTTAAATAAAAAATGTTCACCGCTTTGACCCTGTATTTAAATCTAGGCGTTAAACAAAACATGTTCACCGCTACGACCATGTATTCAAATATAGGCGTTAAGCATAAAACGTTCCCCGCTTTGACCCTGTATTAAAATCTAGGCGTTAAACAAACAAATTCACAGCTTTGACCCTGTATTCAAGTTTAGGGGTTAAACAAAAAATGTTCACCGCTTTGAAACTGTATTCAAATCTAGGGGTTAAACAAAGAATGTTCACCGCTTTGACCCTGTATTCAAATCTAGGCGTTAAGCAAAAAACGTTTTCCGCTGTATTAAAATCTAGGCGTTAAACAAAAAATGTTCGCCGCTTTGACCCTGTATTCAAATCTAGGGGTTAAACAAAAAATGTTCAACGCTTTGACCCTGTATTCAAATCTAGGGGTTAAACAAAGAATGTTCACCGCTTTGACCCTGTATTCAAATCTAGGCGTTAAGCAAAAAACATTCCTCGCTTTGACCCTGTATTAAAATCTAGGCGTTAAATAAAAAATGTTCCCCGCTTTGACCCTGTATTCAAATCTAGGGGTTAAACAAAAAATGTTCAACGCTTTGACCCTGTATTCAAATCTAGGCGTTAAACAAAAAACGTTCCCCGCTTTGACCCTGTATTCAAATCTAGACGTTAAACAAAAAAAATCACCGCTTTGACCCTGTATTCAAATCTCGGGGTTAAACGAAAAATGTAAACCGCTTTGACCCTGTATTCAAAACTAGAAGTTAAACAAAAAAAAATCACCGCTTTGACAATGTATTCAATTATAGGAGTTAAATAAAGTGTGTTGATTGCTCATTAAGATTCAGAACACAAACCGTACTATGTGTTTTTATTCTGCACATAAACCACGTAATGTAACAACAATTACAGGGATAAATACAAGCAATGTATGCGACAACACAAACATAAAAGGGTTCAAATCGGTTTGGAACGGTCAGTGAAGAAAGTAACGTTGTTTGGGTCGGGGGTCAAACCAGGTTCTTGGGTACTCCAAACTTCACTCTTACCCTGTTGTCATCCAAATAGGACAGGACAATGTAAAAAAGGAAATACCCACCAGGCTATATCCTCTACAAATTAGACTGCTTTAATATAAAGTAATTTAAGTTCAAAAGTTTTACTCAATTTTTGAGAAAAGCAGTGAACAAATACAAAAACATGCCTTGCATGGAATAAAACAAGTATACTTGGTTCGGTTTCAATATTCTCATTCTCACTCTTGCTCTCCCTTTTGTTTAAAGGGACACGCGGCAATGTTTTGAAACTCGCGGCTTCCCCTTAGTTTTTCTACATAACATGTATATTAATTTGCATAATTATATCATCATTAATACAAATTAATAATTAGTTTAATAGTTTGAAGCAAATTGATTTTAAATTAGCATGTTAAATGTACTAACTGCTGATTGAATTACACCAATAATAGTATAACGAAGAAAAAATGAAAACTAGAAAATGTATCACCTTTTATGTAATTCCATGCAAACAGGTTTAAAGTCAGAATAATACTTAACTAATAAACCTGTGTGCTTATTTACGTCAACATTACCTTGTGTCCCTTTAAATATAAATATAAATATATAAATCAGAGCTCCGGATAAGCTTCACTGTAAAATGGTGTGTTATGCCTAAATACATCTACAATGCTGAATTTGAGTATTTTTTAAAGAGTAAATATTATAGATGTGTTGCTTTTTACTCACAAACAGGCCATGCCTATACTAGAAAGGTAAACATTGTCAACTAATTGTAAATTGTCAATGCTGATTTTACTCCTATTTTTTAATTTGAATGCTGACAAGCCATATCGCATTACCCCCCCCCCCCCCCCCACACACACACACACACACACACACACACACACACCACCCACAACCTCTCCCCACCCTTAACGCGGTCCACCCCTCCCCAAAACATTGCTTATCTGGAGCTCTATATAATAAGTCTTTACCGCAGTACAATGCTAATCCATTTCACACAAGGCAGTATATTTATCGCGGTAGTCAATAGCAGCCCATTGATACTCATATTCTCTTTTCAGTGCAATGTAACTGTAGTCAGTGGTGTTATCGGGTTCCGACGGGGCCCAATCGTCTGTAGCAAGCCGATTAGCACAATACACGGCAGTCCCAAGTAGTTCCATATGAGTCCAAAAAATAACATTGTCTGTAAAGAGAAAAATAAGCGTAAGGCAATATGGAGACACATTTATACTCCAGTTCTCTTTTCAGTACAATGTAACTGATGTAGTAAGTACTGTTACGATTCCGGAGGGGCCCAGTCGTTTGTAGCAAGTAGACCACTATGACAACATTGACAATACGTATAAGTCCTCGTTAAAGTCCTCATTCTAGTCCAAAAACCAACATTGTCGTTTGGGTGAATAATAATCGTAAGGCAATATAGGGACACATTTATGTTTAAAATCCTATAAGACAACAAAAGAAATATACAAAGATCGGACAGGGAAAGTAGCATTCAAAGAGGACAGTCAACCACAAAACACAGAAACAAACATGGAAACAGACAAACAAGAAGGCAAAAGTAATAATAAAAGTAAACGACATCACAAACACAAAAGGGTTGACAATAGGGCTACCGCCTTGGAACGGTCAGTGGCAAAGTATGCCACTGGGGGTTTAAACCGGTTCTAGGGTGCACCAAACCTCACATTTACCCTACTGTTATCCCATTAAAACAGGACAGTGTAAATAAAGAAATCCCCGCCATGATCTAATCTCTAACCAACAAGGCAGCATTACTAGGCAATATAAGTAAAACACAAATATGCTCGTGTAAATATAATACAGAAAAACAATATCCTAGAAAGCCACAATGAAGGTACTCAATGACTTGGCAGAAGCCAGAGCAGTAAGAGAATACACCATTAAGGGCACGACAAGAAAGATCATGGACAAACATCAAACGCCACCGTCCCAATGGGCTTTAGGTAGGCGTCATTATAGGGTCCACAGCCTGTCCGGTCATCGTATAATTAAAGAGGAAAGCATAGTGGCGAACTGTAAAAGGGTCCACCACCAAGCATGCAGTACGTTGCAAAATGATAGGGTCATAACCTCTTTTGATAAACTTTTTAACAAGTTTAACAAAGATAGTATGAACGTGATCATGACCAAGAATCTTACGAAGTTTATAAATCACATCACCATAGAAGTCAGGTTGTGATAGTCCTTGTCGCAGAAGAGTCCTTAAATTACATTTATATTTGGAAAGAAGATCAGGGTTACGATAATACAATTTTGCAAAGGTTTTACGAAGTTTATGGTAACGGTAACCCTGATTGAGTAACTTTTTAGTCATACAAAGATTACGAATATTAAAGTCCTCAACTCGAGTACAAGCTCTAGAAAAACGAATTAGTTGAGACAGATACACCCCATGAGCAGTTGCTCGGGGAACACCTCCATCCAAGTGTGGATAATTAACAATGTCAAAATTAAAATCATCTCTCTTGTCATAGATTTTGCTAATTATTCTACCATTTTCAATCGAGAGATCTAAATCAAGAAAAGAAGCGTTATTATCAGATATATTTTCTTTATTAGGCCGAAGTTCTTTAGGATAAATATTATCAACCATAGTTGGAAAGAAAGGGTTGTCAATGTTCAGTATGTCATCCAGATACCGAGAGGTGTCATTAAAAGCTTCAATAACATCTGCCTGGGTATCTGGTGAAAGACTCAACATGAAATCTCTTTCATAGCAAAATAAAAACAAATCTGCGACAAGTGGTGCACAGTTCACCACATAACGAAAAATGGAGGAAATCATTTCTGTTAGACAAATTAAAAACTGTTAGACAAACTACAAACTGTTAGACGAACTACAAACTGTTCGACAAACTTTTTTTTTGAAGTGACATCATATTGAGCCGATGAAAAAAGTGTTGTTTAGTTGTAATGAACGTCTGCAAGGTAAACTATATAAAACATAAGACAGAACTATGTTGTCGACTGTTATTGTTTTGTTTAAATATGGCCATGGAAAGAAAAGCGCCTTTCAAAAATGACTGTTATTGCTTTGTTTAAATATGTTCATTAAAGAGACTGGATGCGATCTGGAAGAATAATTGGTACTAATATAAATACAAGGGAAACCTCTAATATTGTGCTTCAGTGTCATATGAAACGTGCGTACGCATTAAATAAGCCGCATATTAAGTCTTGTTGAATTATTATTCATGAAAATGTGTGGACTGCAAAACAAAATGTTTGGACAGTAAAACAGGATGACTTGGTGTATTTGTGTTATTAAATTATTCATATTAATGCATATGGGGTTCATGTAGTTAGCAGTTGAAATTATTATTAAATTAAAGTGTAGATAGATCACAAAAAAAGTATTTATTACTGCCTCATATTAAATAATATTAATGATTTATGCACCACAAACTAGCCGACTCATCGAGTTTTTCCGAACAAACTATTTCATTAACAATAATTAAATCGAATATTGTATGGGGTTTACTTTAGTACATATGTACGTATGCAACTGAAACTCATGATACCAATATTTTGATTTATAACCATTATTCTTCCAGATCACCTACAGTTTACTTTAGTACATATGTACGTTGGGTATGCAACTGAAACTCATTATACCAGTATTTGGATTGATAACCATTATTCTTCCAGATCACCTACAGTTTAGTTTAGTACATATGTACGTTGAATATGCAACTGAAACTCATTATACCAGTATTTGGATTGATAACCAATATTCTTCCAGATCACATACAGTTTAGTTTAGTACATATGTACGTTGAATATGCAACTAAAACACATTATACCAGTATTTGGATTGATAACCAATATTCTTCCAGATCACATACAGTTTAGTTTAGTACATATGTACGTTGAATATGCAACTAAAACACATGATACCTGTATTTGGATTGATAACCATTATTCTTCCAGATCTCCTACAGTTTAGTTTAGTACATATGTACGTTGAATATGCAAACGAAACTCATTTTACCAGTATTTGGATTGCTGACCATTATTCTTCCAGATCACCTACAGTCACTTTAAATAAAACTCCTTATAATAAGGGATGTCATTCAAACATTGTATATTTCTGATGATAAACTACATTATAATTTCATTTTTTCTGTTGAATTACATATAATTTGGTTTATAATGTAGAGTTTAGGACTGCATGGGTATATATATATCGTAGTAACAAGAATGTATAGTATAAGGTGTATCCTGTATAGAAATGTATTGTACAATTGATAGTCCATGATTAAATGTGCAATCGGGATAGAGGGAATTGGTCGACGAAATATGGTTTCTTTAAAAACAGTTAGAAATACAGTCATGAGTATTTTATTGAAGGTCGTATTTTTGTTTAAATCGGCCGAATACATTTTTTTCCGAAGGTTACGCCATGTAAACCTCAGATCCATCCCTGAAACTAATTTGCAATGCAAGTCTTAACGTGTTCAATTAAATAAAAATGTTTTCATTACAATCAACTATGTTACCACCTTCGGAATATGTCAGTGGCGTTGATTTGGTAACCTGAAACTTGTACTGGAAACTCTCAGTAATCCCATCACCCATTTTCACGTCGGAACCCACGTGTGATTGATTACGTTAACACTAAATTGACTGGATGGTAATGTAATTGCAATCCAACCTGGGCACTGAAGATGATTTATCCTAAAATTGTTCGAAATTACATCAATGAGAAAAGTGTCAAGAAGTCATGAACAGTGTATGGTAACGTATATAGACCTGTCTCGTTATCCAATAATTAAAACGGTAAGGCCTAAAACTTAAAGGAGAATAATTATCGTCTGCTCCACCATTCAGCAAGTATCCTTTAACCATGTCGATTACAACATCAGTTTCCAAGCAGATCAAATGTCCTCCCTAACATTACAGTAATTCTGAAACATGATGGCAGTGTCATGCAACTGTTCATCAACATAGTATTTAGAGGAGCTCCATGTGAGAGAGAGAGAGAGAGAGAGAGAGAGAGAGAGAGAGAGAGAGAGAGAGAGAGAGAGAGAGAGAGAAGAAGAAGAAGAAGAATAAAGAGATACATCCTTTAATTATCCGGATTACATCATCGGTGTTCAAACAAATCGAATAGCCTCCAATACCTACTACAGTAACTCTGAAAAATGATGGCAGTGTCATGCAACTGTTCATCAACATAGTATTTAGAGGCGCTCCATGTGAGAGAGAGAGAAAGACAGAGAGGAGCGAGAGAGAGAGAGAGAGAGAGAGAGAGAGAGAGAGAGAGAGAGAGAGAGAGAGAGAGAGAACGATAATAATATGAACATAACATAATCAACATATTTGTTAAATGAGAGAGAGAGAGAGAGAGAGAGAGAGGATATACGAATCATAATGTGAAAATAGCGACATCAACATCTTTGTTAATTGAGAAAAAGAGCGGGTGAGAGGAAGAAGAATAAGAAGAAGAACAAAAACAAACAAAAGAAGAAAAAGAGGAAAAAAAAGAAGAAGAAGAAGAAGAAGAAGAAGAAGAAGAAGAAGAAGAAGAAGAAGAAGAAGAAGAAGAAGAAGAAGAAAAAGAACCGGGATAACCTACCTCCAGGTGATGAATACTGTGTTTAAATAGACCCTAGTACACATGTCTCATCTAAAGGACAATGTAGGCATGCTGAGGTTGCAACCTTTACGTTAGCAATTAAGCGTGGACTATCACTGGAGCGATGGAAGTTGTATAGAAATGCAGTATAAAACAGACAAATTACCCATGCCGGATACCACGTCATTGGTTCTGTTCCAACATGATACCGTGATGAGTTCAAGGCTGAATTAGTCACCCATACAGATCCAGTGGCGACATCAGTCATCGATAACCGACCCGGATCTCCTGAACAACAATGGCAACATCAGTCATCGATAACCAACCCGGACCACCTGAACAACAATGACAACATCAGTCATCGATAACCAAAACAGATGTTCTCTAAAACAATGACAACATCAGGCATCGATAACCAACCCCGGATCTCCTGAAAAACAATGACAACATTAGCCATCGATGACCAACCAGGATATCATGATAAACAATGGCGACATCAGTCATCGATAACCAACACTTATCTACTGAAAAACAATGACAACATCAGTCATCAATAACAAACCCGGATTTCCTGAACAAGAATGGCAACATCAGTCATCGATAACCAACCCGGATCTCATGTAAAACAATGAAAAATCAATGACAACGTCAGTCATCGAAAATCAACCCGGATCTCCTGAAAAATAATGGTAACATCAGTCATCGATAACCAACCCGGTTCTCTTGACCAACAATGGCAACATAAGTAATCGATAACCAACCCGGATCTCCTGAAAAACAATGGCAACATCAGTCATCGATAACCAACCCGGATCTCCTGAAAAACAATGATAACATCAGTCATCGATAACCAAATCGGATCTCCTGAACTACAATGACAACACCAGTCATCGATAACTAACCAGGATCTCCAGAAAAACAATGGCGACATCAGTCATCGATAACCAACCCGGATCTCCTGGAAAACAATGACGACATCAGTCATCGATAACCAACCCGGATCTCCTGAAAAACAATAAAAACATCAGTCATCGATAATCAACTCGGATCTCCTGAACAACAATGACAACACACACAAATGTATAGAATGTAACATCAGTCATTGATAACCAACACAAATCTTCTGAACCACAAAGACAATATCAGTCATCGAGAACCAACCCGGATCTCCTGAACAAAAATGACAACATCAGTCATCGATAACCAACACGGATTTTCTGAAAAACATGGTCAACATCAGTCATCGATAACCAGTCCTGATCTCCTGAACAACAATAGCAACATCAGTCATCAATGACCAACCCGGATATCCTGAAAAACAATGGCAACATCAGTCATCGAAAACCAAACCGGACCTCCTGAAAAACAATGACAACATTAGCCATCGAAAACCAACCCGGATCTCCTGATAAACAATGGCGACATCAGTCATCGATAACCAACCCTTATTTCCTGAAAAACAATGACAACATCAGTCATCCATAACCAACCCGGACCTAAACAAACAACAATGGCAACATCAGTCATCGATAACCAACCCGGATCTCATGAAAAACAATGAAAAAACAATGACAACGTCAGTCACATATAACCAACCCGGATTGTCTGAAAAACAATTTCAACATCAATCATCGATTACCAATCCTAATCTCCTGAAAAACAATGGCAACATCAGTTATCAATAACGAACCCGGATCACCTGAACAACAATGGCAACATCAGTCATCGAAAACCAACCCGGATCTTCTGAATAACATTGACAACATAAGTCATCGATAACCGACCCGGATCTCTTGATCAACAATGACAACCTCAGTCATCGATAACCAACCCGGATCTCCTGAAAAACTATGACAATATTAGCCATCGATAACCAACCCGGATCTCCTGATAAACAATGGCGACATCAGTCATCGATAACCAACCCTTATTTCCTGGAACAAAATAACAACATCAGTCATTAATAACCAACCCGGATCTCCTGAACAACAATGCAACATCAGTCATCGATAACCAACCCGGATCTCATGAAAAACAATGGCAACATCAGTCATCGATAACCAACCCGAATCTCCTGAAAAACAATGGAAACACAATGACAACACCTGTTATCGATAACCAACACGGATCTCCTGAAAAACAATGATAACATCAGTCATCGATAAACAACCCGGATCTCCTAGAATACAATGACGACATCAGTCATCTATAACCAAACCGGATCTCCTGAAAAACAATGGTAGCATCAGTCATCGATAACCAACCTGGATCTCCAGAAAAACAATGGCGACATCAATCATCGATAACCAACCCCGGTCTCCTAGAATACAATGATGACATCAACCATCGATAACCAGCCCCGATCTTTTTAATACCAATGACAACATCAGGCATCGATAACCAACCCGGATCTTCTGAAAAACAATGGAAACACAATGACAACATCAGTCATTGATAACCAACCCGGATTTCCTAGAATACAATGACAACATCAGTCATCGATAACCAACCCGGATCTCCTGAACTACAATGACAACATCAGTCATCGATAACCAACCCGGATCTCCTGAAAAACAATGGTAACATGAGTCAACGATAACCAACCCGGATCTCCGGAACATCAATGGCAACATCAGTAATAGATAACCAACCCGGATCTCCTGAAAATCAATGACAAAATCAGTCATCGATAACCAACCCGGATCTACTGAAAAACAATGGAAACACAATGAAAACATCAGTCTTCGATAACCAACCCGGATCTCCTGAAAAACAATGGTAACATCAGCCATCGATAACCAACCCGGATCTCCTGAACAACAATGAAAACATCAGTCATCGATAACCAAACCGGATCTCCTGAACAACAATGGCAACATCAGTCATCGATAACCAACCTTGATCTCCAGAAAAACAATGGCGGCGACATCAATCATCGATAAGCAACCAGAATACAGAACATTAGTTGCAACATCATTAATCGATAACCAACCCGGATCTCCTGGAAAAAAATGGCAACATCAGTCATCGATAACCAACCCGGATCTCCTGAACATCAGTGGCAAGATCATTAATCGATAACCAACCTGGATCTCCTGAAAAAGAATGGAAACACAACGTCAACATCAGTCATCGATAAGCCTCCCGGATCTTCTGAAAAACAATGGTAACATCAGTCATCGATAACAAACCCGGATCTCCTGAACAACAATGACAACATCAGTCATCGATAACCAAACCGGATCTCCTGAACTACAATGGCAACATCAGTCATCGATAACCATCCTGGATCTCCAGAAAAACAACGGCGACATCAGTCATCGATAACCTACCCTTATTTCCTGGAAAACTATGACAACATCAGACATCAATAACCAACCCGGATCTCCTGAACAACAATGGCGACATCAGTCATCGATAACCTACCCTTATTTCCCGGAAAACTATGACAACATCAGACATCAATAACCAACCCGGATCTCCTGAACAACAATGGCAACATCAGTCATTGATAACCAACCCGGATCTCCTGAAAAACAATGGCAACAGCCGCCATCGATAACCAAACCCGATCTTTTTAATAACAATGACAACATCAGGCATCGATAACCAACCCGGATCTTCTAAAAAAACAATGGAAACACAATGACAACATCAGTCATTGATAACCAACCCGGATTTCCTAGAATACAATGACAACATCAGTCATTGATAACCAACCCGGATTTCCTAGAATACAATGACAACATCAGTCATCGATAACCAACCCGGATCTCCTGAAAAACACTGACAACATCAGTCATCGATAACCAACCCGGATCTCCTGAACAACAATGACAACATCAGGCATCGATAACCAACCAGGATCGCCTGAACAACAATGAAAACATCAGTCATCGATAACCAACCCGGATCTCCTGAACAAATATGGCAACGACATCATCGATAACCAACCCGGATTTTCTGAAAAATACAGTCATCGATAACCAATCCTGATCTCCTGAACAACAATAGCAACATTAGTCATCAATAACCAACCCGGACCTCCTGAACAACAATGGCAACATCATTCATCGATAACCAACCCGGATCTCCTGAACAAATATGGCAACGTCATCATCGATAACCAACAGGGATTTTCTAAAAAACATCAGTCATCGATAACCAATCCTGATCTCCTGAACAACAATAGCTACATCAGTCATCAATAACCAACCCGGACCTCCTGAACAACAATAGCAACATCAGTCATCAATAACCAACCCGGATCTCCTGAAAAACAATGACAACATCAGTCATCGATAACCAACCCGGATCTCCTTAAAAACAATGACAACATTAGCTATCTATAACCAACCCGGATCTCCTGAACATCAGTGGCAAGATCATTAATCGATAACCAACCTGGATCTCCTGAAAAAGAATTGAAACACAATGTCAACATCTGTCATCGATAACCCTCTCGGATCTTCTGAAAAACAATGGTAACATCAGTCATCGATAACAAACCCGGATCTCCTGAACAACAATGACAACATCAGTCATCGATAACCAAACCGGATCTCCTGAACTACAACGGCAACATCAGTCATCGATAACCATCCTGGATCTCCAGAAAAACAATGGCGACATCAATCATCGATAACCAACCCGGATCTCCTGAACAACAATGGCAACATCAGTCATCGATAACCAACCCGGATCTTATGAAAAACATTGAAAACATCAGTCATCGATTACCGACCAGAATCTCCTGAACAACAATGACAACATCAGTCATCGATAACAAACCCGGATCTCCTGAAAAACAATGACAACTTTTGCCATCGACAACCAACCCGGATCTCCTGATAAACAATGGCGACATCAGTCATCGATAACCAACCCTTATTTCCTGGAAAACAATGACAACATGAGTCATCAATAACCAGCCCGGATCTTCTGAACAACAATGGCAACATCAGTCATCGATAACCAACTCGGATCTAATGAAAAACAATGGAAATACAATGACAACGTCAGTCATCGACAACCAACTCGGATCTCCTCAAAAACAATGGTAACATGAGTCATCGATAACCAACCCGGATCTCCTGAACATCAATGGCAACATCAGTAATAGATAACCAACCCGGATCTCCTGAAAATCAATGGCAAAATCTGTCATCGATAACCAACCCGGATCTACTGAAAAACAATGGAAACACAATGAAAACATCAGTCTTCGATAACCAACCCGGATCTCCTGAACAACAATGGCACCATAAGCCATCGATAACCAACCCGGATCTCCTGAACAACAATGGCAACATCAGTCATCGATAACCAACCCGGATCTCCTGAAAAACATTGACAATATCAGTCATCGATAACCGACCCGGATCTCCTGAACAACAATGACAACATCAGTCATCGATAACCAACCCGGATCTCTTGAAAAACAATGACATCATTAGTCATCGATAACCAACCCTTATTTCCTGGAAAACAATGACAACATCAGTCATCATTAACCAACCCGGATCTCTTGAAAAACAATGGCAACAATCTTACGAAGTTTATAAATCACATCACCATAGAAGTCAGGTTGTGATAGTCCTTGTCGCAGAAACCACGATATGTCATCTCTACATATTAATAGACTTTTGGTCATGATCACTTTCATACTATCTTTGTTAAACTTGTTAAAAAGTTTATCAAATCAGGTTATGACCCTATCATTGTGCAAGGTACTGCATGCTTGGTGGTGGACCTTTTTACAGTTTGCCACTATGCTTTCCTCTTTAATTGTACGATGACCGGACAGGCTGTGGACCCTATGATGACGCCTACCTAAAGCCCATTGGGACGTAGGCGTTTGCTGTTTGTCTATGATCTTTATTGTCGTGCCCTTAATGGTTTATTCTCTTGTTGCTCTGGCTTCTGCCAAGTCACTGAGTACCTTCATTGTGGCTTTCTAGGCTATTGTTTTTTTGTATTATATTTACACGAGCATATTTGTGTTTTACTTATATTGCCTGTTGATGCTGCCTTGTTGGTTAGAGATAAGATCATGGCATGGATTTCTTTATGTACACTGTCCTGTTTTTAATGGGATGACAGTAGGGTAAGTGTGAGGTTTGGTGCACCCTAGAACCGGTTTAACCCCCCCCCCCCCCCCCCCCCCCCGAACAACAATGGCAACATAAGCCATCGATAACCAACCCGGATCTCCTGAACAACAATGGCAACATCAGTCATCGATAACCTACCCGGATCTCCTGAACATCAATGGCAATATCAGTCATCGATAACCATCCCGTATCTCCTGAACAACAACGGCAACCTCAGTCATCGATAACCAACCAGGATTTTCTGAAAAACATTGTCAACATCAGTCATCGATAACCAATCCAGATCTCCTGAACAACAATGGCAACATCAGTCATCAATAACCAACCCGGATCTCCTGAACAACAATGGCAACATAAGCCATCAATAACCAACCCGGATCTCCTGAACAACAATGGCAACATCAGTCATCGATAACCAACCCGGATCTCCTGAAAAACATTGACAACATCAGTCATCGATAACAGACCCGGATCTCCTGAACAACAATGACAACATCAGTCATCGATAACCAACCCGGATCTCTTGAGAAACAATGACATCATTAGTCATCGATAACCAACCCTTATTTCCAGGAAAACAATGACAACATCAGTCATCATTAACCAACCCGGATCTCTTGAAAAACAATGGCAACAATCTTACGAAGTTTATAAATCACATCACCATAGAAGTCTGGTTGTGATAGTCCTTGTCGCAGAAACCACGATATGTCATCTCTACATATTAATATATTTGTGGTCATGATCACTTTCATATTATCTTTGTTAAACTTGTTAAAAAGTTTATCAAAACAGGTTATGACCCTATCACTGTGCAAGGTACTGCATGCTTGGTGGTGGACCTTTTTACAGTTTGCCACTATGCTTTCCTCTTAAATTGTACGATGACCGGACAGGCTGTGGACCCTATGATGACGCCTACCTAAAGCCCATTGGGACGTAGGCGTTTGCTGTTTGTCTATGATCTTTATTGTCGTGCCCTTAATGGTTTATTCTCTTGTTGCTCTGGCTTCTGCCAAGTCACTGAGTACCTTCATTGTGGCTTTCTAGGCTATTGTTTTTTTGTATTATATCTACACGAGCATATTTGTGTTTTACTTATATTGCCTGTTGATGCTGCCTTGTTGGTTAGAGATAAGATCATGGCATGGATTTCTTTATGTACACTGTCCTTTTTTAATGGGATGACAGTAGGGTAAGTGTGAGGTTTGGTGCATCCTAGAACCGGTTTAACCACCACCGCCCCCCCCCTCCACCCCAGTGGTCTACTTTGACACTGACCGTTCCAAGGCAATAGCCCTATTTTAAACCCTTTTGTGTTTCTGCCGTCGTTTGCTTTTAGTATTACTTTTGCCTTCTTGTTTGTCTGTTTGCGTGTTTGTTTCTGTGCTTTGTGGTTGACTGTCCTCCTTGAATAATACTTTCCCTGTTCGATCTTTCTTTATTAAATGCAAATGTACACATATAGACATTTCAAAAATGGTGTGATTTGTCCTATCAACATCGTGTATAGGAAAACCACCAAACAATTAATATGGTCACAAACATTAAGACAGCAAGAACCATAAGGTGTAGAGCGATATTGTGATACCTATATCTCAATATTTACATGTTGCATGGCATGTTTATTATTGAGTTGGCCTTGAATTGAATTGAATTGGATTTTATAGTCGCACCAACAGCTAAGGTCATATGGCGACTTTCCAGCTGCAACTGGTGGAGGAAAACCCCAGGTGCCCCTCCGGGTAATTTTCGTGCACGGGCGGGCACCTGGGTAGAACCACCGACGTTCCGCAAGCCAGCTGGATAGCTTCCTCACATAAAGATTCCTTCGCCCCTGAGGGATTGAACCTACAGCGGTGAGGGGCAAGTGATTGCAAGTCAGAGACTCTAACCACTCGGCCACGGACGCCCCGAGTTGGCCTTGAAGAACAGCTAAAATTATTATAGATGTAAACATGTTTACCATTTATGCAAATTATTAATGCAAATTCATTTATGATGAAATTTGGTCTGTTCTCATTGGACAGTTTTAGTGGAGAAGATTATGGAACAATCTTTGGCAGTATATAAACAGACTGTGGGAGCAGCTAAGCAGTTCAGTTCAGAAGAATAGTATTCAGTAAAAAGTTAACTTTGAATTGGATGTTTTTATAAATATAAAATATATTTGTGAGAGTATTTACTTATTATTGTGCTCATTCATAATAACAGTGAAATTGGATGTTTGGACTAAATCGGAAAAATTGGAAATTAATTTGGACTAAAAGGACAATTAATATTTGCATTAAAGAGACACTTACTGTTTTGGATTAAACAGACACTTGCTAATATAAATGAAAGGAACATTGGATAATTGTATTTGTACTTGATTCAAACATTGGATATTAATGAAAAACTGGGTTTGTGCATTCTGTAAGTGAATAATTTATGTAAATACATGTGTTAATTATATGTTGGTGTTGCTGGTTTTGCTTCATTTCTCGTTACATTTAAAACGTGTAACATTACCCCATCGTCAGTAGTTGTAGTATCAAAGTGTTGGTTACCAAAATGAATACCATCTAAATGTTAAAGCCATGAATAGCACATTTACATAAAACAACGCTCACATATCACAGATGTTTACTATGTAAAGTGTTAATAGATATTTTAAAATAATAAATTCAAAAGAAATCATTCGAATCTCTTACATGAATATATGATAATGTATAATCAATACAAAACGTAAAGTAGCGCAATTAGCTGCAATATGATCGTAAGAGATCGTACACATGTTAAAACATGCAAATAGGTTACCGGGATATAATTTCAAATTCTAATTTGTATGATATTTGCGCTTGACACCAGTATCAGTTTATCTCTTACGGCTCCGTTATATATATAAATACATATCCAGGTTGTGGAATTTGCCTATGGCGGCTCATATTATTGCATTATTTCTTATAACTAATATATATTTTGTAAAGGACTTTGGACAAAATAACATTAAGTTGAAGATATTTGATACATGTCACCAATCCCTTATTTCAGCATATCTTGTTCATCGATGCTTTCTTTTATTTCACCATAGATGTTTATCGATACTGCAGTTTATTTCACCATATATTTACCTGTGTGTACTATCTCACCATTTGCCTCATATTCCTTTTTGATATACTATATCGTGTTTTGTCTCGCATTGTAGTGTGTACATTAATAGAAATATAATTTAGCATATTTGTTTACTTAACGATACTATTTGCATATTTGTTATGTTTAATTCAAATAAAATTTGATTTCGTTTTGTTTTCTGTATCCTTATTCATAAAATCAAGCCAGTGAGTTTTTCAATAATGTGTTCTTTCCAACTATGAAACAAAATAAAAACGCACAGAAACGAAAGAAAAAACTACAAAGAAGATGAATAAAAGGCAAGACATGACATCACAAACATAAACGGGTTGGCAATAGGGCTACCCCATTGGAACGGTCAGTAGCAAAAAGGGCCGTTGGGGTTTAAAGCAGGTTCTAGGGTGCACCAAACCTTACTCTTACCCTAGTATCATCCCAATAAAACGGGAGAGTGTAAATATAAAAATCACCATCAGGTTATTTTCTCTAGCAAACAAATCAGCATTAATAGGCGATATAGGTATAACACATAAATGATCATTTATAACACATAAATGATCATGTATATATTGATATATAAAACAAAAGCTTAGAAAGAAACAAAGCTAGTACTCAGTGACTATAGCAACATGAGAACAAACCGTTACGGGTAAAACAAGACAATACGTAAGACAAAAATCAAACTCTACCGTCCTTTGGGGATTTAGGTAGACGTCCACAATCTGTTCGGCCATAATCAAAGAGAATAGCATAGTGGCGAACTGTAATTAGATCAACCACTAAAGTGTGCTAAATGATAAGGTAATAACCACTTTTGATAAACTTGTTAACAAGTTTAACTATAACTAATTAGACGGCGTGCCATCGCAAATACCCACGTTTTCTTCACACATGCCATATCCATTTAACCCTGTATCCATTTTACATGTAATTATTGTGATTGTTCGTTGATACTCCGATCAGAAATAGTACTATTTATGCTTTTCTGTATACATGTATGACACTGTAAATGAATAAATACTTAAAAGGTGATCCCCTGGAAGCAACAAATACAAACAAGAGAGAAAAGTAGCACCGGCTTAAGCGATATTCAACTTTAAAGCAACACAGAATGGGCTTGATGATCCCAAGGGACCAGTAAATAATAACACTACGGATGTGTAGTCGGGTCGACTTGTTACGGCCGCCACACAGCACTAAACATCCGCTAGAGTGAATGTCAATAAATACTGAAAAGGTGATCCATGTTTAGAGTATTTATGTATTTGAAATGTAGACTCCTATCACAGAGTCCCATGATGACACTGGATCAAATTATACTGATATTTGATATTCCCAAACCATTATATTTTATTGAGAAAGAAAATTAGATAGTTGACACAATTTACCTCCCCCACTCACCCCCTCCCCGTCACACACCCAGACCCACTCACCCCGCCTGGGCACACCTCTAATGTTGAAACAATGCTATTGTTCGATAAGCTTTGTATTTTCATAGGAGTATACTTGTATACCGCCCACCCCTTCACCACCAACCCCAGGTAAGACGTCCGAGTGTTAAACAATAAATCGTCTGACATGCTGCGTATCTCTGTCATAGACGACTATTTATACCAATTAATGTGAAAAAAGTATGGAAAATGGCAGTGTAATTGAATTATTAGTGTTTTGATGCCCCTCTCCCCAAGCCCCACCGATGACGTATAAGGAAACACATCTAAACAGTGTAATCCCATCATCTCAACGTTTCATTTAAAACATAATTAAAAGATCAGATGACATCCTATATTATCACTTCTCTTTTTCTCTCCCTCACACCCCACCCACCACACTCACACATATACACCCTATTCCTGGGCAGACTTCAAAGATTGTTATAATACAAGTAGTTGGTATGTTGTTAATCTGTCATAGACTAGTATATAATTATACCAAGTTGTATGCAAACGTATGATAACTTACAGTGTAAATGAATTTTTAGTGTATTTGACCTTTTGGCACCCTTTTCCTGGGCCTCACGGGAGACGTAGGAAGGAAAAATATAAACAGTATAATCCAGTCAAAATAACATTTCATTTGAGACATACTTACGTAAAGAAATGACACACCCCAACCACTCACCCTGGGCCCCAGGGTGAGATTGATATGTTGTTTATCGTTCATAGACGATTATATATACCAAGTTAAGTGAAAAAACATGAACAATTACAGTGTAAATTATTGTTTAGTGTATTTGACCTTTGACACCTCCTTTCCCTGGCATGACAGTGTAATTGAATGTTTAGTGTATTTGACCTTTTGACCCCCACTGAGGGCCCCTGGGTGCGGAGACATAAATAGTGTTGCTCTTGCACACCGTCATCATATGGTGAAGTCTGTCCTAAGTTTGATTGAAATATGTTGAGCGGTTTAGTGGGAGATGTGGTAGCGGACGGACGGGCGTACTCATGGAGAGGTACTTGTGTGGATTTTTACTTCTGGGTTGCAACATGTATAGTTGGTACTTATAACGAGCATGCACATGTCCGTAAGTGTGGGTTGTGTGCAACCATTAAATGTATGTGGGTTGCATGAGGTTCAAATGGCAAGTATAAAATGGTTATGCATCATTACATTAGGCTTATCTCTAAAACAGTATTTTAGGTTTTCAGAAATCATTACATTTCACAGACTAGTGACAAAGTACATATTTGGGTAACAACCCTACCCAAAAATACTATTTCTACCCAGAAGACTAAAATTAGTGTACAGAAGGAAACGTGTCATGTTTTTGTAGCATTTGTTGTTCTTGGTTAAGAGAACAGCCGAGTACACAAAATATTTCGAAAGTTTTGCATCCACTTTATTATTTAGTTACCAATAATTGGATGCTAAGCTTTAAGTCCCCTCGGTAACCCATAGAATGTTTCACTACATACTTAATCTCCATTCACCATCGGACTACATTTTCTTCATTAATCAAGTCAAATTAAAGCAAGTCGATTCATAACATGAAGAATTCTTAATATAACCATTGACCATCAAAACAAGCATTTAATTTGATTTTCAAATATAAAGTATTCCACTGCTGTCTAATAATCAACAGTTTTGACAGGCAATTTAAATTGAGAAAGTCATTATGTAATTACATTTAAATAGAGCTTTTTTCGATAGTCAGTGCATTCTTTACTATTACTTCACTAACAAGAGCTGTTTGAGAACAGCGACGCTCGACTTTCGGGGGCCATTCATAACCTAAACATATTATCGAAGTCCGAAAAAGGACATAACTTTGTAAAATTAAATGAGTTACAAGTTACAAATCCTGTATACATCATCTCGTTTTTCATACTGAATACATGTGTGAAGTTTCATTACAATCTGTCAAGCAGTTTGAGAGATATGAGATTACCGTAAAAGGTTAACGGATGCCGACACCGGGACAAGTACAACAGCTTGCCTTTATTCGAAAATCAAGCTAAAAATGAACAATCAATCAATCAATTTGATTAAAAATGCGCCCTTTGTGGTTCTTGGGCAAAGAATAGGACCACTGCACACCCCGTTAGTGGAGTAGATCTCCCCCAAATTTATGTTCATTTTATCTTCTTTTTTTCCTGTTCATTAAAGGTCTTCGTCATGACCCATGCAGTGTTTCAGGTGCCATCTCGCTCAAATCACTAGAGCAGTGGCAGAAAAACAATAAACAATAAACGTGGCTCCAGCGTAAGTGGAGTGTCTACAATAAATTTGCAGCAACTCTGCAGGTGAAAAGGTTCTGGCCCATTCTTCATATTTTATCTCGATGTGAGGTGAATGGAGGATGAGCCTGGCATGTTCATTCCTGCTAGGCGCCATATAACATTTTGTGTTGTTGCGTCTTAAAACCCAATTCAATGCAATTCTGATAAATATGCCAGTTATTCGTTTTGTAAACAGCCAGTTCACTCGACGCCACCATCAATGAATTGAATTGAATTGGGGTTTTACGGCGCACCAACACAAGAAAGGTTATATGTCGCCAAACAGAGATGAACATGCCAGGCTCATCCTCCATTTACATATAGATAAATATGGAGAGCGGGCATAGAACCTCTAACCTGCAGAACTGCGAAGTTGCTGCAAATTCTATTGTAGACACTCCATTTACGATGGAGCCACGTTTCCACATGAGCATGATAACAAAATGACAAAATGAACATGAAGGTGTGTGGGGGGAGGGGTTCTACCCATCTGCCTCTAGCGGGATTTGCAGTGGTTTTATACTACCCGGCAATCAATGACTCATCTAGGAAGAAATGATCAGCATCAAACCATATACAAATAAAAACACACAAATTTTGCTAATAAATGTTATTGTTTTTAAACAGACATGAACAAAAACTAGACATGCTGCTTAAGGCTAGTAAATTTACCAAGTCTTTACGTCCAAAAAGGGCCATAATTTACCAAGTCTTTACGTCCAAAAAGGGCCATAATTTTGATGCAATATAATTTTCATACCATGTCAGATAACATTGGTTACAGTTAAGTTAAGTTTCAAATCTATCCACCAGTCAAGTAGCTTATAAGAGAAATGCTTATTTATGACCTAATGGCAGGGAAACTTTCTCAAGTGGAACAAGAGCTGTCGGAGAACAATTTGCAGATAACAAACAATTATACACGATATACATTCAGATATAAAAACAAACAACCCAGAAATAGGTAAAACAGAAATATGTAAAACAAAACGGTGCCGGATTGGAAGAACTGATATAAGAACAAACCAAACAGAAAGTTAAACAAACAAAAAAAATGGGGTGAGTGGAAGTTTCATGAATGTTGGCCCATGGTTTTCAGAGATGTTGTTTAAAGCAAATGTTTACGACACCAGATGACATGCATTTCTGGGCAGTACAAGTCCAGTACTGCTAAAAGACAACCAAAAAAAACATCAAATGGAAACAATGTATACCAAGTGCAATTCCATACTGAACTCTATGGGGGTGGGTGCACTTTTTTGTGCCCAACCCCCCACCCCCTCATTTTAAATTAGTGATGTTTTGATATTCCTTTAAAATTATCATTTTGGATTGTCCTGACCAAAACCACCCGTCAAATTAAATATTGAGAGCGTCAAACCCTTCCATACAGTAAATTCTGGTATCGTCCTAACAGTAATGGCCGGTCAGCAGTATCATGACAAAAAAACAGTAACAATATCTTACAAATCTTCTAGATAAACAAAATAAATGAAGCACATGAAAGTGATTATTTTAATGGTCTTCAAATATAACTCCCAAAACAAAGATAAATGTGAAACAATGTACACAAACTGGAAAGTAACTAGAGGTTATTTTTAGTAAAAACAGATATGTCTCCCCCACTGGGGAAAAGGCCATAAATCCACAAAAAAATCATTCACATAAAACACGAAGATAATATGCGCACCTAGGCTTGAACTGAACATCCTTACCAGGTGTCCTCGAAATCAGCTAGGGGTTCAGGAGAACTAGTCCGGACAAATTGTGTGTATGAAAACCTTTAAAGGGCCATAACTCTGCCAAAAATTATTTAACACGGCGAAGATATGCACAACTAGGCTTGGGACAGATCATCCTTTCCAAGTTTCATTGAAATCTGGTAAGGGGATCAGGAGAACTACTGAGCAGTCCGGACAGTTTATGTATTAAAACCTTTAAAGGGCCATAGCTCTGCCCAACATTCATTCAACCAAAACACAGCATTAAAACCGTTAAAGGAACATAGCTCTGCCAAATATCATTCAATCAAAACACAGCAACTATATGCGCAACTAGGTTTGCTACAGTTTTGTTAAAAGTCCAGCCTGCGGATCAGGAGAACTAGTATGGGGGAAAACGTTTGTGTATTAAAACTTTTAAAGGGCCATAATTCTGCCAAAAAGGATTTAACCGGAACACGGTGACGATATGCGCAATAAGGCTTGATACTGATCATCATTTTTAAGTTTCGATGAAATCTGGACAGGGGTCCGGACAAAGTTTCGGTATCAAAACATTTCAAGGGCCACAACTCCATTAGACATTATTCAAGCGGAACATGGTGACGATATGCGCAACTAGGCATGGTACTGATCATTCCTGAAAAGTTTCGTTAAAATCCGGCAAGTGGTTCAGGAGAACTAGTCCGGACAAAGTTTGTGACAGACAGCACAAAGTGGGGGAGACATAAAAAGACGAGCATATAAATTATTTTAAAGTCACCAAATGGTCAATATTAGTGGTTTTAATTCTGAACTAATCATTTATGTTATATTTACCAGAAAGAACCTTTATATGCAAGAAATTAAAGAACCAGAATCTATCACTGAAGGTGTTTTAATAGACCAAGTACCAATACATTTTGAGAAATGAAGGCTCTATAATGTATATGCAGTAAGTGTGGGTTAACTGTTATAAGTACTTTGCCTCAGACACATTGTTTAGTAGCTTATCAATCATGCTAAACACTTTTTTTCAACACGTCCTTTTTTCTTCTGTGAATAACTGCTATATTCTGTTTACTTTTTAAATGCCTTCAAACAAAAATCTGGTTAGGCCTGCATTTACTGTCAAAAACTTCTTAAAAATAATTTTAATTTCTTCTTCTTCAGTCCATGAAACGTTCTTGTGAACTGCAGTCTTCTTTGGGTTTTTCCTACGTACAATGCCTATATTGTCATTTTCTGCCTCCTCTTTATAGAAGTTTATGTTTCTTCCAGAGCGTATTCCAGATTTCCAGGATCACCAGCCTCACGTTCTGGATCACTATTCTGCATATTCCTCACGAGATCAACTGATTCCAGGTCACGGTCACCACTTTCCCCACTGGTGCTATTTTTGGTTTCCGAGAACACAATATCTGCAACATGGTTAAATTTAATGTAATCAGCCTAAATTTAACAAGAGCACATACTGCGGGTGCCAACGCTCCTTTGTTTTTGTTTTTGAGGATAAGCTAGCATGCATTCTATTTTAAAGATCCAATAAGCTTGTGGAAACTAAAAACAAGACTAACGTACTTTATTCAAAATTTAATGTTTCATCATTTCTAAATATTTTTTTAAACACAATAATATACATTTCTTACAAAACAGGTTTGAAAACACATTTCAAAGACACAACACAATCTAACAAGAGGGCCAATATGGCCCTAAATCGATCACCTGAGTATTGGCCCATTATCGAACTTTTTCGAAATCTTATGGTCATGAAATGTGGCCTCCGTTGTGTTAAAACATTGAAATAAAGACTCTGACAAAGTATGGTAAAGATAGAATGTAACACCTGGGGCAGGGCCAAATATGACCCCATGGCCTATAGCAGCCCAGAAGTTGTGGACAGTTAAATAAGGTCACAATAAATGGAAAGCACAACCCAGTAGTTTTGGTCAACCACAAGCAGCCCAGAAGTTGTGGACAATTAAGTAAGCTCACAAGAAATGGACAGCACAACCTAGTAGTTTTGGCCAACCACTAGCAGCCCAGAAGTTTTGGACAGTTAAGTAAGGTCACAAGAAATGGACAGCTCAACCCAGTAGCTTTGGCCAACCTATAGCAGCCCAGAAGTTGTGGACAGTTAAGTAAGCTCACAATAAATGGACAGCACAACTTACTTAGTAGTTTTGGCCAACCACTAGCAGCCCAGAAGTTGTGGACAGTTAAGTAAGCTCACTAGAAATGGACAGCACAACCCAGTAGTTTTGGCCAACCACTAGCAGCCCAGAAGTTGTGGACAGTTAAGTAAGGTCACAAGAAATTGACACCACAACCCAGTAGTTTTGGCCAACCTACAACCTATAGCAGCCCAGAAGTTGTGAACAGTTAAATAAGGTCACAAGAAATGGACAGCACAACCCAGTAGTTTTGACCAACCACTAGCAGCCCAGAAGTTGTGGACAGAAAAGTAAGGTCACAAGAAATGGACAGCACAACCCAGTAGTTTTGGCCAACCACTAGCAGCCCAGAAGTTGTGGACAGTTAAATAAGGTCACAAGAAATGGAAAGCACAACCCAGTAGTTTTGGCCAACCACTAGCAGTCCAGAAGTTGTGGACAGTTAAGTAAGGTCACAAGAAATGGACAGCACAACCCGGTAGTTTTGGCCAACCACTAGCAGCCCAGAAGTTGTGGACAGTTAAGTAAGGTCACAAGAAATAGAAAGCACAACCCAGTAGTTTTGGCCAACCACTAGCAGCCCAGAAGTTGTGGACAGTTAAGTAAGGTCACAAGAAATGGACAGCACAACCCTTAGTTTTGGCCAACCTATAGCAGCCCAGAAGTTGTGGACAGTTAAATAAGGTCACAAGAAATGGACAGCACAACCCAGTAGTTTTGACCAACCACTAGCAGCCCAGAAGTTGTGGACAGTTAAGTAAGGTCACAAGAAATGGACAGCACAACCTAGTAGTTTTGGCCAACCACTAGCAGCCCAGAAGTTGTGGACAGTTAAGTAAGGTCACAAGAAATTGAAAGCACAACCCAGTAGTTTTGGCCAACCACTAGCAGTCCAGAAGTTGTGGACAGTTAAGTAAGGTCACAAGAAATGGACAGCACAACCCAGTAGTTTTGGCCAACCACTAGCAACCCAGAAGTTGTGGACAGTTAAGTAAGGTCACAAGAAATTGAAAGCACAACCCAGTAGTTTTGGCCAACCACTAGCAGCCCATAAATTGTAGACAGTTAAGTAAGGTCACAAGAAATGGAAAGCACAACCCAGTAGTTTTGGCCAACTACTAGCAGCCCAGAAGTTGTGGACAGTTAAGTAGGTCACAAAAAATGGAAAGCACAACCCAGTAGTTTTGGCCAACCTAGCAGCTCAGAAATTGTGGACAGTTAAGTAAGTTCAGTTAAGGAAGTCGAAAGCACAGCACAGCCCATTACATTTGGCCAATCAATAGCAGCCCAGACGTTCTGGACAGGTTAATTAGTTAATAAGTAATGTAAAGCACAACCCAGTAGTTCTAACCAAACACTAGCAGTCCAGAAGTTATAATCAGGTCACAGAGCTTTTGCTTAAACAAGTTAGCGTATCACGTTCTGGCACAACCAGACCCTAAACTCTACAATCAGTGAAAGTTGTATTCAAATCCGTTAATAAATAGAAAAGATATAGCCAAAACAAGATTTGCATTATGACGTCAGTGGCGGCCATCTTTGATGAAGACATGACAACATTCGACATTACTGTACAACTAGACTTCAATCTCTACAACCCGTGAAACTTCTATCAAAATCCAATCATAAATGGTGGAGATATAGTGATTGCAATATTTCTTTAATGACGTCACTGGCGGCCATCTTGGAAGACGTCAAGACGTCAAAATTTGCAGTGCACTATTCTAAAATGACATATAGCGTTGGGTAAAATTTGAACACTCTGTGACAAATATTTCTATGAAACGTGTATGGTGGAAGAAGAAGACGGAATAAGAATAAACAGAACAAAAACAATAGGTCTTTCCGCTAAAATGCGCAAAGCCCTAATAAAAATAAATAAACTTGGTAGAGGTCCACTGGACGATGCTACATGAGAAATATCCAAGCTCTAGCCCTTGTGGTTCCGGAGAAAAAGATTTTGAAGTCTTTTTCCTCTATAACTCTATGTAAAACTGTTGGACCCCGGGGTCACCATTTGAACAAATTTGGTAAAGGTCCACTAGATGATTATAGATGCAAAATGTCCGTTCTAGCCGTGTGGTTTTGGAGAAAACGATTTTTAACCCAAACCCTAAAGTTTTTCTTTCGGTTGCCATGGCAACCAGTTCTGCTTGGATCCATTTCATTTAAATAATTTTGGTAGAGGACCACCCAAGGATCATTCCTGTAAAGTTTCATCTAATTTGGCCCGGTCGTTTGAAGAAAGTGGTGGACGGATGTGACTATGTGCTAAGGTGAGCTAAACGTCTATAATGGAGAACATGTGTGCAAAGTTTAAATGAAATTCCTCCATGGGTTTTAAAGTTATTAAATTCTTTTGGACGTACATTTTAACCAAGATCGAACGCACACTCGAGTAGAATCTTCGAATAGTGAAGTTTAAAAGGAATGCTTACATGCTGAGGTGAATTGAGCAGATAAGACTTCAATTCTGAATTTCATTTAACATTTAAGCTTAACACTAAAGGCATTGTTGTAATCCATAACATACAATTATAAACAAATATTATCACGACTTACTCTGCTTCATCACATTTCAAAAAGCATGTGTAACTGTCCAAGCCAACTTCTCCCATCACCTTCACAGGCCATAGCACAGCACATCCCGCCAAATTGGCCCAAACAAAGTCAAGGTTATGCGGTACCTGCAAAGTCAAACAGTCTACTTTTACTCATATAGAAGGCCTTCTTTTTAAATTAACTGTTCTGCAATTTTTCTTGAGAAGTGCTGGCTATGGGACAAACATTAAAAAAACACCTGCACATTTTTCCACTACTTAAATCGAACAGGTTTACAGTGAAACAAATTCAAGGACTTAAAACATTCAATATAGTGTTTTAAATTTCAGTACATTTTTCGCAAGAGCATTGTGCCCTCGCATTTTTGTTTTTTTCAACTGAATCTTAATAACTACAATTTTCTTAGCAAAAATGTTTCTTTTTATAGTCAGCCCATACCAAACACAACACATGCTGGCCCTATATCCCTCACCTATATGGTTATATAATGAAAATAAGCACCCCACTCAAGTTATTTTTAGTAAGCGTCCGCGACCCGATATCGACAAATGAAGTATTTTGACCAACAAGTATTTTTGTTCACTGCACAAATGAAGTATTTTGACCAACAAGTATTTTTGTTCACTGCACAAATGCGTTACATGCAGTCTAAAATGCAGTTATTGATAACTTTTCACCGACTTTCTGTATACATTTTTGAATGGAATTTGTATTTGTTTCATTTTCATGTTTGTTGTATTTTATGTAAACACTTGCCTCAATAACCTGCTTTTTGTTCCCCATTGTCAGTTGACATACTTTCCTCTTCTTCGCCATTTTGCGACATACTTTCCTCTTCTTCGCCATTTTGCTGATGTAAATAAATAAGTTGCATATTAAATTTATCTTATCTTGAATGCCTCTTAGCAGGAAATGAAAACAATCTATTTTTTCTTATATTTTATGGTGAATATGTTCACAGGTCCATATATACAGGGTTCGACACTGACAGTGGTCCGTCAGTCAAGACTGTCTGTTTTTTTCACATTGGACAGTATTGAATTGAAAGCCGATCCATCTATGTGACCAAATTATAATTCAGGACTACAAGCTTTGAAAAACAGGTAGTCATTGTAGCAAATGGGTAGTCCTGATTTCATCGAAAGAGATTGTAAATCATTTCGGTAGCTTTAGGAAAAGAACACTTTACATTAAGGACATATCATTGTGAATCGCTGTATTTTATTATTTAAACTACATTAAATTCAGCAGCATTTAATAGGTCCTATTTTGAAGCGATACGAGGTCTTGGTATGACACCTGATCCACTTCAGGGTCAATATCGTCAATATCATCCGCAGTACCGAGTCGTACAGTTGACATAACATGCACCTTTTTATATTTTTATTTCCTGGTACAGTGGTTGGGATAGTAGCGGATCATCGGTAGTAGCAGATCAGTTTATGTTTACATTTCATTTATTCAGCTTGTATGCATTTGTTATTTATGAAACTTTCCATATTTGAAGATTGATCATATAAGCATACAACTATACATTAGCGCAAAGTTTCGGCACATGTTTCCTTGAGTAATTACCCACTTAGTGTAGCTACTATCAAGAAAAGTGATCCGTTACTGCCTGAAGGATGTGAGTGTTTTAACATGAAAACAATACAGTTAAAATGAAATTAAAAATGAACATATGTTTTTTAATTAAGAAATAATAAATATTTACCTGTGTTTTATCGGTGAATAAAATACAGTTAGGAGTTCGGGTGCGTAGTAATTAAAACACGAGTGCGTCCGAAAGACTAACTGTATTTTATTCACCGATAAAATACAGGTACGTATTTATTATTTCGATTCTAACACCCCATTGTTTACGTTATTGCTGGGGCACTATATATTATCTCGGAGGTCAAGGTAATCAGGCTGCTATGTTTACATGCTGTTCTTTTGGACGCCCCCGTAAGCAAAGTTCTGCATTTCAATACACTAGTAGTCACGTGACAAACAATTAAGTCATTGCTTATGTCATATAGCTTGTGCTGTATGACGTCAAATGTTCTCAGCTTGTTCAAGATGCTTATTGTTATATGTACTGATGCATTTGATGGGTTTATATTGAAGGGTGGGGTGGGGGAGGTGGGGTGCACGATTTGAGAGCATGGCAAGTTTGTTGTAATTAACATTTCATTAAAATTACTGTTGAGTTTGTCTTCGTGACGTATATTTACCAACGGATGAAATATAAGCGGGGAATTAATGGAACAGCTGTATTTTATCGTAGAATAACATACAGCTGTCTCTCTTATTTGTGTATATGAAAGACTGCGGAGGTCGTGTTAGAATACACTTTAGTGTAAAATGCATAGGCATGATCACCAAAAGATCTATGATTTGGAGTTTTAAACTTTTAAGAGACACCGATTCCGTAAACAGGCAAATGGCAGATTTTCAACAGTTAACTAACACAAGTATACGGCATAGTTCATAATAATTTTAATTAGCATATTGCTGAGAGACCAGAATCTAGTAAGAAACTGTCTTGCAAGTTTCCTTTAGTTTTAAATTTAAGCTTTTACGTGTAACCATAGTGATCCTTTACTACCCAATGCACTGTACCTCAACCAACTCCTTTATCCAGCACTGTTGGAAAGTTCTATCATTTATTTTTGTCATATTTCCTCTGGGATTCAAGGTGTTTCTCTCTGGATTTTGATGTTTTTGTCGGAGGTTCAGAAACAATGCAATACTAACATACGTTTCGTATATTTGTAATTACGACAAATCGCGAAATCTAATGACACATTTTCACACGCTTGCATCGGGAGTCACGTTGTACCCAAAATTCTGAAACGAACAGATTAGGCAACACCTTTTTTCGTCAACAATTCAAATAAAAGCTTCTTTCTTTAAAAATTCTAGAAATTGGAGCTTGGAGCTAACAAGTAATATGCTTCAGTAATATTCTTAACATCCGTGGCCATGCTCTCACTGAGAGGCCGTTGTGGGGTGAAATACCAGTACAAAGTCGACTTGTGTTTTTTTTTGTTGCTTGTGAGTTGTACCCCATATAGAACTTATTACAACTCATTTTGGACAAGCAGACACGTCCACCTATTACGGCCAAGATTAGAAAGTTTAACATTTGTACAGATGTATTTCGCGCGCGTTCATGACGCGTTCATGACGTAATACTAATCACGCATGCGCAGTAAACACGCAATCGCAAAACGAGCAGGCCAATTTTATTTTGACCAACAACAACGACCAGTTTTTGAGGATTCAAGGAAATTGGTAAGTTTAAGTCGTTAATGCAAAATCTGCTTTTGACAATTACTACTTCAATAACTCATTACAGTATATCTGATGTTCTGCAAAATCGGCAAACATGGCATATCTGAGGTATTTCATGCCATTGTGTTAGAATAAAATGAAGAAAAAAAACGGACGGACGGATGAACAGGCGGACGGACGTACGGACAAACGGAGGCGATTTAATTTACCCTGTTTTCCTTTTAAAAAAGTGGGTATAAAGATTGTATAAAAGTGATTATGACCAAGGATTTTACGAAGTTTGTAAATCATATCACCATAGAAGGCAGGCTGTCCTTGTCACAGATTAGAGTTCTTATAGGGTCCTCCAAATTGAAATAACTTTCCTTTGTATTACAAAGATAATGATTAGCAGTTTCTAAAAATACTTCGGTCAACATCGTAAACCTATTCGTCCATCGGTAAATCACGAATCAATACGGCACATTTGCCCTAATACACACCTGTCACGGAAACGTAACTGAGGTTTCACGGAAACAGCCGAATGGAAAACTCCTGTAGACGTCACGCATTACCCATGGTTCATTAGAAACCAAAATGGCGGACACATACGAAGTAAACAATGCGAGCGTAGTGGAAAATGTTGAATTATTTTGTGAATCATCGTCGTTTGAGGCAGAAAGCGATTCGTCAGGCGATTAAGTATTCTTCGGCACATCTAGTGAAGATGAGGTAGAAGAATTTGGTGTCCAACCGTATCAGTTCGAGCCGGTAGTAGATATCGAAATTGTCGGTGAAGAACAAGCACAACATCTTGCACCAGAGGAAAACCGACGAGATCAGTTTGAGTGGTATGTGTAATCGTGTTAGATATATTTGGAATGGATTTTATTTAATTTCGGACCGATAATGTACAACGCTGTTGTAACGGAAACACGATTGAGTTCACGAAATGCTCCTCATATTCGGACAAATATTCTTTCTACACACTAAACTGCAGTCGGAAAATTCAATATTGTTTCTACATCTACATATGTACGTTGATCTGTCAACTGTGACCAAAACTCAACGAAAATGACCGCTATTAATGCTAAGAAGATGAAATAAAAGAGATTGTAGATAGATGTAAAATAAAATACTAAATAATTTTACAATGAATTCAATGATAAATACCATTTTCGGTGTTTATGTGCTTCTAAATCTAATTTATGTTTATATTTGACTGTTCGCCGATATAAGATTAGACCTATGATCTTTGCTTTCTTTGATGCACTAAAACGATTGAATAGCAGTTTTTGAAATTTCACAATTTATTATCTCCAACATGTTTATAACTTCTAATATTTTAAGAAATACTTTTTTCAGGTGTACCTGTGGGAATTGTCAGGCGATGGCCACTAATCGCGAGTGCTGTTGCTGTCGGGAAAATGAGAGGATAGAAGCTTGTATGAAAGAGTTTGAGGTGAAAACCGACTGTCGTCTGACATGCATAACAGAACATCCGGGGTTTCTATCTGGGTGTTTGGACGAATACACGTTGGACATTGCGTACCTTGCGTACAAGCAGGATCATGGTGGAAGGCCAGTTTATGCTGCAAACCAGTAAGTTTTAATATAAGTCTATGTATGTTTATCAATCATTTTCAAAATATGGGAAAAGTGTGTCATATATATTCCTTTTTAATTACTTATTGGATTTGTTAATGCAGATGCGTACATGTATGTGGTTCATTGCGCTATTAATTCAGTCCAGCTCGGCTGAAAGATGTATGTATGGGTTTTATGTTGCATCAGCATCTTCCAGTCGCTTGTTTACTTTCAGCGGTGAGCTCAATGCTCAATTTTATATAGTATTATCAATCTGGAATACCAGTCGACACATGATACCTAGTCACAATATAATAATATCAGGCCAAACAGTAATACATATTTGGCATGACCCAGTTGAATCTGCACACACAGCACACCAGAATAAATGACTGAGATTATATTTAAGTCCACTTTGTAAATTATACATACAGTAAATATCAACGTTGGTGCTGAATTTAGCAAGTGGACATGTACATGCTGGTAATTTGATAAATGAATCATAGCAATATATTTCACGTGTATCTTTTTTTTCTACAGGCGATACAGATACACAGCGTACCGACAGCTAGTTAGATGGTGCTAGGGTTATCTCGGGAAAGAGATTCGGGTTGTGCTACCAGCATGTGCTGTTGTAAGAATAAGAACAGAGTATCCGTCAGACAACTACGAAGGTTTTCATTTTGCCGGATAAACATTAATTATATATTTCTTTGAATGCATTATGACTGAGTGTATGTATTTTTTTTGTTACACAATTTGTTTATGTTATGTGTATTTGATTATGTTCATTGTTTTTATGTTTTCCTGTCTGTGTTTTAATGAAAGAATGCACATGTTTATCAGTCGAAGAGTGATTGCATTATTTGTTTTCCTTCATTTGTTTATATTGCAAATGCACATAATGTACTTCTGCATATATTCATAACAGAAAAATATAATTAAATAGAAATTATAACAATTTCCTTAATTTGTTTGATTGCTCCTTTCATTAGTTCTTTGTGCACTTATTCTTTAATGTGTATGGGTAACACTTATTAGTTTGTGCGACTCATACTACATAGATAATGAAAATGTTAACGAGCGTCCTTACAATCCAAGGTGATTGTCACTTTAAAAGGCTTGTAAAGGTGTGATGCAATGTATGTTTTGCTTCACTTGTTTCAAATATGCCTGGAGTCCATATACACAAATGCTTCTCAATTAGAGTGCATATACCATGTATATCCTTTTACAGTTCAAATAAAATAATATTTTATATCGACTATAATATGAGTACATTCATTTTTTCAAGCCACTGATGCATGGGCAATCTTGAATTGAAATTTCATTATGACAACTTTCAGCCCAGTTTCAAAAGAATACATCAGAAGTTTTAAAGTATTGGCACACAGTTTACCTTTTTAAAAGTCTTTCATCAAAGATGGAGGGTGGTGGCCGTTTACCTTTTTAAAAGTCTTTCATCAAAGATGGAGGGTGGTGGCCATCTTGGAAATTTCAAATTATCTTTTTTGTCCGGTGTTTTTATTTAGGATGAATTACAGGTTGTGCCTATTGCTAAAGGAGTATGTCCCATATTGACACATAAAAGAGGGAAGAACAAAACAAAATTTCATAAAAGTCTTTTTAGATTATTTAATCAACAAGAATGTCACTTAAACTAATAAACAGACTTTGTATATATGGCAACAATATTTAAAAATAATCACATATTATTCTAAGTGTAACAAAATACATGAACACCGGTATCCTCCCTTTAAAGGGACACATGGCAATCTTGATTTATTTTCACCCAAAATTAATTAGAAACAGTTCTTTCAATACTGTGCTTGCACGATAGAGGTCATGTAAGAGCATTTGATACAATTTCAAAACTATGGATTTCTCTGTAATTTAATTTACTTTTTTCAACATCTATATTATTCAAAATGTTCAAACACTATATACTACACATTATAGCCGCTTTTTGAATATGCTTGATCTTGAGAGGGGGATAAAAACATGTAGATCTATTTGTTAGTTTTTCTCAAATCTATGCTAGCTGTATATATAAAAAAA
Source organism: Cyrtodaria siliqua (assembly GCA_037043455.1). Lineage (NCBI taxonomy): Eukaryota > Metazoa > Mollusca > Bivalvia > Adapedonta > Hiatellidae > Cyrtodaria > Cyrtodaria siliqua. Next base: position 134,590 of record JAWPHD010003311.1, on the reverse strand, counting down.
AACATTAATAGAAGAGCTTCAACACTGAATTATGGTTATGAGAAACAAAATAAAATGGAGTCATTTTGCCTTGTTTAGTGTGATTTATAAATTAGAAAATACACGATATACATGTGTCCCTTCAATAATATACAGAGGATCTTAAACGAGTTCCCATTTCATATAAGATTTATGAAACGAGTTATGAATTATTTTAATTTTAACGAGCCTTTTGGTGAGTTAAAATTAAAAATAATTCATAACGAGTTTCATAAATCTTATGTGGAATGGGAACGAGTTTAAGATCCTTTTTATCACATAACATTGCAATCAAATTAGTAAAAATTAATTCAGATGGACATAAAACCGCCACGACGTCAGACACACTTTAGCGCCAAAACGTCATAAAATATGTGACGTCGTAACGCCACGTCTCGCACATAACGTTGCGTATAAAAGAGTTCGTGTTTTACCTCTTTAAACAATAGCAGTTTACGCCAACTTTTTAACAAACCAACAACAATGTTTTGTATAAGTTGCATTATTTTTATAGGCTGTCACAAGTAATAAGTTTATGACTCAGATCTGGGTGAATTAGTAATAAATAAAATAGTTTTAGTTAATAAACTTGCATAGTGTTACAGGTTTAACTCAACCAATCGAAATCGTTCCAGGTTGTATTACGCGTGTGTCATACGATAGAATATTAAATGGGTGTTCGACACTGCTAACAAGGGACGTTATGTGATAAAAAGTGATGTTTGTCGGACATATTTGATCATTTATGCATTTGAACAAATCATAAAATTCAGAGGTTAAAGTTTCATTAAACAAAACAAGAATGACATATTTATACATTTAATATACTTGTGACCAGGACCTAAATTCATCCAATCGTTAAGCACAATAATCAGACTCAATTTTTGAAAACACTATCAACACAATAGTTTGGGTTAGAATTGTGATTTCGAGACCTTTTCTTTGAAAATATCTTTAAAATAACTTGTTTCTATCAGTAAATATAGTAATTTGCTTGTAAGTTTTTTTTATTTGGAATTTAAAACAATTAGATTTTGAGTCGAGTCTGATTCGTGTGCTCAAAAGTTTGATGAATATTAGACAAGGTCAAATGGACAGCAGGAGAACTGCATATTAACATTAAAATAGTCTCAGACTAGCACATAACAACTTGGCAAATATCAGATTTATCACGTGACAAGACTTGGCAAATATCACATAATATCCCTTGATTGTTCTACTATCACTTATAAATATCACTTAAAAAGACTCAGACTAGCACATAACATAACTTAGCAAATATCAGATTTATTACATGACACAACTTGGCAAATATCACATAATATCCCCGATTGTTCTACTATCACTTATAAACATCACTTAGAAAGTCTCAGACTAGCACATAGCTTGGCAAATATCAGATTTATCAGATGAGAAGACTTGGCAATAATCACATAATATCGATTGATTGTTCTACTATCACTTAGAAAGTCTCAGACTAGCACATAACATAATTTAGCAAATATCAGGATATCGCAAAACATCACTTGCAAAATGCTCAATATATCACTTTTACATCACAGATTTCAGAATGTCCCATAAATTAATAAGCAAATTTCAGATATTACTTACACAGACTATCATATAAAATCACTTTTGCATTATTTTAGACTAAACACTGTTATTTTTCTTATCCATTTTTAGCTCTACTGATCAGAGATCAGCAGAGCTTATGCCGTGGTGCGGCGTCCGTCCGTCTGTCCTTAAACTTTTTTTTGTAGCGACTACTCCTCTGAAACTACTGAATGGATTTTCATGAAACTTTACAGAAATGTTGCCCATGAAGTCTACTTGATCCTAGCAAAAATGCATGTTGATGTAAAATCCAAGATGGCCGCCAGATCTAAAGATAGGTTTTTAAAAAACAAGTTTGTAGCGACTACTTCATGAAAACTATAAGTGATATTGATATGGGACTTTTCTAAAATGATCAGCATGACATGATGTTGGTCCTTGTCGAAAATCGTTTTGATTCGACGTTAAACATGGCTGCCAGCGGCCACCTTTGTTTACATAGAGTTATATAATGAAAATGTGTAGCGACTACTCCTCTGAAACTACTTGACGGATTTTCATGAAACTTCACAGGAATGTTGCTCTTGATGTCTAATTGATCCTAGCAAAATTTCAAGTTGGCCGGAAATTCAAGATGGCCGCCACGGCTAAAAATAGATTTTTAAAAAAGAAGTTTGTAGCGACTACGTCTTGAAACTATAAGTGATATTGATATGGGACTTTTTGTAAAATGATCAGCATGACATGACGGTTATCAGAGTCAAACATTATTTTGATTCGACGTTAAACATGGCTGTCAGCGGCCATCTTTGTTTACATCGAGTTATATCATGAAAACTTGTAGCGACAACTCCTCTGAAACTACTTGACGGATTTTCATGAAACTTCACAGGAATGTTGCTCTTGATGTCTTATTGATCCTAGAAAAATTTTAGGTCGGCCGGAAATTCAAGATGGCCGCCACGGCTAAAAATAATTTTTCAAAAAACAAGTCTGTAGCGACTACTTCCTGAAATCAAAATCAATCAGTAGAGCTTCAAGGTCATTGACCTCTTGTTCTTTACCATTGACTTACATTCCAAGTGTAAAGTTTCAACACCATACACATTTCAAACACTGGAATCACGGATTTCATTCTAAGTTTAGATTTGCAGTCTTACTGAAACGGCTGGTGAGTGCCCTGAGGGCCATCTGCTTGTCTGGCCGCACATATTTGCTGTACATTGGAGGTGGTGCTGCTACCTTCGGGGTTGCCTCTTTCTTTGCAATTTTCATTGGCGTCTCCGCAACTTGAAACACTTCTCCAAGTAAAGTCTGGACGTACTTGAATGTCTGTCTCTCTTTCCTGACCCTTACTTTCGCTTCTCCTTTTTTTATGTTTTGGAAACACAGTTGTATGTCTCAGTACGCCAGCTTTGGTTATTGCATCTTCTCTGCTAACCTTCTCGTTGAAGTGCAGAGCTGCGATCTTCAACCTGGAAAAAACATATAGTTTTCTTTTTAAAAAATAACAAAAACTGCAAACCTGAAATTCTGCCATAGTATTCGACATTATTTTTTTAATTAATGCAAAATAATTATTCGCCGCTAACAATTACTTCAGACACTAACATTAAACAGTGGCGGAAGAATTCAGATATATGTCAGTCTGTACGAGTGAGTGGGACAGGGGGCCCAACTGTTTTTGCATCAGTTAAATTAACGTAATATCTACTTTGCATGCCAGTACATTTCAGGACACGACACACATATTTGAAGGCTTCATAATTTGACAACCTTATCGTTCACAGCCAAACTTCAACCCTCATGAAATAAGTACCTTGTCATGAGCCCATAATATGAGAATGCCACCATCTTTGGGGCAAACTGGTTGATGAGGCTGTGAAATGCTTCCAGCTCTGATGTTTGGTGTAGGGGGGATAGTTTCCTGACAGCATTACACAATCTCGTGTCTGTCACCAATTTTTCTACTTTACATGATGCATCTGTACCTGAAAATAATAAAAAGGAATAAGAAATATATATCCTCTGCTATAAATTGCATTATTAGCTTATATGGTCTCTACTTTAGAAAATTATATGTAGAGTTTTTTTGGAAGAAAAAACAGATGGGGGGTAAAAGGCCATAAATCTGCAAAAAAATATATTTCATGAGAAACACAAAGATTATATGCACAGCTAGGCTTGTTACTGAACATCCATGCCCCGTTTTGGAAATCCGGCTGAGGGTTCAGGAGAATTAGTCGAGAAAACGTGAGTATTAAAACCTTTAAAGGGCTATAATCCTGGTAAAAATCATTCAAATGGTACACGGCCAAGATATGCAGAATTAGACTTGGTACTTATCATCATTGCAAAGTTTCATTGAAATCTGGACAGGGGTTCAAGAGAACTAGCCCAGAAAAGATCACTCTCGTTTAAATGCCCATCGTGACTAACTTTAAAATTGACCCTTGGAATATAGTTTGCATTAAAACTGTAGAATCAATAATCTACAAAGCAATTTCATTTGAAGGAAAACAACACCGGAAACATAATCCCTGTTACTTACTTGGTTTTAACCATTTCCTGATTGGAATTTCTACATGTGAGCATGCACTGTATTTCCCCTCGTGCCCCTCGTGAATGTTTTGGATGTGATTGGCCACCGACTTCCATTTGGACATCATCAGGTCTGGGTCACCATCCGGTGTTGAAGCTGCCACCCAATACATGTGGTTGCTGATAGAGCGGACCCACCCCCCAACGTCTTCGCAGCCTTTTGTTTTAGCGATGGCCATCAGCTTCTTCTTAGTACATTCAAGAAAAATTGAAAAGTTTTATATTATGCATGCTTATTTGAAACTTTTTATTTAATAAAGTCATGGTTCTGTCTTGTTTAGAAGTAGAAGTAAAACTCTGTGTGTCTGTGTGCTCTTGAAAATCTTAATGTTGATGTAGACGGTGTAACCCAGTAATATTATACTGACACCGGGCCAACCAATCACATAACAACCCTTTATATCTTGAATGTTTTGATTGAATTGGGTTTTAAGGCACATGAAAGGTTATATGGCGCCTAACAGGCATGAACATGCCAGGCTATTCCTCCATGTTCATCGAGAAAAATATTGAAATGTTGAGCAAGGGGGCAACTGGTTATCACTTTTATGAAATCTTTATGTCATGACAGTGGCTCATGAAGTGGATGCTTTAATAAAGTTGAATTTTTTTTTTATTGAATACACTAGAAACAAGGAACTGACTTAAAAGATACAACATAAATCTGAAGTTATGTTATTGGTACAGCAAAAAGTTAATCACCAAATAATACCTTTCGCAACATGCCAGACGTCGTAGTAATGTTGTGGATAACTCAGGTTTTCACGGATCCATTTCTGAATTTGCAGATGACGGTCTGTTACTATCTGTGATATCGACAGGCCCTGCTCCTTTAGGAATTGGACAGCTTTTATCAGACCCTCCTATTCCATGTTAGTGCTGCCATTGACTTCATTGCTCTGAAAATAAACAAGTGATTCAGTATGAATATATATTAAAATGCTTTTAACTACCTATGCATTAGATTCGTTAGAAACATTGTGATCACTTACTAGAATTAAAGAATGTCAAAAAAGAGAAAGCATTCATAATTTATTTGGTATTTCACAGATTATCACATAACTTGTGTGTAGGAGTGTTATAAAGCCATGCTATATTTATCTTATTCCACAAGTGAACTATGCAATATTTATCTTATTCCATGTGTGAACTATGCAAATTAAGGCCAAATCAGCTTTCATATTTTCGGTTAAGCTTGGAGTACATAGGAATTATCCAATTCAGTGAAAAAGAGTATGTTCCAGTACAGAGTATGTTTCTCTTTAGACAAATTCGTTTTTTTTAAATAAATTTCTAGGTAAGAGCTTAAAAAAGAATCAGGCTTTCTAAATAATGTTAGGTTAAAGCAAGATTGTTGTGTCCCTTTAAAAACCCATTTTCCCCTGAATAATCACTCACAATTAGTGTGAAAAGATGTACACAACAATAGGTTTATACCTGCACCAGCTGTATATCAAAAACTTTTCCACTGTCAAGGTGGATGAATGTGTAGGATCCGTACTTAGCAGAGTGACCTGGACTGTCTGCTCGACCATCACCACCCACACTGATGTTGGGATCCCTCCGACGGAGAACAGAGAACATGGCCTGCTGTTGCCTGTGCCACACTCTCTCAACAGATGGGATCAAGTAGGCCTGTTGGTGGTTCATGTAGGTGTTGAGGCTGATGGACTGGATGTTCGCATGCTCCAGGAAACGAAGGGCCTTTGTCACTATAGCACCACTGAATAAAATTGATGCACTTATTACTATGTTGCCAGCTGGCACATTTCCTACAAACGGCTGAGAGTTATAGGTCCATGTCCAAACGCATGAGCATTATTGAGTCACTGCGACAAATGTACCCATTGTCTTGCTGATCCTGGCATGTGTAGAAGAATGGCACTCTCGACAGATGGTGAACAGGGAAAGCAGGTGGTCTTGGAAGACGATATACTTTACTTCATTCGCTGGGTCTTTCCTGAAAAAAATGCATATATTATAAGTTTGGGACTCATTTAACATGAGTGAACCTTTTCAAAAATGCGAAGCTCAGCTTGAGTTGCTTTCATATTTACAGTGTAATAAAGGAGGATTTTACTTAAATGTTCGCTAAAATTTGAATTGAATTGGGTTTTAAGGCGCAGCAACACATGAAAGGTTATATGGCGCTTAACAGGAATGAAAATGCCAGGCTCATCCTCCATTTACATCGGGATAAAATATGGAGAATGGGCCTAGAACCTTCTCACCCTGAACTGCAGAGTTGCTGCAAATTCTACTGTAGACACTCCATTTACGCTGGAGCCATGTTATAGTTTTTCTGCTAGCGAGATTGGACCTAAAACAATGCAGGGGTCATGATGAAGACCTTTAATGAGCATGAACAAACAATAATACAATGAACATGAATTTGGGGCGGGGGTTCTACCCTCTGCCTTCCCCTCCAAACGGATCTGCAGTGACCCTTTTCTTTGCCCCGTACCAAACCCCCCACCCACGGGGCTAAAATTTGAAAACAAAATCATTTAAATAATTCGTTAAAAGTCACTGCCTCACTTTATTACGTGATTAATTTAGATGACATCTTTGTTTGTTTGGTATTTAGAAATTCTAGGTTTTAATTGACGGTTGAATTAATGGTAAAGGCTGGGTAAAATCTCACCATCCAAAACTTTCTCACAACTCGAGCTCCCAGTGGGATTTGAACCTGCAGTGATGAGAGGCGATAAGGTTTCAAACTCATTGTATTTGCCTCTCTGCCTTAATATGACAAACATACCATGCACTGCAGGTTGGACATTGACCAGCCTGTTCAATTTATTTCAACTCTAAATTTGAACTGAAAAAAACCCCCAAAAAAAACAACAATATCATGAACAACATACTTTTCTCCTTCACTGCATACCGACTCTTCCAACTCGCCATCGGATGGAATATACGTCAAATCATCTATCAGACTCTTGAATGTGATCTGACTGCCGAATAATGTGTTGGGTGTGTCGGTATCCGATGTGGTCATTTTCATTTTCTTGGGGGTAGAACACATGGGCATAGGTGTCTCAAATGTTGTACATGTAGGTGTGTTGGTTTGCAGTGTTGAGCCAGGTGTTGTTATGTCGCACTGTGTAGACTGGCTTCTGTAAGAGTACTGCATATTGTGTTTCTTCTTCTTAGTCTGCGTACCTGTAGATATAAAACAATAACCTGTTAATAGTAAAAGAAATATACACAACTTTATACAAAAATTGAGTAATCACCTATTATTGAGTATATAATTTTATAATCACTGTAAAAAAACACCATAAAAGCAGTAACTCAATTTTGGAATAAGTAAATCAAAATTATTGACAACATCTTAGTATGTTACGAATATATACCTCATGTTGTTTACAGTTAATTCAAGAATTGAATTTTGTTGATCATCACAATGCATTATTAAGAGCCACCCAGAGGAGAAATTGCACAGGAAGAAGCCAGTGGATTTCAGCAGTGGCCAGTTCACAAATTTATCAGCTGAACTACGTGACATTCTGTATTTCAAACTCGCTTTTATTCCAACATAAGGATAAGCCAAATTATCTTTAGTTGTCATCTTCTTCTTTGGACAACTTTGGTCGGAAGGGTTTTCAGCAAACTTGGGCTTCTCGACTGCAACAGTAGGTTGTTCTTTAACCTGAAGTTAAAAAGCAAAGTTTCTCATTCTAGTTCAAGGTGTGCCACAACATAGACATGTCTGTTTGTTGTATAAACAGCTGAAATTATGATATGTATCCATAACCAAGGAAAATAACTCTTTAAAACATTAGAGGACTGATGTTGTAAAAAAAATAATGAAAAATGAGCAAATCTGATGAATCAAATTTGGTAAACATCTGATAATCTGATGATTTCGCACACACAACTAAAATTTCTTTATAAATGTGTCAATACTTACAGGAAATCAAGAAATGTTCTTATATTATTTTTTTTCTTCAAATGTGGTGTAGTGCAATTTTGTTTCCCCCATGAAAACAAAATCCTCTAAAAGATGCAACACTTGTACACTATGAATATTGCCATGTTTAACATTGGCGGCCATGTTTAAGGTTGCATCAAAATATTTTCGACAAGGATCAACATCATTGCATACTGATCATTTTAGAAAAAGTCCCATATCAATATCACCTATAGTTTTCAAGAAGTACTCGCTACAAACTTTTTTTTAATCTATTTTTAGCTGTGGTGGCCATCTCAAATTTCCGACCAACCTGAAATGTTGCTAGGTTCATTTAGACATCAAGAGCAACACTCCTGTTAAGTTTCATGGAAATCCGTCAAGTAGTTTCAGAGAAGTAGTCGCTACAAGTTTGTACTAAATAACTCTATGTAAACAAAGATGGCCGCTGGCAGCCATGTTTAACGTCGATTCAAAACGATTTTGCTGATCATTTTAGAAAAAATCCCATATCAATATCACTTAGAGTTTTCAAGAAGTAGTCGCTACAAACTTGTTTTTTAAAAATCTATTTTTAGATTTGGTGGCCATCTTGGATTTCACATCAACATGAATTTTTGCTAGGATCAACTAGACTTCATGGGCAACATTTCTGTAAAGTTTCCGGAAAATCCATTCAGTAGTTTCAGAGGAGTAGTCGCTACAATAAATAATTTACTAACGGACAGAAGGACAGACAGACGACGGACACCACGGCATAAGCTCTGCTGATCTCTGATCAGTAGAGCTAAAAATAATAATAAAGAAATAAAAAAATGTATATATTACATTACAACCATATGATCAATAGTTTTATCTTCATACATGTATTTATTTCGGAATAGCATTTGAACTGTTTTATATGAGAATTAATTTTGACTACTGTTGAAATAATGTTCAAAATGTTATTAGAATACATTCATATTTTTTTTAGATACATATATATTGAAGAAGTCCAGTATGTCACAATATTAGACAGTGCTGATACAGAGACCAAAATTCTATAGCTGACAGGATATAACAGCTATTTGTATTACCCCCATACACACTCTCACAGCCAAATCAAGCACAGAACATTAATCAGTAACTTAAAATCCCTAAGGCTATAGAGCATATGGTCAGAGGAACTTTATGACCCTGTAATACACAGTAGAGTACCCAATGTCATAAAACACCAGTCAGTAACTAACAGGAAATATGCAAGTAACTTAAAAGCCCTAAGGCTATAGAGCATATGGTAAGAGCAACTTTATGACCCTGTAATACACAGTAGAGTACCCAATGTCATAAAACACCAGTCAGTAAGTAACAGGAAATATGCATCACAACTGTTTTTCCCCCCTTTTCGAAAAAATATTCCTCACAATAAATATTTTTTTAATTTTACATGTGTTGTTTCTTAGTTGACCATCCATTACATGTACATCAAACATGTTCTTGATCTGAATTTAATATTAAAGTAACTCAAGCGCCAAATTTCGCAATAAATCTGTTCTTCCAAACTCTTCCCATGTGTTGAGGTCACAACATATTGCATATGAGCTAATTAAAACTGCGTAATTAAAGCACGCATATGAATATATTATTCGAAGCTTTAAGCAATAATAAAAAGAAGCTGTTTTTGGCTGGCCAGATTTATCGTTAGTCGACTTAGAAGCGGTCTGCATCGGTTTAAAATTTGCCTGCTGTTGGCGGGTGAGTGACTTTATATGAAAGACTGAGACAATACATATACAAAAAGTATGAGAGTGGACCATACTATCTTTCTTCTTTATGTTAACGTTGTCAAAATTCCCCCTTTTCCCAATTCACGTCGATTTTTCCCCTTCTCTGAAGACCCCGGCCCCCTTCCCCCAAAAGTAAAAAAACAACACTGTTACCTTTGGTTTATATCCACAAGTATCACCAACTGCATGGCTAATTCTGACCGCATGGCTCATGGTAGAAGACGTGGACGTATCTAAAGTCGCCATTGAAAATGTCACAGTTGCTGTGATGCACGAAGGTAACACAGACGTGTGAACCACTGGCATACTGGGTGAAGCTGGTGGTGACGGGATAACTGCCGTCAAGGAACTTGCACTGCACGAAGGTTGTGGTGAAGTGACAGCTGCCGGCAAGAAATCGAGAGTTGACTCTGAGATCATTTCAAACTGAAAAAAAAAAGTAAATTATATTATAAAATTCTACATTATGGCGAAACACATACAAATAGGTTTTGTCAGTACTTGTACGACTCTTTTTATAGGATTAAATACCAATAATATATATGTATAAAGGTCAATGTTTAGGGGTGGCGACAGACCACACACTTATTCCTGGGCAGAACCATTAACAAATTCTCCTGTCTCTGAGAAGTGACACTTCCTCACAAGTCGAGCCCCAAGCGCAGTGATATGGGAGGATTCAAACTTAGCGTCTTTACCCTCTCGACCATGGTGTCTTTATGGATATATCAGGCACCGGTTGTTTCGTAGCAGCCACGCCATCACCCCCAACCTCACCAACCCCCCCCCCCCCCCAAGTTTTGTTAGTACTTGTATGACTTTGTATAAAGGGACAATATCCGTAACTTTTAGCCTATAAACCACAAAATAATTACATTGACAAACATAACACACCAACCATCATTGAATATTTACTAAATTAAACCAAGATTGTCTTACGGGTTTCAATAGCAGTACAAAAAAAGAATAACCGTTTCGGTTATACTCGCAGGTAATACTAGTAGAGCGTCCGACTGAGCTAACCGGGCCAGATGTCTTGCGTAAGAGATACAATATATAAAAGCTAAAACACTAATGGATGACATGCAGTGTTCTCCAGAAAGACCGGCGGGCGGCGATATCGCCTATTACTTTAGAACCTAGCGCCGGCTACTAAATAAAACTTATTTTTTTCAAACTCAGGAATGTATTGCTACATGCTTATCTGGGTATATTCTAATGTTTTCATGGAGACATTTCACTGAATAAAAATCAGACAGTTATTTGGCTATGCTCAGTATCTGCTTACTTATGGACAGTGTCCCCTTAAAAAAACAGGACAAGTATATATATATATATATATATATATATATATATATATATATATATATTAACATGTTAACATGTTTACAGGTCAATTTTTAGTTGTGGCTTCTAAGAAGTGACACTTTCTCACATATTGAGCCCCAAACCTGACACACTGATAGTGGAGAAGACTTTAGTTCTATCTATCACTAAATACCCAAGTTACATCTGAGATCCTCACACCCAACCCAACATCAAAAAGCTAGAGCAAGTACAAAGGAGAGCTGCTAGATACGTGACTGACACCTACAGACGCACCAGCAGCGTTTCAGCGATGCTCGAACATCTCCAATGGCAGAGCCTGCAACAGGTCTAATGGCCATACCACAATACCCGTATTTAATACCGGCTCAAGTCATCACCACCAGTGAAGTTCAAATTCCACACTCATCGGTACTGATACACCTGGCGTCCAATTGAGCTAACCGGGCCAGATGTAAAACACTAATGGATAACATCATGCAATGTTCTCCAGAAGCCCAAGCGGACGGCGATATCGCCTATTACTTTAGAACCTAGCGCCGGCTACTTTTCTCAAATATCCAAAAAAAACAATTAGAATTATTTATGTTTGTACATATAAAACTGTCCTTACATACCAATGAAAAATAAGTGTAAAATGCACCAGAACGCACCATTTTGCACGGGTATGACTAGATATAGAAAAGGGCCATTTTCACAGAAAAGGACAGAAAAGGGTTTGGCGGCACAGAAAAGGTTAAAATTCACAATTTTAACTTGTCTTGATTAAAAAGTTATTTAAAACGTTTAATAGTGATAATAAACACGATTGACAGTGAAAAAAGTAATTTTTATTTTATTTTTGATGTTAATATCATTAATATATATTCACATGCTACTGCTACTGGACAGAAAATGGTTGGGCGGCACAGAAAAGGGCCGATTAAATGCACACTTTTAACTTGTCTTGATTAAAAAGTTATTTAAAACGTTTAATAGTGATAATAAACACGATTGACAGTGAAAAAAGTAATTTTTATTTTATTTTTGATGTTAATATCATTAATATATATTCACATGCTACTGCTACTGGACAGAAAATGGTTGGGCGGCACAGAAAAGGGCCGATTAAATGCACACTTTTAACTTGTCTTGATTAAAAAGTTATTTAAAACGTTTAATAGTGATAATAAACACGATTGACAGTGAAAAAAGTAATTTTTATTTTATTTTTGATGTTAATATCATTAATATATATTCACATGCTACTGCTACTGGGACAGAAAAATGGTTGGGCGGCACAGAAAAGGGCCGATTAAATGCACAATTTTAACTTGTCTTGATTAAAAAGTTATTTTAAAACGTTTAATAGTGATAATAAACACGATTGACAGTGAAAAAAATAATTTTTTATTTTATTTTTGATGTTAATATTATTAATATATGTTCACATGCTACTGCTACTGGACAGAAAATGGTTGGGCGGCACAGAAAAGGGCCGATTAAATGCACAATTTTAACTTGTCATGATTAAAAAGTTATTCAAAACGTTTAATAATGATAAAGAACACGATTGACAGTGAAAACAAGTTAATTATTTATTTTTTTGGTGTTAATATCATTAATATATGTTCCCATGCTATTACAAAAGCAATGTGACCGGACAGAAAAGGGTTTGTGCGGCACAGAAAAGGGCCGATTAAATGCACTACTAAAGCTTATATTGAATAAAAGGTGATTTAAAATGATAATAAACACTTTAAATATATAGTTTTATGTTTTTATTGCTAATAATATCATTAATATATGTATTAATATACAAAAATGCAAAATTAAGAGAGCGTTTTGTTACAGATGGATAAATAAAAAAATGTTATAAATTTTAAATTATTCACCAAAATGAATTTATTATTTATTGCCTTTAAAGGGACATGGAACGCACCAGTGTCAACTACCAACAGAGTGACACCTGTATACAAGCCAATACTCGGAAAATGTTCTCGATTGCATACCAAGCTCAAGGCAAACTAATTAAATTTTAATTTTATTTCACTCTTAATACAATAAGTAGACATTGAGAAAAAACTTAGATATCCTAAGCATTATGTCGACGGCATGGTTCATCCCGGATACAAGGAAGGAGGACTTAGTGCTAAGTGCTAAGAGACATGATACACCATAGTTTCAGTAAAACGTTGTAACTGTACTTTAATATAAATCAGAATTGCCTATGCAAATATATGTATACAATTCTTTTAATAGTTATATATGCTTTAATATACAAAGATATGCAATAAATAGTATGTTCCTGAATCCGTTTCGTTATTACTGCATATATCAAAATAGTTTATGTATAAAGAGAACACGGCTATGCTACCTGTCTATCTTTATATAACTAATTACTGTATAAATAATATTAACTCTGGCATACAAGAGGGTACCGACCCCCTTTTCGAACGCCGGATTCCGACCCATATTAGCCAGTATTCCGTATGCCGGGTTGTGGTACGCCGTACGCCGACATCGCAGTTTTTCATTCGCTTACGCCGTATTTTTCTCAAAAAATATTTGTTTCCATCCAAAAAATTAAAAAAATGCTAATTTATGTCTCGGATTTCTGGAAATGCCATTTCAGAGCACCTAGGTTTCAAAATGTTCCTGGGGGGCATGCCCCCGGACCCCCCTAGAGAGCTCGGGCCCTGCGGGCCCTCGGGCTCAAATAGTATTCCAGATGCCAACCCTCTGTTAGGGAGTATTCCAGATGCCATGCCCAAAAAAAGCCAGTACTCCAGATGCAATGGGGGCAGGGGGTGGGGTACCCTCATACTAGGCCAACAATTGAACTTACCTCACAGAAGATACAGTTAGTCTTGCAATTTTGTTTCACTAATTAAATCGATATAATGTTTGTCGGCAAAAAAAAGAGTGATAAACAAAATCAAATCAATTTCTTTTACATGCTTGCACGCTAATTGAGAGATTCCCGATTATCCAATTAACACATCTGATGATTGACCATTAGAGGACATTAACAAATGTGTGATAAACCTAATAACCTTCTCAGATGTAATGCAATTAAAGGAGGTGTGATATACAATCCATTCAGTCAAGAATAGTAGACTAGCGTTGCATTATCAACAACAACAACATATACTTTATTTCACTCAGGTTACATTTTGCATGGTAACAACATGAGGAAAAATAGCAGTTACATTTTTTTCCATTGACGGGTACAAGGGTACAATGGTACAAGGGTACAATGGTACATACAATGGTACAAGGGTACAATGGTACAAGGGTACAATGGTACGCAGTGGGTAATCATGGGTAATGAGGTAAGAGTAAAACGGTACAGCAGTGGGTGGAGGGAGGAGAGGGGAGAGAACTTGGTTGGGGGTGGGGGGGGGGGGGGTTAAATATACGTGCTATAAGTAATGATATACTATTGAATACTAAAAATAATAATGATTATAATAATAATAATAAAATAATAATAATAACGCATGCACAGTATAGATAAGGTTACCGACTTAGTCCATTCGCTATCTCTTTCTGAAAGCGAAAGTGAGAGAGATAGGTTCTGGAGGTCAGTAGGGTTCGATTTGGTAATGTGTTCTCTGTGTCTTTATCCTATCATATCCGAATAAGTCATATAAATTTCACTTGGAGAGGATAGGATACGACAGAAAACAGGCATTACTGAGAATGGGATCAAATTACGAACAATCTATACTGAGTACATGTATATATATATATATATATATATATAGTGCGTTGGTAAAATGTATAACTGGTTTAATTCATGTTATAGTAATTGAGAATAGCAGTGTGCATACGACATCGATAATAAAACAACAACAACAAAAGACAAAGTACATTTGTACGTTGGGTGTTAAGTGGGTCAGACACTGTGTGCGAAATACACGTGGAATCATGTTTATAGCAAGATTCACGCTTGCCAGGGCCTATAATATATCATTAATGAGGACAGAACAACCAATCAGTAGTCTGTTTTGAGATGTTCAGGTATCGCGAGACTGTCGCTATTATTATTATATATCCAATCACGGCAGTGTATACAATGTTTAATAATGGACCATGCTTTCATATACAAGTTATTCAGTGCTAAAGTATATATACATAGTACGTTATATTGATGGATTAATCATGGTAGGTAAGTTGATAACTATGACAGTATAAACATGACACATTCTATACATAAGAAAAACATAGTGTAGCTTATGGTGTCGTCTGCTCGGAAACATTTCTACCGGGCCATTCAAAATTTTGGGTTAGAATGGCAGAAATGAATACATCTAATTTTCTGGAATAAAGATATTGTGGTAAACATAATTAAAAACAAAACAAAACAAAAAAATTAGCTGGGTGGACGACACAATAATATACACTCAGTTATGTAGCAAGTAATGAACATAAATAATCAACTGTGGAGACATACAATGCGTAACATCACTGAGAAGTAAAATAAAACATGAATACTATCGAAAATAGTTTAAAATTATATTAACGAATGAGCTTAATTTTTCTAGGGTTGCAACTGTCTTAGTGTTGAGTAGTTCCTTGAATTTGAGGACATTTGGATTGGTAAAATAATATCGCGGAATCAACTGTGTTCGTTTTGTTTTAAACAAAGGGCAAACTAGCAGATAATGAAACTCGTCAGCTAAATCATTTAATTGACAATTATTATCAATATTAAACAAACCCTTTTCTGTACCGCTGCGTCCTTCTTAATAGCAGAATAAAACAGATTCAATGAATTATTTCAAATAAAAACTTAAAACTTTCAATATAGTGTTTATTATCAATATAAACCGTTTTATATCAGTTTTTATTCAATTTAAATAATCATAATGCATTAATCGGGCCCTTTTCTGTACTGCCGTGTCCTTTTCAAAATGGCAGAAGAAAACAGATTCTCAATGATAATATTGCCAATAAAAGCTCTTTCCTTATTCTTTTTCAATATCATATTGTTTATTATCAATATAACCCATTTTGTATCAATTTTTATTCAATACAAGATTTAATAAGTTATTATTCAATATAAGGTATACTAAGTACATTTAACAAGCCATTTTCTGTCCGGCGATGTCCTTTTCGCAGTAGCATGTGAACATATATTAAATCATCTTTTATTCAATATAAGCTTTAGTAGTGCATTTAATCGGCCCTTTTCTGTGCCGCACAAACCCTTTTCTGTCCGGTCACATTGATTTTGCAATAGCATGGGAACATATATTAATGATATTAACACCAAAAAAATAAATAATTAACTTTTTTGCACTGTCAATCGTGTTCATTATCATTATTAAACGTTTTGAATAACTTTTTAATCATGACAAGTTAAAATTGTGCATTTAATCGGCCCTTTTCTGTGCCGCCAAACCCATTTCTGTCCTTTTCTGTGAAAATGGCCCTTTTCTATATCTAGTCAAACCGATTTTGCACCGTCAAAATAAAAAAAAATCTGGGGGAGCTCGGGCACTAAATCCTGGGTAGAACCAGTACCGAATACCTCCTGCTTCTAAGACTAAGAAGTGACACTTTCTCAAAAGTTGAGCCCCAAGTGGGTTTCGAACCCGAAACATTGAAAGGGTAGAAGGTTCCACAATACCCTCTTGACTATGAATGATTTATGGATATGTCTGGCTACGGTCCCCCACCCATCCATCCACCACCATGTATCATTGTATGCTATGGTGCCGAATGCAAATCACATTCAAATGCAGTATGGATCCGCGGAATCTTTGCCTAATTTGGTTTACCCCATCCACTTTGATTTTTATCGTATAAATGAAAACAATAAACGAATAACACAAATAAACTCACGGTATTGGATTCTTCAATGTCGTCATCCTGTGACTGCGTCTCCGTCTGTGGGTCAGCAAATCGAGGAATTGCGTCAGGTTTCAGCATTGGTTTTAAGTTTTGGAGGCCTAATCTCTTTTTCGTTACATAAGAGTCATTGAAATCTTTCTCAGTAAAATTTTCCGAACATACGCGAGAGTGCTCTGTAAAATTCCATTTCACACCGTTTTGCAATACAAGAAGTTCAATCCATTTAGTCCGATGACGGCCAGATAAAAATGCATGTAGACTTACACTGTCTTCCTGTTTACTTTTCTTACAAACGCTTAATGAGCACCATGATGAAGACACGAACACATCAATAATATTCCAGGTTTTAAAACACTTAGGCTATATGAGAAAAATGGACATCCAACAAGAGTAACGGTTTGTTTACACATAGATACGCGCCATAATTGATTATGTAAATTAGGTAGTTTGTACGGAGGCTGTGATTGGTCATCCCCTTATCACGTCATTTTCCGAAGATCGATCGCGCACCAGTTTTTTTTGTGTACAGGTTAACTTCATACCTGTAAAACTTGCATTTATCAACGGTTTTTGAGAAAACGGACGATGACATTGACATTCTATTATAATAAGCTGTCATTTAAAATCACTTTATTTTTCAATTTGGAGGACCCTTTAAATTACTTTTATATTTTAACATTAGATGATGGTTGCGATAATAAAAATTGTCAACGTTTTTTTGAAGTTGATGATAACGGCAGCCCTGCTGGAGTAGCTTATTATTTATATAAATATTACAAAATTAAATTCCTCAACACGATTCAGAGCTCTAGAAAAATAAATACGTTGAGAACCATAGACCGCAAAAATAATTAGCCCTGCGAACATCCTAATCTAAGAGGGGATAATTAACAATATCAAAATTAAAATCATCTCTTTTGTAGATTTTACTAAATATTTCACAATTATCAATAAAGAGATATAAATCAAAAAAAGAAGCGACAGTATCAGACATATTATCTGTGTTGAGTTGTGGCTCTTTATATGGAAGATAATGTCACAGGATGACCTTAGTGGTTGGGCTAACTCAGGAAAGAATCAATGACGGTGAATGCATTTACATAAGTTTAATGCAACTTTTAAAATATGTTTAATATATATACACTTATCTAAAAAAAACAAGCGAATACACAAATGAACTATGAAAAGAATGTTCTCATGAACGTTTAAGACGTTCTTAGTATTGTTATAGATACTGAATTTCTAAGAAACTAAAGTGTTGTTAAAGCTATAACAGTGTTGATCTAGCGCGATAACTGTGATGCGCGAGAGCTCATGAAGATGATGATGCGCGAATTCAATGGATGATTGTCATCAAATGCCTTCTGTAAGGGTTGATGACGCGATGCAATGATAGTTAATCTCCACTGATATTGTGAATGATATTCCTCCAGTGAGGACTGGTAACGGGCCCACCTTGTGTCCCGGGGTTTGTCGTTAGTAAAACCTGGCCATGCTGACGCAGGTACGAGGACCGTCTCCACCGCTCGTAAACGTTACTCGTGGAAGCTTAGCTCCACTCCTGGATATCCAAACCTAGATGGCTTACTCCAACCCTGGATGGCTTATATCTTGGATGGCTTATATCCTGGATGGCTCAGATCCACACCTGGATGGCTTATATCCTGGATGTCTTAGATCCACACCTGGATGGCTTATATCCTGGATGGCTTAGGCTGTAATTATACATACGTTTTAGATGTCGGTTGACAAACATAACAATCTTGCATAATTACCATTACCCAAACAAATCATTATTCAATCAATATATGTAAGCTGTACTAATGATGAGTAGCAATGTATACATATTCTACAACGCCATGTATACGCTATGTACGTCGCTGTTAAATCAATGCCCCTAATACATGTAATATAAACATGATCAAATTACTCATATATTACCCTCACTGAGTTATGCATGCACGCATTTATTCTTGTCACTCATCTCATTGTTAACTAATGTTAACACTCGTGTATTACAATCAATGAGTTATACGCCAACGTTAACTGATGCACCTATTATCCACTGTTATCAAATTAATATTGTTTTACAATTAATGATCAATTACAATAATGACATCTAATAAAGTAACTTCACAATCATATGCTAGTCTAAAGTTATGTTTGAGAAACATCAATGCTAACCGGATGTCGTAACCGCCAAACAAGATGGCGCCGCCCACTGAATACAAATATACGATAAAAGTTTAATAAAATTACTAACCACATGTTGCCTATGAATTTTGCTTTCCAATCTCTGTTCCAACAAAATACTATTGATAATCCCGGCGAGAGCTAGAAGACAATGGGTTTTATAGCAAACATTACGCCCAAATCATTATTTCCCTCGTTCAGTCCGTGACAAACGTGGCTAAATCTACAGTATTGAATCTACACGAGAGGCCCCTTATACAATTTTGCCGTTTAAGGAAAATATACCTATACGTTTACATGCATTAGCACAAAACTAAACTTATGACACGGCCTCTCTGGCGGCCACTTAAAATGTGCACGCTTTTACGTGTTACATGAATGGATCATGAATATTGTGAAATTGTTTCAACTCGAACAATAGATTTTGGGTGTAACCGATAACTTACAAGAGCTATATACGACCAGTACGCTCTACCCGTGACATTTTTGACAACATCTCCCCACTTAAAGAAAGTGCTACACTTTTAAAATTCAAGTTAAGAAACTATTAATTCTTCTGAGCAAATGAGCGACAAAACGTACAAGCTGATCGCTCAATCGCTTGAGTATGTTAAATATTACTACTGAGGTTATAACCTAACTATAATATGTAATTACATTTTCAACACTATTCTACAATTGTACACAACCCTGTCGTAACATATACTACTATTGTACGATACACTGCAATACACTATTGTATTAAACCGGTCATTATGTGCGGCGACTTAAATAGTCTGCCCCAATATTGTCCTTTCCTCGGATCGCTTTAATTTTCATCCGGTAAGGCTGCAGAGTCAGTGCCCACCTCATTAACCTACTGTTAGCTACCTTTGCTTTATTCATATAAGCTAACGGTTGGTGGTCAGTCTCCAAGACAAATTCCTTACCAAAAACATATCGGTGGAATTTACTGACACCCCACACTACTGCAAGACACTCCCTTTCGATAACAGAGTAGTTACATTCCCGGGGTAATAGTTTCCGACTTGCGTAAGCCACGGGGAGACTACACCCATCTTGCTCTTGCAGTAGGACTGCACCCACCCCGATATCGGAGCCATCCGTTCTGAGGATAAACTCCTGGTCAAGTTCAGGTAATTTTAGTATTGGGGTTTTGACCAGACTCCCCTTTAAAGAGACAAAAGCTCGCTCCTGGCTTTCCCCCCAAGTTATCCTATTGGGTTGACCTTTCTTTGTCAAGTCTGACAAAGGTGCAGCTATAGCCGAAAAGTTTGGAATAAATTTCCTGTAAAAACCCGCCAACCCTAAAAATGACCTAACTTGTTTCTTTGTCTCGGGTCTTGGTGCTTCCTGAATTGCCTTAACCTTGTCGGGGTTGGGTTTCAATTTCTGGCCCCTCCCGACAACATGACCCAGACACTCTATATCTGCGTAACCTATGTGACACTTGCTAGGTTTTGCAGTCAGTTTAAACCGGCGTAGCCGTTCCAACAGATTACGTAGAGCCTTAATATGGTCTTCAAATGTTGTTGTAAACACCAGGATGTCATCTACAAAACTGTCTGTGTTGGACAAATCCTTCAGGACTTTCCTCATTAACCTACAGAATGTTGCTGGGGCGTTTACGAGACCAAAGGGCATGACCTTGAACTTAAAAAGTCCTTGCGAAGTTTCGAAGGAGGTCATCTCTTTAGCTCGGTCTGAAAGTGGGACTTGCCAATAACCTTTACTGAGGTCTAACTTGGAGAAATACGAATATCCCGCAAGTTTAGAGAATACCTCCTCAATATTAGGCATTGGCTCTGCATCAAAGATGGTACGTTTTTTGAGCTGCCTAAAATCGATCCAGAATCGAATTGACCCATCTTTCTTCTTAATAAGTACGACTGGGGATGAAAATGGGGCGTTTGAAGGTTCGATGACACCCAATTTCAACATGTCTTTCACCTCCTCATCAACAATTGATCGGGAGTGAAATGGAATGGGATACCCCTTACTTCTTATTGGTTCCCCTGATGTGAGTACAATATCATGTTGCACTCCATCTGTCTGCCCCGGGTTTTCGGACAAGACATCACTGAACTCCGAGAGTAAACTACCCATCTCTCGTTGCTGCTCTACACTAAGCATGCCCGATATGTCTACATCGGCTGCTCTCTCCCTACCTACACTAGTGGGAAAATACATGGGACTAGTGTCCTCACTACTGTCTTCCTCACTATCCTCAATAACTGCAACATGAACTACGGTTAACACCCCTTGTTGCACATTATCGGTTCTACTGATATACTCTTTCAGCATATTCGCATGAAAGGTCTTTAACTTTCCGTTTATCTCGATACGGTAATCCATAGTGTTCACTATCCCTCTAACGTAAAACGGACCTTTCCATTGTAATAGCAACTTGTTATTGTCGGTCGGTAGTAACAGTAACACCTGGTCATCTATCTTAAACTTCCTAGCTCTAGCTTTTTGGTCATAGTACCGTTTATACTTGGTACTTGCCTTAACTAACTGACTTTGAGCTATCTTACAAGTCTCCTCTAGTTTCTCCTGCAGATCTAAAACATACTGATATGTAGTCTTAACCTCATCACTATCTACTTCACCTGCCCACATCTCTCTAAGAATCCTCATGGGACCTCTAACTGACCTACCGTACACTAACTCAAACGGTGAAAATCCTAAACTCTCTTGTGGAACCTTTCTAAATGCAAACAATAAAGCATTGAGATACTTGTCCCAATCTTTGGGTCTCTCGGTACACATACGCCGAAACTTTTGCTTTAACGTCCCGTTAAATCGTTCGACTAACCCGTTACACATAGGGTGGTATGGTGTTGTCATGATTTGACGCAAAGACAATAACCTGCTTACTTCAGCCATAAGTTCTGACGTAAACTGTGACCCACAATCAGTCAGCATTTCCTCTTGTACACCTAGCCTACTGAACATATCAACTAATGCCTCAGCTACTCTCTCAGTTTCAATTGAGGGCAATGCGACTGCCTCCGGATACCTAGTTGCATAGTCTACCATGGTTAAAATGTACCTATTTTTCCTATCTGACACTGGACAAATTGGTCCAACTATGTCTACGGCTATCCGCTTAAATGGTGTATCTATCAGTGGCATCTGACCTAAATGTACTTTGGTCACTCGACCTTTTGGTACTGTCCTTTGGCATACATCGCAGGACCTACAATACCTAGTTACATCTCCACTAACGCCTGGCCAATAAAATTCTGCCAATACTCTATCTGACGTTTTCTTTACGCCTAAATGACCTCCCATAATCGGCTCATGAGCTACCTTAAGCACTGTCGTTCTATACTGGGTAGGTACCACTAATTGATGAAACTGTCTACTACCACTATCTTCAAATTCTCTGTACAATAACCTATTCTTATGTACAAACTTACAACTACCGGACCCTTTACACTTCTTCACTACACCATCCTTGGCCTTCACTTTACAAGGACCTAATAACTCGTCTTGAGTTTGTGCTTCTATAAACTCCGCTTTAGATATGTCACCTACAGCTGCAGGAACCTTTAATTTTCTATAAGCCTGAGCTTGCTTCTGAACCTGCGCTCTAGTCTCTACGGCATTACTTATGCTACTTCTAAAATCGGACATTACCGGAAGTGCTGAACCATCTGTTCCCTATCGTTAAATCATACATCGGGTCATCCATACATAGTGCCTCTGTAGTCCCTTTAAAGAAAGGTGTATCTACATCTATTCGCGCTATTGGCACGTGCTCTACCGACTTATTTAGCAACATACACGGTGACTGTTTACCTACCAACTGGTCATCCATAACTAAACTACGCCTAACTACCACACCTCTACAACCTGTATCCCTCATTACAATTACGTCCGTGCCATTCACTCTACCATCTGCCGTTGGAAGATTTGCATACGGAAACAGACATGTTCCGATCTTCGCCATTACACCATCCGCTTTAACACAACAGCTACTACTCTCGGTTTTAATAACCGGACTATTACTACCTCTGCCTCTACCTCTACCTCGGTTTTGACCACCTCTACCTCTACCGAAATTCCATGGGTTGTTAAAACCTTGGTTCTGACTCCCTACATTGTTGTCCACTCTACTATTGTCACTAAAGTTGTCTACGACAGCGGACACTTTCACCGCTTTCCTACACTCATGTGAAGCATGATTCCCATTACAGTGACGACAACGAATAAAAGGTCTACCTATGTTACCACCATTGCTACCTCCTCTAGAACCCATCGAACTACCTCCACCTCTATAGTTTCCACTCTGGCCTTTCTGTTTATGATCGTCCCTTTGCCTATCTCTAAAAGTTCTGTCTTTCGACACTACATTATGAGCTCCACCTCTAGCCTCGGCAAACTGATCTGCTTGAGTTGCCATTTCATCTACACTAGTTAGTTTTCTTTCTTTAACAAATAAGAACAGATCTCTACTACAAACATTGAATAGCTGGTCCCGCAACAAGAAATCTATGAGGCCCTGATAAGTCTGCGCTACCTTCCCTAACTCTAACCACCTATCTAAGTAATTTCTAGACCTACTAATAAACTGAACAAATGACTCGCCTTTCTCAGGCAGACAAGCTCTAAACCGCTTTCTAAAACCTTCTTCAGTTAGCTCAAATCTCTTTAAAAGAGCATCCTTTAACTTGTCATAGTCAAGAGCATCTACACTAGGTAATCTAGAAAATACATCTAAGGCCTTGCCTCTCAATAACGCACTTAAATGAACTGCCCACTTATCTTTGGTCCATTCCTGTAACTCAGCATAACGCTCGGACCGTAACAAGTAACTGTCCATGTTATCTTTGTCAGCATCAAAGTATGGTAACTTCGAACCTTTTAACTTCCCAGAATAACTATCTTTCCCTTCAGTTTTACTTTCTTTACTATGTGTCTTAGCTGCTTCCAACTCTAAAGCTAACTTATACTCTTTTTGCTCCCTTTCCATTATCATCTTAGCCTTAGCTAGTCTACCATCTGTTTCGAACCTCTCATGTTCTAACTCTTGCTTCTCCTTTACTATTCTACTTTCTAATTCTACCTTCTCTTTATCATCATCACGCTTCTCTTTAGCTAATCTACCTTCTAATTCTAGCTTCTCTTTATCAGCATCTAGCTTCTCTTTAGCTAACCTACTTTCGAATTCTAAATTCTCTTTATCAGTATCCAACTTCTCTTTAGCTAATCTACTTTCTAATTCTAGCTTCTCTTTATCATCATCTCGCTTCTCTTTAGCTAATCTACTTTCGAATTCTAGCCTATCTTTCTCTAATTCTCTTTCCTTAAGTCTAAATTCCCTTTCCCTAGCCTGTTCGTCTTTAACAAATGTTCTAAGCTCTTCTCCAGCATAACCTAACTCCTTACCCATTTCCGTAAGATCCTTTATGGACGTCATGGTTATAGACATTGTGAACTACACACTACAATAATTACAATACACACGTCACTAATAATTCTACTCAACTAACTACTAATGGTAAGTCACTGTGTCCTCAGTTAATACCTGGGCATCATCATAGGACAAGTTACATACACATCTGTACTAGCGCTAACTACTAACGGTTATGTATAGATAGTATCTAGCTTCCACAAAACATATACCCTATATAAAATATCTTAATTTGATATTGGACATAAACCTTAAACAATCATCGAAATGTGTATAACATGTACATGTATATTTACTTCTCCCATCAATATAAGTATACTCGAGTGTCACAACATGAGTAGAACGTCTTGTTCGCCAACCTAATTGGATACTATGTGTATATCAAGGGAGGTAAAACAAACACCCAAATTATTTAGCAAAAGTGCCTCAGACCCAATCGTGTAGACCACTGCGACCTCGCGCCAAGGAAAGAACGGACAAAACAACAGTTTGGACTCACCCTACCCTTGTCGTGTCTTGACTTGTCTTCCAAGCTGTGGCCGTGATCGTCGACAGTCGCCTTGATGGATCAGAGGGTGGTACACAATTCTAAAATAATAAGTAGAGATTTAGTACATCATCATAAAGATCACTTATTGATTCTTTCCCTCCGTAGTCGCCCAAAATCCCACTACTCTGAAAACCAGTTGTCACAGAATGACCTTAGTGGTTGGGCTAACTCAGGAAAGAATCAATGACGGTGAATGCATTTACATACGTTTAATGCAACTTTTAAAATATGTTTAATATATATACAATTATCTAAAATAACAAGCGAATACACAAATGAACTATGAAAAGAATGTTCTCATGAACGTTTTAGACGTTCTTAGTATTGTTATAGATACTGAATTTCTAAGAAACTAAAGTGTTGTTAAAGCTATAACAGTGTTGATCTAGCGCGATAACTGTGATGCGCGAGAGCTCATGAAGATGATGATGCGCGAAATCAATGGATGATTGTCATAAAATGCCTTCTGTAAGGGTTGATGACGCGATGCAATGATAGTTAATCTCCACTGATATTGTGAATGATATTCCTCCAGTGAGGACTGGTAACGGGCCCACCTTGTGTCCCGGGGTTTGTCGTTAGTAAAACCTGGCCATGCTGACGCAGGTACGAGGACCGTCTCCACCGCTCGTAAACGTTACTCGTGGAAGCTTAGCTCCACTCCTGGATATCCAAACCTAGATGGCTTACTCCAACCCTGGATGGCTTATATCTTGGATGGCTTATATCCTGGATGGCTCAGATCCACACCTGGATGGCTTATATCCTGGATGTCTTAGATCCACACCTGGATGGCTTATATCCTGGATGGCTTAGGCTGTAATTATACATACGTTTTAGATGTCGGTTGACAAACATAACAATCTTGCATATTTACCATTACCCAAACAAATCATTATTCAATCAATATATGTAAGCTGTACTAATGATGAGTAGCAATGTATACATATTCTACAACGCCATGTATACGCTATGTACGTCGCTGTTAAATCAATGCCCCTAATACATGTAATATAAACATGATCAAATTACTCATATATTACCCTCACTGAGTTATGCATGCACGCATTTATTCTTGTCACTCATCTCATTGTTAACTAATGTTAACACTCGTGTATTACAATCAATGAGTTATACGCCAACGTTAACTAATGCACCTATTATCCACTGTTATCAAATTAATATTGTTTTACAATTAATGATCAATTACAATAATGACATCTAATAAAGTAACTTCACAATCATATGCTAGTCTAAAGTTATGTTTGAGAAACATCAATGCTAACCGGATGTCGTAACCGCCAAACAAGATGGCGCCGCCCACTGAATACAAATATACGATAAAAGTTTAACAAAATTACTAACCACATGTTGCCTATGAATTTTGCTTTCCAATCTCTGTTCCAACAAAATACTATTGATCATCCCGGCGAGAGCTAGAAGACAATGGGTTTTATAGCAAACATTACGCCCAAATCATTATTTCCCTCGTTCAGTCCGTGACAAACGTGGCTAAATCTACAGTATTGAATCTACACGAGAGGCCCCTTATACAATTTTGCCGTTTAAGGAAAATATACCTATACGTTTACATGCATTAGCACAAAACTAAACTTATGACACGGCCTCTCTGGCGGCCACTTAAAATGTGCACGCTTTTACGTGTTACATGAATGGATCATGAATATTGTGAAATTGTTTCAACTCGAACAATAGATTTTGGGTGTAACCGATAACTTACAAGAGCTATATACGACCAGTACGCTCTACCCGTGACATTTTTGACAACATCTCCCCACTTAAAGAAAGTGCTACACTTTTAAAATTCAAGTTAAGAAACTATTAATTCTTCTGAGCAAATGAGCGACAAAACGTACAAGCTGATCGCTCAATCGCTTGAGTATGTTAAATATTACTACTGAGGTTATAACCTAACTATAATATGTAATTACAATTTCAACACTATTCTACAATTGTACACAACCCTGTCGTAACATATACTACTATTGTACAATACACTGCAATACACTATTGTATTAAACCGGTCATTATGTGCGGCGACTTAAATAGTCTGCCCCAATATTGTCCTTTCCTCGGATCGCTTTAATTTTCATCCGGTAAGGCTGCAGAGTCAGTGCCCACCTCATTAACCTACTGTTAGCTACCTTTGCTTTATTCATATAAGCTAACGGTTGGTGGTCAGTCTCCAAGACAAATTCCTTACCAAAAACATATCGGTGGAATTTACTGACACCCCACACTACTGCAAGACACTCCCTTTCGATAACAGAGTAGTTACATTCCCGGGGTAATAGTTTCCGACTTGCGTAAGCCACGGGGAGACTACACCCATCTTGCTCTTGCAGTAGGACTGCACCCACCCCGATATCGGAGCCATCCGTTCTGAGGATAAACTCCTGGTCAAGTTCAGGTAATTTTAGTATTGGGGTTTTGACCAGACTCCCCTTTAAAGAGACAAAAGCTCGCTCCTGGCTTTCCCCCCAAGTTATCCTATTGGGTTGACCTTTCTTTGTCAAGTCTGACAAAGGTGCAGCTATAGCCGAAAAGTTTGGAATAAATTTCCTGTAAAAACCCGCCAACCCTAAAAATGACCTAACTTGTTTCTTTGTCTCGGGTCTTGGTGCTTCCTGAATTGCCTTAACCTTGTCGGGGTTGGGTTTCAATTTCTGGCCCCTCCCGACAACATGACCCAGACACTCTATATCTGCGTAACCTATGTGACACTTGCTAGGTTTTGCAGTCAGTTTAAACCGGCGTAGCCGTTCCAACAGATTACGTAGAGCCTTAATATGGTCTTCAAATGTTGTTGTAAACACCAGGATGTCATCTACAAAACTGTCTGTGTTGGACAAATCCTTCAGGACTTTCCTCATTAACCTACAGAATGTTGCTGGGGCGTTTACGAGACCAAAGGGCATGACCTTGAACTTAAAAAGTCCTTGCGAAGTTTCGAAGGAGGTCATCTCTTTAGCTCGGTCTGAAAGTGGGACTTGCCAATAACCTTTACTGAGGTCTAACTTGGAGAAATACGAATATCCCGCAAGTTTAGAGAATACCTCCTCAATATTAGGCATTGGCTCTGCATCAAAGATGGTACGTTTTTTGAGCTGCCTAAAATCGATCCAGAATCGAATTGACCCATCTTTCTTCTTAATAAGTACGACTGGGGATGAAAATGGGGCGTTTGAAGGTTCGATGACACCCAATTTCAACATGTCTTTCACCTCCTCATCAACAATTGATCGGGAGTGAAATGGAATGGGATACCCCTTACTTCTTATTGGTTCCCCTGATGTGAGTACAATATCATGTTGCACTCCATCTGTCTGCCCCGGTTTTCGGACAAGACATCACTGAACTCCGAGAGTAAACTACCCATCTCTCGTTGCTGCTCTACACTAAGCATGCCCGATATGTCTACATCGGCTGCTCTCTCCCTACCTACACTAGTGGGAAAATACATGGGACTAGTGTCCTCACTACTGTCTTCCTCACTATCCTCAATAACTGCAACATGAACTACGGTTAACACCCCTTGTTGCACATTATCGGTTCTACTGATATACTCTTTCAGCATATTCGCATGAAAGGTCTTTAACTTTCCGTTTATCTCGATACGGTAATCCATAGTGTTCACTATCCCTCTAACGTAAAACGGACCTTTCCATTGTAATAGCAACTTGTTATTGTCGGTCGGTAGTAACAGTAACACCTGGTCATCTATTTTAAACTTCCTAGCTCTAGCTTTTTGGTCATAGTACCGTTAATACTTGGTACTTGCCTTAACTAACTGACTGTGAGCTATCTTACAAGTCTCCTCTAGTTTCTCCTGCAGATCTAAAACATACTGATATGTAGTCTTAACCTCATCACTATCTACTTCACCTGCCCACATCTCTCTAAGAATCCTCATGGGACCTCTAACTGACCTACCGTACACTAACTCAAACGGTGAAAATCCTAAACTCTCTTGTGGAACCTTTCTAAATGCAAACAATAAAGCATTGAGATACTTGTCCCAATCTTTGGGTCTCTCGGTACACATACGCCGAAACTTTTGCTTTAACGTCCCGTTAAATCGTTCGACTAACCCGTTACACATAGGGTGGTATGGTGTTGTCATGATTTGACGCAAAGACAATAACCTGCTTACTTCAGCCATAAGTTCTGACGTAAACTGTGACCCACAATCAGTCAGCATTTCCTCTTGTACACCTAGCCTACTGAACATATCAACTAATGCCTCAGCTACTCTCTCAGTTTCAATTGAGGGCAATGCGACTGCCTCCGGATACCTAGTTGCATAGTCTACCATGGTTAAAATGTACCTATTTTTCCTATCTGACACTGGACAAATTGGTCCAACTATGTCTACGGCTATCCGCTTAAATGGTGTATCTATCAGTGGCATCTGACCTAAATGTACTTTGGTCACTCGACCTTTTGGTACTGTCCTTTGGCATACATCGCAGGACCTACAATACCTAGTTACATCTCCACTAACGCCTGGCCAATAAAATTCTGCCAATACTCTATCTGACGTTTTCTTTACGCCTAAATGACCTCCCATAATCGGCTCATGAGCTACCTTAAGCACTGTCGTTCTATACTGGGTAGGTACCACTAATTGATGAAACTGTCTACTACCACTATCTTCAAATTCTCTGTACAATAACCTATTCTTATGTACAAACTTACAACTACCGGACCCTTTACACTTCTTCACTACACCATCCTTGGCCTTCACTTTACAAGGACCTAATAACTCGTCTTGAGTTTGTGCTTCTATAAACTCCGCTTTAGATATGTCACCTACAGCTGCAGGAACCTTTAATTTTCTATAAGCCTGAGCTTGCTTCTGAACCTGCGCTCTAGTCTCTACGGCATTACTTATGCTACTTCTAAAATCGGACATTACCGGAAGTGCTGAACCATCTGTTCCCTATCGTTAAATCATACATCGGGTCATCCATACATAGTGCCTCTGTAGTCCCTTTAAAGAAAGGTGTATCTACATCTATTCGCGCTATTGGCACGTGCTCTACCGACTTATTTAGCAACATACACGGTGACTGTTTACCTACCAACTGGTCATCCATAACTAAACTACGCCTAACTACCACACCTCTACAACCTATATCCCTCATTACAATTACGTCCGTGCCATTCACTCTACCATCTGCCGTTGGAAGATTTGCATACGGAAAGAGACATGTTCCGATCTTCGCCATTACACCATCCGCTTTAACACAACAGCTACTACTCTCGGTTTTAATAACCGGACTATTACTACCTCTGCCTCTACCTCTACCTCGGTTTTGACCACCTCTACCTCTACCGAAATTCCATGGGTTGTTAAAACCTTGGTTCTGACTCCCTACATTGTTGTCCACTCTACTATTGTCACTAAAGTTGTCTACGACAGCGGACACTTTCACCGCTTTCCTACACTCATGTGAAGCATGATTCCCATTACAGTGACGACAACGAATAAAAGGTCTACCTATGTTACCACCATTGCTACCTCCTCTAGAACCCATCGAACTACCTCCACCTCTATAGTTTCCACTCTGGCCTTTCTGTTTATGATCGTCCCTTTGCCTATCTCTAAAAGTTCTGTCTTTCGACACTACATTATGAGCTCCACCTCTAGCCTCGGCAAACTGATCTGCTTGAGTTGCCATTTCATCTACACTAGTTAGTTTTCTTTCTTTAACAAATAAGAACAGATCTCTACTACAAACATTGAATAGCTGGTCCCGCAACAAGAAATCTATGAGGCCCTGATAAGTCTGCGCTACCTTCCCTAACTCTAACCACCTATCTAAGTAATTTCTAGACCTACTAATAAACTGAACAAATGACTCGCCTTTCTCAGGCAGACAAGCTCTAAACCGCTTTCTAAAACCTTCTTCAGTTAGCTCAAATCTCTTTAAAAGAGCATCCTTTAACTTGTCATAGTCAAGAGCATCTACACTAGGTAATCTAGAAAATACATCTAAGGCCTTGCCTCTCAATAACGCACTTAAATGAACTGCCCACTTATCTTTGGTCAATTCCTGTAACTCAGCATAACGCTCGGACCGTAACAAGTAACTGTCCATGTTATCTTTGTCAGCATCAAAGTATGGTAACTTCGAACCTTTTAACTTCCCAGAATAACTATCTTTCCCTTCAGTTTTACTTTCTTTACTATGTGTCTTAGCTGCTTCCAACTCTAAAGCTAACTTATACTCTTTTTGCTCCCTTTCCATTATCATCTTAGCCTTAGCTAGTCTACCATCTGTTTCGAACCTCTCATGTTCTAACTCTTGCTTCTCCTTTACTATTCTACTTTCTTATTCTACCTTCTCTTTATCATCATCACGCTTCTCTTTAGCTAATCTACCTTCTAATTCTAGCTTCTCTTTATCAGCATCTAGCTTCTTTTTAGCTAACCTACTTTCGAATTCTAAATTCTCTTTATCAGTATCCAACTTCTCTTTAGCTAATCTACTTTCTAATTCTAGCTTCTCTTTATCATCATCTCGCTTCTCTTTAGCTAATCTACTTTCGAATTCTAGCCTATCTTTCTCTAATTCTCTTTCCTTAAGTCTAAATTCCCTTTCCCTAGCCTGTTCGTCTTTAACAAATGTTCTAAGCTCTTCTCCAGCATAACCTAACTCCTTACCCATTTCCGTAAGATCCTTTATGGACGTCATGGTTATAGACATTGTGAACTACACACTACAATAATTACAATACACACGTCACTAATAATTCTACTCAACTAACTACTAATGGTAAGTCACTGTGTCCTCAGTTAATACCTGGGCATCATCATAGGACAAGTTACATACACATCTGTACTAGCGCTAACTACTAACGGTTATGTATAGATAGTATCTAGCTTCCACAAAACATATACCCTATATAAAATATCTTAATTTGATATTGGACATAAACCTTAAACAATCATCGAAATGTGTATAACATGTACATGTATATTTACTTCTCCCATCAATATAAGTATACTCGAGTGTCACAACATGAGTAGAACGTCTTGTTCGCCAACCTAATTGGATACTATGTGTATATCAAGGGAGGTAAAACAAACACCCAAATTATTTAGCAAAAGTGCCTCAGACCCAATCGTGTAGACCACTGCGACCTCGCGCCAAGGGGAGAACGGACAAAACAACAGTTTGGACTCACCCTACCCTTGTCGTGTCTTGACTTAACTTCCAAGCTGTGGCCGTGATCGTCGACAGTCGCCTTGATGGATCAGAGGGTGGTACACAATTCTAAAATAATAAGTAGAGATTTAGTACATCATCATAAAGATCACTTATTGATTCTTTCCCTCCGTAGTCGCCCAAAATCCCACTACTCTGAAAACCAGTTGTCACAGAATGACCTTAGTGGTTGGGCTAACTCAGGAAAGAATCAATGACGGTGAATGCATTTACATACGTTTAATGCAACTTTTAAAATATGTTTAATATATATACAATTATCTAAAAAAACAAGCGAATACACAAATGAACTATGAAAAGAATGTTCTCATGAACGTTTTAGACGTTCTTAGTATTGCTATAAATACTGAATGTCTAAGACACTAAAGTGTTGTTAAAGCTATAACAGTGTTGATCTAGCACGATAACTGTGATGCGCGAGAGCTCATGAAGATGATGATGCGCGAATTCAATGGATGATTGTCATCAAATGGCTTCTGTAAGGGTTGATGACGCGATGCAATGATAGTTAATCTCCACTGAGATTGTGAATGATATTCCTCCAGTGAGGACTGGTAACGGGCCCACCTTGTGTCCCGGGGTTTGTCGTTAGTAAAACCTGGCCATGCTGACGCAGGTACGGGGACCGTCTCCACCGCTCGTAAACGTTACTCGTGGAAGCTTAGCTCCACTCCTGGATATCCAAACCTAGATGGCTTACTCCAACCCTGGATGGCTTATATCCTGGATGGCTTAGATCCACACCTGGATGGCTTATATCCTGGATGGCTTAGAACCACACCTGGATGGCTTATATCCTGGATGGCTTATATCCTGGATGGCTTAGGCTGTAATTATACATACGTTTTAGATGTCGGTTGACAAACATAACAATCTTGCATAATTACCATTACCCAAACAAATCATTATTCAATCAATATATGTAAGCTTTACTAATGATGAGTAGCAATGTATACATATTCTACAACGCCGTGTATACGCTATGTACGTCGCTGTTAAATCAATGCCCCTAATACATGTAATATAAACATGATCAAATTACTCATATATTACCCTCACTGAGTTATGCATGCACGCATTTATTCTTGTCACTCATCTCATTGTTAACTAATGTTAACACTCGTGTATTACAATCAATGAGTTATACGCCAACGTTAACTAATGCACCTATTATCCACTGTTATCAAATTAATATTGTTTTACAATTAATGATCAATTACAATAATGACATCTAATAAAGTAACTTCAAAATCATATGCTAGTCTATAGTTATGTTTGAGAAACATCAATGCTAACCGGATGTCGTAACCGCCACACAAGATGGCGCCGCCCACTGAATACAAATATACGATAAAAGTTTAATAAAATTACTAACTACATGTTGCCTATGAATTTTGCCGTCCAATCTCTGTTCCAACAAAGTACTATTGATCATCCCGGCGAGAGCTAGAAAACAATGGGTTTTATAGCAAACATTACGCCCAAATCATTATTTCCCCCATTCAGTCCGTGACAAACGTGGCTAAATCTACAGTATTGAATCTACACGAGAGGCCCCTTATACAATTTTGCCGTTTAAGGAAAATATACCTATACGTTTACATGCATTAGCACAAAACTAAACTTATGACACGGCCTCTCTGGCGGCCACTTAAAATGTGCACGCTTTTACGTGTTACATGAATAGATCATGAATATTGTGAAATTGTTTCAACTCGAACAATAGATTTTGGGTGTAACCGATAACTTACAAGAGCTATATACGACCAGTACGCTCTACCCGTGACATTTTGTGACAGATAATATTAACCATAGTAGACACGAAAGGATTGCCCATGTTCAATATGTCATCCAGACACAAAGAAGTGTCATTATGTAACAAAATGAGTGCATATGTACTTCGGGTGTTGGTCGGGGCCTCATTTCCCCTGATTTTGAATAGGAATTTTGATAGATGCTTATATCTAATAAATTATATTTTACTAGATTCATTCTATTGATAACGAATAAGTTGTTTTGGCTTTTATTTCATTATAATCCATCAAGTCTTAAGAACGTTATGATTTTACAAGCTGTTTATCATGAGTACATTTTCCAGTATTTACCAGCATTTACCAGTGCGGGCCTAAATAAATGTATAGATTGCTTATATAAGATTGAGTTCAAAACTTCTTCACTACGTGCAGTCCGAGCAGTTCGAAGAACATCACATTTCCATGGATGTCGTGTTCCACCAGGTATCTGTGTAGAGACTGTATATATTGGTGTCGAAGACATTGTCACAGGATCGCAAGCCATTTCCCAGGGTAGTTAGTGATCAATACCATAACGGCAAGTGGTAAGTCAATTATATTTGATTTGTTGTAAATTATTGTCATATTTAAATTGGTGTTCTGAAGTAAATATATGTAGGCAAAAGCCATAGATAGTTAGCAGGATATTGGCTTTATTTCTTGTACATTTTCAAAAGTCAGACTATTTTAGTAAATTATTGTCCGATATATTATTGTGGCATATATTTACATTATTGATAATGCCAGTTGTTCTGTAGATAGTAAATGGAATACGCGATTCAGATTGTAAGTACTTTTCCTACGGAGGTTTCTAACTGTCATTACTTTATTGCGAAAAAAGTTATTGTTTATTGTGCAGTGTAAATCTCTTTGATATTGTTTAGGAGTTTGTTTATTATATTGTCATTTTTATTCAATCCCTCTGATGTCGCTGTATCATTATAGCCTATAATGTGTTACGGGATGAAAAATCAGTTATTCATTCAGTCATGGTGTCTCTGAGTTGAAAATTAAGTATAATTTTCATGGTTGAATTATTATGTTGTAAGTTTTGAGTTGCATCTAGAAATGTGAGATTTCATTGTTGATAAATTACATCTGTAATTGTATTACACGTTTCGTTAAAGTTTAGCATAATGTAGCATAATGTTAATTTGAAGAAAATGTGGGTTTATTCATTGTGAATAAAGATTGCTTTGCAATCAGATATTATGTATGATGATACCTTAGTGCTATTATAGAAAACATGGTGTGGTAACATAGTAAGACTGCGTATATATGTTGTTGCCGTATACGCTA
The DNA here is from genome assembly GCA_037043455.1 of Cyrtodaria siliqua. Lineage (NCBI taxonomy): Eukaryota > Metazoa > Mollusca > Bivalvia > Adapedonta > Hiatellidae > Cyrtodaria > Cyrtodaria siliqua. The sequence goes on along the minus strand of JAWPHD010003311.1, from coordinate 99,055 downwards.
GGAGCGTAGATAGAGCGTTTAGAGCGTATTGTCGGGAGCGTGGTCTACGAGGTCGTAGGCTGGGAACGCCGTCATAGGACGCGGGAACGACATCATTCGCTAGTTGGGCGACATACCAGACAATAGCCACGTAGGCGCTAGGCAAGAGGGCCTAGTTACGCAGATAGCTACGCAGATAAGGTCACCGGTTGTGAAATACCGGCACTTGAGCCGTAGCCGGAAAGGGATCGTGCGAGTTGGCGTCGCGTGGAAATTGCGTCACCGGAAGTATGTGTGGTACCGGGACGAATAGCAGCCGCTAATGGGGGAATTGCAATATAACGCGGAAGTGAAGTATTAGTGCCGGGAACTGTACCGGAAGGACTCAGGTAGATATAGCTTTGTGATATAAAATAGCGTGTGATATAGCATACATGTGTCATCAATTCAGATATTCAGTCTGATTAAAACCGAACAGTTTAATGTTTACTTAAGTGTATAGGGATTTCATCTAATGTGTTGCGAAATTCATTTTAAAATGCTTTGAAACGTTGATATTTCTACTTCGTCATTTATATTCATATATATATATATTCATCTTGTTGTAAATAAATTGTGTAAAATGATTTATTCTTGATTCTCCCTGGGTGAATTGTCTTCACTTGGTCTATCTCGTTACACATTAAATGCTTCAATTACAACTGCCTGAGTATCTGACCCATACGTTGTATAAAACTGGAGTTATAGATAATATGTGTCAAATTTACTTGTATTTATATCATAACTTGAAAACACTTGTTTGATAGGGTTTGACTCGTTTGTAGAACAAATTGTTAAAATATTGGGTTAAGTGTTATCATGCAACGAGATACAAATCGTTCGTTCATAAACAGACGACAGACAGATCAACAAATTTAAAGTTCTTTCTGACAGAAAAACCTCGTGATTTATTAAACATTAATGTGTTAAGGACATTCTGCAAAACGAATTGCATATGGCCGCCAATATTTAGATTTTTTTATTTACCCATTCATTTTATACTCCTTTTGAATTTAACTGTGCAGGGACATTTATGCATATACAATGTGCAAGTTGACATATGAGTTTTGTGTTTTTCATGCAATGTGTGTTTATACTTTAAAAAAACACATGTTGAAAAGAGACTAACATTTCATGTATCAAGAGCACTAATACAGAAATGTTCCAACAAAAAATGATGATATAGGAGTGTTTATGGACACCTTGGGAAGGGCAGTTGAGCGCTATATGTGTATTTATGTATCTGCAAAGAGAAATTATGTTCAACCCCACGCGTTTGTTCGCCTCGATATATCTTGCCAAAAAACATGGCGATGTTGGTTTTACTTAAAATTTACACTACGTAAACTGCCATATATCTTAATAAGGAATTGGCGATCAGCATTAGAAAGATGTTTTTGTGAAAGCTCGTGCTTTTAGGTCATTATAATTACCTTTGATCACAATGTTATAATGTAACGAGCCTTTAAATCGTACTGTAATTTTGTGTTTAGTAAAATAGTTTTCTTTCCAATAGGAACCGAAGGACATCTGATGACTGGTTGTATATATGCATACGCAGTATTTGTCATGCATGTGAAAAACGGAAATATTATTATACTTTGATAATAATTTCAGTGTGACAATGTTCCCAGTCACTTTAAACATTGTATCACAGTGTTTTCTTTTCATTTGTGGTGGATTGTATTGAAGAAGGTGATAGTGTTTATTGAACTATTTTCTCCTCGGAGCAATGTGTTTACCTAACTAATTATAAAATAAGTATTTCCTCCCTTGAATTCTGGTATCCAGCTTATGTTATATTTTCACCATAAGCCTTGTACGTATATGAGAACCAAAACCATTTCCGCCTGTTGTGCACATGTACGGTGGAGTGGAGGTCCTAAAATTTCACGTCTGGTAAGAATTTATTAATATTGGCAAATATAAAACGGTTTATGCAAGTATTCGTTCCAGCGTACTCGCGATTCCTACCTGATCGCATCGATGGAGCTGTGAAAGTGTCAATGAAAAAATTTAACGAATACAATGGCCGTTTTTGTTTTGATTCACACATGATGGATTGCGGTCTTTGGAAAATCATTAAAATCATGTTTTTTTAATAGAAAGGAATCTGAAAAATCGTGGCTAATTTAAATAATGTTTAACCATATAAATTGTTGAAATTGAAATTACTATTTTTTTGTTATATTGATAGAAAAATAAACAGAATATATTATGTATGTTTGAAATAGAATACATTATTAATGTTTAAACAAAGTTGTTTACTGAATTGTCTAACTAATCAAAAGAGACCATGTGCTTTCATATGCTCACATGGTCAATGGTGTGAAGAGGGTATTAAAAAGAATATATAAAACTTATTTAAAAATGGGGTCTAAAAAGATTAGCGAAAGCGACATGTGAAATTAATGTGGCGCCTGGTACACACAGTACAATTTATTAGAATCAAGTAGAAAAAAGGCGTAAAAAGTTAATGGAAAACCTTAAATTCAGTAAAAATCATAATCCACACAAAGTTAAAAAACGTCACAGTTATGTGCTCAACAGAGTGCGAGTTCAAAAAGCTAAACAATATCACTGTATTAAACAGAATGAAAACAAGTTGTATATTCAACCCAAAAAATACTGATAAAGGTGATCCTTTGAGAACAACAAACACAATTAAGAGAATAAAGCAGCAGACTCGGTTGTATTGAGTCTGTTCATGAGAAGTAATGAAAGAATAAACACCCCCACGCCCCCTAGCACCGGCCCAAACGGTACTCTACTTCAACGCCACCTATATTGAGCCCGTCTCAAAGGACCAGTAAAAATAACACCACTGATTCAAAACAACGGAATTTCCGGGAATTAGGATCATGAACTTGGATAATTTGAACAGAAGTATTATGGACATAACAACACACACTATCCTTTGTGAAGAGGCCCATGCAGTTGTGAAATTTGCAAATAGTGCAATTTCACTTGAAAAGGGTGTTTAAAGTGATTTAAATATAATAGCAGTGTGGGGCAGCATGGTGGGTGGAGGATGTTCTTCCTTGAATGAGATGATGGGAAACTAGGGGTTCCAGGCATAGGTGAGAGGGACTATACGCAGTTAGAGCAGGAGATAGGTGAGTGGTGGCAGAAGGAGTTAGAGGAGGAGATGTGGCCATACACAATTTAAAAAAAGACGTTCGTAACTCGGGCAATCATGTCTTATCTTGCCCTTAATGGTTTATTCTCCTGTTGCTCTGGATTCTGCCAAGTCATTGAGTACCTTCATTGTGGCTTTCTAGGCTATTGTTTTGTTTGTATTATATTTACACGAGCATATTTATGTTTTACTTATATTGCCGATTGATGCTGCCTTGTTGGTTAGAGATTAGATCATGGCGGGGATTTCTTTATTTAAGTGTGAGGATTGGTGCACCCTAGAACCGATTTAAACCCCCAGTGGTATTTGTTGCCACTGACCGTTCCAAGGCGGTAGCCCTATTGTCAACACTTTTGTGTTTGTGATGTCGCTTGCATTTTTTATTGCTTTTGCCTTCTCGTTTGTCTGTTTGCGTGTTTGTTTTTGTGTTTTGTGGTTGACTGTCGTCCTTGAATGCTTCTTTCCCTGTCCGATATTTTTATCTGTCCTTAGGTTTACATTAAACATGTTCAACAGACTTGTGTAAGCATGCAATTGGACAAAAAAGAAAGGATGATGAGGACAGTGTTGATGCGGAAGAAATTTATGTTTAAGTGAACAGTTTCAGTTATGGAATGAGACTGTTCAAGACTTAAATGACAAACACATTGATGAGTTGAGGATTGGTGGGAGTAAAGTGACTGATATTAACCCAGATTTAATGAGGGACCTTTCATTAATACTTACTCGTATGGCCGTCAAGGCTGACCGCCTCATAGGGAACGTAATCTTGCCGAAAGTTGGATGCATGTTAGATGCAAGTTTGATGGCGGTAAGATAGTGAACAAGTGCTACAAGGGATCCTTCTATGCTAGATGTTATGGTAGTGCATTGAGAAGCTCGCTCGGACCAGCATGGTCACCAGTTGTGAATGAAATAAACGGCAAGATACCCGACTCAGTTTTTATCAACACATACCGATTTCGAGCTTAAAAGTATTTATATTCAAAAAAGGCACAGCAAAAACCTGAACATCGTCAACAAAAATTGAAGAGGAAATTAACAAGTGTGAAACAGTCAAATACAAAGAGGGCAAACATGGACTATGGCAAGTATGTATTGGATGATAGTAAAGACATTTCTATGAAAGTTCTTTCTGTGAGATGTGATGACTTTTACAAGACAAATGTAGAACTAACTGAACAACAGACAAGTGATATTGAAAAATCAACACAAGTGCAGTCATGTGATGAGATTTGGCATAAGGAAAGACAGAAACGCCTTACTAGTTCACATTTTGGTGCAGAAGTGTTAATAATAATGGCAATGCATTAGTGAAAAGACTGTTATACACTTCATTCCAGGGAAATGCTTGCACAAGCAAAAGTTTACAGGAAGAGAAAAACACAAGAAAGGAATATATTAACCTAAGAACCGCTAACGAACGTGTCGTAAAATGCATCAACGTACCAGGACTAGTCATTGACAGTGACAATCCTTCTCTGTCGTCCTCTTCTGAAGGACTTGTTGTTATGAAACATGGGTGTGACGGTCTGATAAAAATAAACAATTTGTTACAGAAAAAGGATTACATGATAAAAGAAGTAGCTAGAAAGGATAAAACGTTTTGTCTTACGATGGAAAACAGCGAAATTGTACTAAAAAAAACAACACACAAATTATTTTACCAAATACCTGGACAATTAAATATATTGAACACACCTTGATGTGACCTAATTGTCAGAAGAACAAATACATATGATATTATTATTTTGAGAATAAACAGAGACAATGATTTATGGAATAAACAAACGAAGCCGACATTAAAAGCATTCTATTTCACAAACATACTGCCAGAACTTGCACTTCCAAGACTAAAAACTGTGTAAATAAGAATACCAGGCATTCCTTGGATATGTATATTATCCTTAATTACTATACTGCATACCCCTGCATAGCCTAATAAATTGGCTCGTATGCAACGTTTTCACATTTCTGATGGTAGCTGCATATCCGCCTAATATCTTGTGTACAAAACACGACTGAAAAATTACCCCGCACCCCATTTCATTTTTGAAAGATAATGAGCAACGTTTAATACTCCAGTGGTAAAATATGACAATAATCTCATGAAATACTAACTAATTTACCAATGTCAGTCTGCTTTAATGCTTACCAATGCAATTTTACATTATAAAACATACTTTTAAGAATTCCCAGTCTATTTCTATTTACAGTATCTTAATGATATGAGACTGTAATACCTGGTTTGAAATGTATGATAAACTTGGATTTATTATTGTAAAATGCAATATTTTAAATACTCTTCGATTCAAAATATGTTCGAAATCATAACCGGTGCAGTAGAATATTCAAACACTGCCGTTTAAAAGCTTAAAAGCTCCCCAACAGAATCCGTTGGGAGATGCAGTTACATACAACAAAAGAGCACCCAGCTGAACAATTAATATAAATATATACTAATGCAATGTTTTAATAAAATAGTTTAACTTATACAAAAAGAAGTCGCTATATTTTTAAACGTGCAACTAAATTCGTTTTAGAATGCATACCCCACACCCCGTAACATGTAACACAAGGGGGTGGGGCGTTGGTGTTCAAACCAGTGTATAAAGTACACAGCATAGTGTCCAACTGCCTAAGCACCACTGAAGGAATTTAATAGTTAAATATTATATTCAGTCTTTGAACATGAACATGTATTTGGTTAATACACTTCAGTAATATTACATGCGACTTAGCCAACAAACATGTGTCCGCTGCAAATACGTTCAACTAATAACAAGACACATTGACACATTGACAATTGTTTACTGAACATATAACATTTCAAAGTTAGTTTAGGTAACAGTCGAGATTCCGAAATATCACCAGTTCTACACAACAGTCAGAACGCCACTGCCGTTGTGTCGACACAACATTCAAATCAGGTACATACATGTACATATTAATATTGCTTTGCTATTTCATGCATTACATGTATGTAGAGATGTACATCCAACTGAATATATCTCGATATTAATATTGTTGTTAATGCTAAATACTACATGTAGTTGTGTATGTTGTTAAAATAAGGAGGACCATGTTCTGCCTGCATGTGAACAATTACATTCATTGTATATTGGTTAACAGCATGTAACACATTCTTATGTTGTTGTATTAAACAGGAAACACATTTAATGATCAATCGGGACCTTCATCTACTATCACTTCATCTCACCCAATTCAGGGTTCTGAAAAAAGGTAATTGTGTAGCATATAATAAATACCTTTTTAATGAATGGGATCTTAAGTTTTAATTTAAAATATGTATCAATTCACGTGTACAAGGATTTTTAATAGTGTACAACCAGTACCTTAAACCATCAATTTTGGGTTCGGATTGTTTCAATAAGGTATACTGTATGACTTGAAATTACGAAATAATATTATAACAAAAGATTTCTGTTAATATGTCACTATTTCAACATAACATTTATAATACTGTATATATGATGATTGTGTTTGTTCCATTATGTGTAATCTTAACCCTAATATCATACTATGAATGTATATAAGTGACCGACATTTCTATGCATTTCGACCGTTCCCATGTTGAGACAGAGTTTCTTGTTTAGGGAAATGAAAGATGAGCGTCCCTATAATGTAAACCCTGATCAGCATGCGAATTATTCACAGGGTGATCTTCGTATACAATATATGCTATTATAGTAGTCGCCTGTAGCACGATAACAGTTAAACACACATGTTTTACTTTATGTATCCAACAATGTTTAAAGTATTTTATTCATTGAAGCATCTTTCACGTTAAGCATAAAATTGTTAAAACAGACTTTCATATTACCGTTGTTTGGTTCCAGTAATCATTTATATTGAATGAATATGTGTAATTTCTGAAATCACATAAATGCATGTGTTAAGTGTACTTTTTGCATTTCATTATCAATTTCCTTTACCCTCACTGGTATTTGTTTCCTTTGAGATATTATAATTTCAAATATATAATCAATCAACTAGGTTACGAAGATCAAGGTCAGTTAAGCTGGTTGGAAGGAGAACTCGCCATAAATTGGAAGATGAAAATGGAACAGACACTTGGTATAAGGGAACAGTATTAGCAGTAGTATCTGGAAGTGACGATAACATCAGTGCTACTTACGATACGAATGCTTATATGAAGAGGATGAACAGCCATGTGATGTTGATGGGCTAGTGAAGGACTTCTTAGAGGGTTCACTTCAGTCGGATGATTTATAGGTATGTAATATGTATAGATAACTTCTTACTTAATGCCCCAGCTTCCAGCAAATAGCTTTAATTAATACATTACATTCATTTAATATAGCAATTCCTAATCATTTCTTTGCCCGGGCCATTTATTGCTGGGTATACAATGTATATATATATATATATGATATATTTCGGTTTTACAAAGGACACTACAGTACACCAAACCTGGATTACAAAAAACATGAAAAGTTGTTCTCACCTGTAAAATGTAAACATGTGCAAGTATTGGATATACATAGGATTGGAAAAGAGAAAATGTAATGTATGTGAATATTATGGAACATTTGAATTCTCAACTACCCTACACAATACATTGAGGATTGTATTGAGGCATTTATTTTCAAAATTCATTTGAATGATAAATGAGTGTGGATCCTTAAACTTACAATTTTCAAGGTAATTAAAACACATTTTATATACAATCTTGCATAGTAGTATATTTTGTTTATTGCAATTCACCTTTATTTTTAATTAATACCATTTTTCTGTTTTGGTGAAAACCATTAAACATAGGCATATTGCATAGTTTTTCCAATTTGTCCACATTGAATATCCGTAAACTGACCATGAATTAATTATTCCAAGGACCCCTACATAGCACAAAACATGTTTCCAACGAGCCTAGGGACACTGTTTTTGCCAACACTCCCTTGTTGTGCGGCCCCTCTCTGTGCTAAACGCATGTATTGTATCTGTGTAAGATACCATGTGGAGAAATTCAGATATAATGTTTAAGAGCAGATTGTTTTTATCGTTACATAAAGATGAGCTGTTATATAATATAATAAAATAGGGCTGTGTTACATTAAATAAACACTGACAAATGTTAGACCTACAGTTGATGTTTTTTAATGCAGCCCCAGAGAGAAGGGATGGATACATAAAGTATGCATCCACATACCAGTCCTACACTTACTAACAAATACAATGATTTGTAACGTGCTCGGACCCATACCCATCCGAAGAAGGCGGCTAAGGGAAAGTGTCTTCACCACTCTGTGGTGTGAATTGTTCTGTTCATTGAATAGTAATACATACTGAAAAGAGGTCCTTTGGAAGCAACAAACACAAACAAGAGGTTATAGTAGCAGACTCAGTTTTATTGAGTCTGTTCGTTAGAGGTAAACTTGATTAAATTAAATTAGTATGTGGTAACATACGGATCTACGGTGCCATTGCGTTGTGTGTTGCGGTTTTTATAGGATACTTTTTTCCATGTTACCTCAAAACACTTCAACGAAACACTATGGCACCGGTGAGGTTTGCACCCGGGTCCGCACCTGCACCTCAATTTCAATTTCACACCGCTATCAATCATGTTAAGCCATCAAATTCCCATCCGCATCACCAAAACCATCATCCACGCCTACGCACCAACACCATCCACAAACATGAGGACAAATACCACAAGACAGTTTAATTACGTGTTGGGGAATAACTAGTCACTAGCCAAATTAGCGGTGAGTTTTTCTCTAGATTTAAAAGATAATTACGCAATACAAATTACAGGTAGTTGAATCCTCACTTTTAGGAATATTGACTTATTACTAATTACCCTTGATTGAAATCGCTATGTTTGAAGGCAAATGCCAAAATACAAAGTGGGTGATTCAATAAATGTGATGGCTATTGACACATGACAACTAACCTGTGATTGAATCATAATAGTTGAATGCTACTGACACAAGGCAACTAATCCTAAAGCCCACAAGGACGGTGACGTTTGAAGTTTGTCTGCAGTCTTGTCTTGTCGTGCCCTCAATTGTTTATTATTATTCTTGTTGCTCTGGCTTCTGCCAAATCATTGAGTACATTCTTTGGCTTGCTATGCTATTGTCTTTGTATTTATATACGTATTCTAAACGTACCCAAATACAGATATTTTCAATCGTACGTATCGAACCGTAAAATGATCAATTGTATGTATTGAAAACCGGCTGACAATGTTTAAGACGATACATAGATCCGTACAAATCAATAAACCCCGCCCACCAATGTCCAAGCTAAATTGTGAATGTTTGTTTGTGGGACAGCATGTGCTTTATGTAACGGTGTAAATACCTCATGTGATTTTAATTGGTCACATGTCATGGTCAGATATATGTTTGATAGACAGAGGGGATCTATTGCTTGCTTTGGATTACGAGAGCTAATGATGAATATAAAAATTGAAACCATTTGAAAAATATGATTATATAAAAAGAACCGTGCAAATCGTTTGGCCATAAGTATATATACATGGGCATCTTTGTGTTTCACTTATATTGCCTATTAATGCTGCCTGGTTGGTTAGAGAATAATTAATGGCAGGGATTTCTTTGTTTACACTGTCCCGTTTTATTGGGATGACAGTAGGGTAAGTGTGAGGTTTTGTGCACCTTAAAACCTGGTTAAACCCACAGCGGCCTTTTGCCACTGACCGTTCCAAGGCGGTAGCCATATTGTCAACCCTTTTGTGTTTGTGATGTCTTATTCGCCTTTCATTCATCTTTAAATAAATACTGATAAAGTTGATCCTTTGAGAGCAACAAACACAATTAAGAGAATCAAGCAGCAGACTCGGTTTTATTGAGTCTGTTCATGAGAAGTAATGAAAGAAGCAACACTTATCACGACCCCTAGCACCGGCTTAAGCGGTATTCTACTTCAACGCCACATATATTAGGCTCGTTGGTCCCTAAGGACCAGTAAAAGATAACACTACTGATTCGTAGCACGGGTAGACTTTTTACAGCCGTTGTTCTTTGTTTATGTGTGTGTTTGTGGTTGACTGTCGTCCTTGAATGCTACTTGTTCCTGTTCGATTTTTAAATATACATATTTACTGATACATATTTACTGGTTGGTTAATAACTAGATTTGAGGGCTATTGATCCAAGCCAACTTACTTGTTGGTCAATCAGTAGATTTGAGGGCTATTGACACAAGACAACTTAATTTATTTACCTGGTTTAAACCCTAGCGGCCTTCTTTTGTCACTGAGCGATGGCCCTATTGTCAACCCTTTTGTGTTTGAGATGTCTTATTTGGCCTTTTATTCATCTTTAAAGGACTACGTACGATAAGAGCCGTATTTGGCCCCAGGATTTGTGAAAATGTCAAACGTGGAAATTCAAGATAAAAATGTAATAAATTTCCAGATAAATGTTTCATCTGTTTATAATAATGCAAAATAATATTCAAAACCGTATCTAACGGGGCGATATTGTGCCTTGAATGCTGTCAGGTAGGTCGTTTTGAGCAAAAAACGTGGAAAACGGCCATTATAAACGTCACCTGTAAAATCAACCAAAACGGCATCCCAGAGATATTTCAAGAATTCGTGCATAATGGTAATCCAAACCAAGCCTATAAATATCTCTGGGATGCCATTTTGGTTTATTTTGCTACAGATGATTTAGTGTTTAAAAAAGCGGTAATTTTTCTCGCTGTGTTGCTATGAAGAGTTGTCGTTCGTAACAAATCAAGACCGTAACTAAGGAGAGTTATCGTACTTATATAGATGGCGCCTTTTACTTCCTGGTTCACACATGGACAAAATAAACGCGTTATTAGTCGAATTTCCGACGGTAAGTGTTATTATTGGAAAATTACACATACTATAATTACACATGTCAATTTATTGAAATGCTGTGTGATAATGTAGAGTTAAATTTATACGAAAGCAAGTTTTTAAATGTTGTGTCATGTGATTTCGCGGGAGGACCGACACTCTTGTTAGATCACCAGCAGGGGTTTATAATCATTGGATGGTGGTTTGATAGCATATGCAGAAACAGAATACTACTTTCAGTTATAACGTGGAGCAGTAGCTTTTCCTTTAAAGGGATGTTTATATACTCACCAACTGTATTGAAAACTTGTGCAAATCACAGACCCTGTCTGACAGGCATTCATATTTGTTGTACATCCATGATACGTGCATCCTTGTCTAATCTGAGCCACAGCGGTGAGAGCCGAGAAGTTTTCAAACGTAATGCTTTACCCTCTCGACCACAGATGCGCTTATCATGGATGAGCCATATATGCCCCCATACTTCACTCCTATTCACTTCAATTCATATTTGTATATTTGACTTTAATTACACTATCCAGTGTTAAGCAATAAAACATGAGGTGTCTGATTTGGTATTTGGGATATTGATATTTACTTCTTTTTAGTGAATAACACAAACACATCATTTCAAGTGATACATTGATATGCATCACACTCACAATGTTCATGATTCAGTGTCCCAAATTAAATTCATATTCAAAAAAAAATATTTGCTTTATATACATTATTTGTATCTAACCTTAAATAAGCATGTTATGACAAGTTTGTGTTGTTTTTTTCAGTGCCTGAGCATGTGTAAGCTGTAAGAATTGTGACATGGTCTTGAAAGTGAAATTGTCTTGGAAATATCATGGTGACATGATATTGTCTTCTTTGATGAACAATCGGTATGCAGTTTAGCTTTTAATTCAAGTATTTTTTAATTTTTTAAACTTATTTGAATCTACAAATATGTTTATTTATTTATAAACAGACTACAGTAGAAAAACTTGCATGTCAGGGTTATACCTGAGTACAAACAGTATATTGAGGTCAGTGTGTCATGTGTCAGAGAAAAAAACTCTTGATATATTTTCTCAAAAGAATGAAATGAGTTGAAATGTTCACCAATGGTATACATGATTATAAAAGTGTAAATGAGTAATGTTTTCAATTTTATAAAGATAATAATGAAATATAACACAGTTTAGTACAGTAAATTATTTTACATATGAATTAATATAAAATGTATTTTTTTTATGTAAAACAAATGTGCAATTTAATTTTCAGTGTGCTGTGATGGTGAATGCATGGTCAGTGTTGCTGTGGCCAGTGTTATGACTACATGTATTTGGAAATACTGTAAGTTCTATGTTTGTATGTTATTAGTATGATGTCATATAATCACTATATTTATATGTTTTTCATGTATTGTAGGGTGTATGTTTTATTTTTAGTATGTGCATATAAATGCATATAATTGTGCCAAATAAATGTACTAAAATGGTTAAATAGAAAAAGTTGACTATGAAAAAAAAAAAAATAGGCCAACATATGAATATTCTAATGATTTCTCATCCATTTTGGAATGTGATGGCCTTTTAATCAGATTACTTTAAAAAGTGATATTGTTTTCAGCAACCTCCAAGTGCTGTCATTGTTAACACCTTTGAATCTGAACACAGATGGGCTTGTATTCATGATTTATTGTGTTAGGATATTGTATATGCACTACATAAAATGGTGAAGTTCTCTTGGTGCTTTCATTGCAGTTTATGTTTTATATGCAGCACTTTTTTTTATACATTTCCAACAGGAAACAACATGAAGATTATTGCAGAATATTTCAATGGAGGACCAGTCCAGTGAACTACAGGCCTCCTTTTGGACAGAATTCTACAAGACATGTCAAAAATAAGCAAGGGCACATTGCAACTATTGACTATGAACCTACACGTATGAACTCAACAAGCTAATTGTGATATAATACATACCTTTTTTGGTGGAGTATACCACCATAGTTATGTTAATTTAAAAATAATAAAATTGATAAAAAAAAGTGTATTAGCTGAACCACATTGTCTTGTTTGTTGTTTTTCTCCATGATATCAGGCAATATGTATCCCTTTGGATATATTGTAAATGGTCAAGTGTAAATCATAGGTAAGACTAGAAGTATAAACCTGTAACCTAATAATCACTTTATATAGCCTATGCAACATAATTTTATGTTAGGGAGACTTTTTTAATTAACATATTAATTCTGTTTCATATAATGTCAGGCATAAATATTTTTATTATTGTCAGGCATAAATATTTTTATTATTGGCATATACTTGAATGTGTTTGGCTAAACATCTCAAGCTCATAGTACAAGTACCTATGTTTATGAATCTTTTAGTTTACAGTATGACCCATGTGAGTTTGACAACATGATATTGGTAATGGAATGATAAAAACATTGGTACCAAACATGACAGGAATTTGTCAATTTAATTCTAAAAAGCTTTATATAATTTAATCTAAACAAAACTCAAGGTTCACTTTCTTTTGCAACTGAGTATGTTATACATGGTGTTGTCTGATGATCCCTATTGATCTTTTATGAGGTTTTACCATGTCCTCAATGGGACAAATAAGTTACAAACAAAAGAAATGAACACATTTGCATGTCTAAGTCAAATAATTGATTTTTTTACATTTTTGATTTGTTTGAATGGTGTTTTACATCTTCTTTAGCACATTTTAGGCCATATATGACAGTCGATTTGTTTGTGTGGCAGAGGCAGACCACCCCATTGTTCTTGTGAAGAACCAGTAATGTTTACCTACCACCATCTGTAAGAATCAACACTTTTTCAAAAGTCGAGATCCCAGTGGGATTCAAACTCACAACGGTGACAAGTGAGGTTTAACCCCTCCACCATGGATTCACAACTGTTTCAGAATAAACGTTACACAGTTTTATGGACCATTTTTTGTATCGCAATCAGGTTTTAAAGGGACACACGACAATCTTGATTTTTGAAAAACTCGTGGCGTCACATTAGTTTTTCTACGCAACTTGCATTTGTCAATCATTAATATTAAAGGGAGTACATCATGATTTTTCTAGAAATAGCTTAAATTACAAAAATGTTCTAATTCATGATAAAATACTTATATCCATCAAAATATGCTGTCGGAACCATATTGTTTAGGTATAAACTTCGAATACTCCATATAGCTAGGACGGAATCGGGCATAAAATGCTGAAATTAACCCTGGTGCGTAACCTAGGATATCACGTATTGCTGTACAGAATGAATTTCCTTGTAACTAAGGGGTCATTTTTAGGATCATTCATTATGTTTAGGCGCTTTAAAATAGAAAATATCATTATTTGTCAATTTTAAGTCGGACCCCTAGACCCCTTTGAAAAGCGTGATGTACTCCCTTTAAAGCTTTTTGGTTTTCATATATTTTAACTGTTGAATATATTGCACTGGTAATACATATAAACATACAGTAGCATAAGACGAAAACTCATCGTTTTGTTTAATTATATCCAAGCAGGGTTCATGTCAAAATGATACTGGTTAAATAAATCGAGATGCTGATAATTGATTAAAGATTGCCTTGTGTCCCTTTAAAAAATATATTACAATTTTCAAAAACAGCATTGCAGATTGTGAATGCATACTGTTGCCATGGTTACGCATAATGTTATTTTATAAACAGCAGTGAAAATTAGTATCACCTAAAACGTATGTAGATAAAGATTTCTTAAAGGAGAATCAGTTTTTCGAAACTATTATAAAAAATTATTAACTACTTTTATGGAAACTTATTTAGACTGTCTGTTGTCATGGTAACAATGAAATGATATCAACTAAGTATCAATACAACAAGGAAAACTCTATACATATCTGAAATAAAACCATCGCTTCTAAACAAAAAAAGAAATGAAAATGTTGAATAAAAAGGAATATTTGGTGAAAAAACTCATTTAAACTACTGTTGCCATGGTTACCGGCAATAATATAAGACATTTACACCTTACGTTCACACCAACCAACAAATATTTATTAATACTAATATCAAATAATAAGAATTCACAACAAGTATTTCTGCAATGTTAACAAAAATAGGTTAGCATTGAAAAAAGTCGCAGTTTTGGTTAAAGTCAAGACTGAAACAGAGTTATCTCCCTTATAATTCATATATTGTGTTTTAATACGGTAACATTTTATAGTGTAATTATTTATAATTATTAGCAAACACTTTTAAAGTACAAACATTATTAAAAACAACAATGAGAGCAAGAGTGCTTGCATTTTTCTTCCTATACCCCCCTATTTTAAGTAATTTCTTAAAAAAACATACATGCGTTGAAAACATCTTATTTTTTAAAAAATAAGATAAGCCAACATTTTATTTTTTTCCTTTTTTGTTAAACTATAGGTATTTTGCAAAACATCTATGCATATTTTATCAAAATTTAAATAGGGGCCAAAATGGGCCCTTATCATACCTAGTCCTTTGTTCTTTGTTTCTGTGTGTATTTGTGGTTGACTGTCGTCCATGAATGCTACTTTTCGTTTCGATGTTTATATCTATATTTTTGTTGTCGACCAATCACTAGATTTGATAGCTATTGACACAAGACAACTTACTTGTTGGTAAATCTCTAGACTTGAGGGCTATCGATGTTATTACATGTACTTCTGGCCCGTTGGGATCTTCAATCCCAATATATGTGGCTTTAAAGTGGAATATCGTTTAAGCCGCAATCTCATTACAATCATATCCTAATTACACTTTGATACTCTCCACTATAGGATCTGACAACACTGCATTGGAGGTCACGTCAGTCCGACCTTTCATTTACTCAATACTCATGAGAAGATCATCAAAAGTCAACCAATGAAATCGCGCGTTTCATATGCATTTCAGATGACGTTCGAGTAAACTGAACAACCGAAAATGCATATAGAACACATGGATATATATCTGAATAAAGATAAAGTCTTCGTTCGTTATTGCTGTGGATTGCACGATAAATTCACAGAAATGCACTAAATGCCTGGTTTTACATCAAGATACGAAGAAAATCCTGGGCGCTGTCATGTGTGTTTTGAAAATATATATTCCACCGACATTATTACGACATAAGATGTTCTAAATAGTGAATTATAGTACATCTGGCCCGCTTAGCTCAGTTTGTTTTTTCAGTAAATATTCAATAATGGTTTGGTGTGTTATGTTTATCAACGCAATTATTTTGTGCTTTATCAGCTAAAAGTTACGGACATTGTGTCTTTCAATTCAGAGCGTAGACTGCTGAACAGCGTTTTACTGAAACGCGACATGCACAGTGAAGCAGTCTATAACGAGCAATTGTGTAAGCTGAAATTGTAAGGTCAATCTGACGTGGCCTCCATTGCAGTGTTGTCATATCCTTAGTAGCGTAGAGTACCGTATTGTGATATAATTTTGATTTTAATGAGGGCTAGGATTAAGCCGGTGTTAGGAGGCTATACATTTGTTGCATTTTACATTACCTCTAACTGTCTTATGAACAGACTCAGTACAACCGAGTATGCTACTTTTATCTTTCTTTTGTGTTTGTTTCTTCCATGGGATCCACGTTTTAATATTTATTGTATATTCGTATTAGATAATATGTTTGTCGGATAGGAAACTACTGCTAATAGACATACTGTCGTTATCCCAAGTGTACGAACTATGCATCTCTTGTCGCAAGTTTATTTTTGTACTGTCATGAAAGAGGTTTCAGGTTTTTCAAAAGGTATCTTAAACGTTGACAAACCTGTCTTTTCTATTTAATAATATTTACACTTATGAACTTTATCTGAGTCATGCTAACATTTCCGATAACGTCGCTACTATATAGGTTTGCATATTTCGATTGAGCATGGAGATTTAATAAACAAACTTTATGATATGAGAGATTGACATAGTTAGCTATCCCCACTTAGTGGGGGATTTTCCCCAAGCAAATTCTTTTTGTGGTATATTTCCTGAACGTATTCGTCTTTTTTCTAGAGCTTGAAATCATGTGAGGATTTTAATATTCGTAACATTTCCATAACTAACCCCTCTTTATATATGTACTCCATAAGGGCTTTCATTACCGTGACCTTACATTTTGAAAAAGATTTACCCAACTGTAGTTCGTAGGCCAAATTATCATGTACAATTTGATACTGATAGCACATCTCATATTTCCACACGTATTTCTGACGATTTAGGAACGTTAACATGTTTAAATGTATTATTATATAAAGAAATATAAAAAGATCGGACAGGGAAAGTAGCATTCAAGGAGGACAGTCAACAACAAAACACAGAAACAAACACGCAAGCAGACAAACAAAAAGGCAACAGTAATAATAAATGCACACATCACAAACACAAAATGGTTTACAATAAGGCTACCGCCTTGGAACGGTCAGTGGCAAAGTAGGCCACTGGGGCTTTAAACCGGTTCTAGGGTGCACCAAACATCACACTTACCCTACTGTCATCCCATTAAATCAGGACTGTGTAAATAATGAAATCCCCGTCATGATCTAACCTCTAACCAAGGCAGTATCTATAGGCAATATAAGTAAAACACAAATATGCTCGTGTAAATATAATACAAAAAAACAATAGCCCAGAAAGCCGCAATGAAAGTACTCAATGACTTGGCAGAAGCCAGAGCAACAAGGGAATAAACCATTAAAGGCACGACAAAAAAGATCATAGACAAACATCACACGCCACCGTCCCAGTGGGCTTTAGGTAGACGTCATGATAGGGTCCACAGCCTGTCCGGTTATCGTACACTTAAAGAGGATAGCATAGCGGCGAACTGTAAAAGGGTCCACCAACAAGCATGCAGTACGTTGCAAAATGATAGGGTCATAACCTCTTTTGATAAACGTGTTAACAAGTTTAAGAAAGATAGTATGAACGTGATCATGATCATGGTAACGGTAACCCTGATTGAGTAGCTTTTTAGTTCTACAAAGATTACGTATATTAAAATCCTCAACTCGAGTACAAGCTCTTGAAAAACGAATAAGTTGAGACACATACACCCCATAAAAAGTTGCTCGGGGAACATCCCCATCCAAGTGGGGATAATTAACAATGTCAACATTAAAATCGGATCTCCTTTTAAAAAATAAATGTAGTTTTCTGCGACTAGTACTACCACAACCTTTCTGCAAAGTAACGCTTGTATATACAAACGTCGTAAGACCCTTGAGCAAGATCACTTTCATACAATTTAGAGGGCTTTGTCCGTACAGTTCACTTGTAGTACTAAGTGACACGATGATTATTCCATGATTTTGCCTATTGTTCTTGCGAAAAACGTTGACCGTTTGCACGATTTTACGAGACACACGGGCAATGTGTAACGCTTTTCTTATATGAAAATAGAAACGGCTAAGGGTTTCGTATATATTATGCATGTAAAGGGTATAGTTGGTATATGTTTCGTCTTTATACTCTTTATACTCATCTTTATATTCCCGCGTTCACAAAATGAAGTGGGGGCTATGTTGGTCATTTGTATTATTGGCATTGCTGGACATCATTGAACGACAAAAAATTATCAAGGTCATATTTGCTTGTTTTCCCCAAACTTAACCTTGATTGGGTAACTTAACCTCAGCAACTTTATGTGATTGCCCCAATTTATGTATTTGATACGTGGTCATATGCATTACTAAACGATACAAATTACCAAGGTCAAAGTCATATTTTGCTTTATTTTCCCCAAACTTAACCTTGATTAGGGAACTTAACCTCAGTTAGTGAAGCGGCGTCTAAAAGTATGTGTCATTACAGCCTACGCCTCTATGTGTGGAACTAAGCCCTTAGGGTGTGCAGGCCCACAGGATGAAACCATCTTGCTACACCTTCCTTGTGTATAACGTTGTGCGCGGTGGCGACGGTTCCCGTATTTTTTCATATAAGACAGGATTTTGTGGAGGCGACAAACTCGGGTTGTGTCCATTGCAAACCTCTGGAGGTTCCTCACATCATTACCTTGATGATGGTTCATCTTCATCATCATATCATCAATACAACCCTCACAAGAGGCATTTGATGATCATCAACGCTAATAGGATCGCGAACATTCAACTCGCACATCAGAGTATGCGTATAATCGTGTTACTATCATCAACATTTATATTGCCTGTCATCTATAGACAGTAGATTTAGTCAGTACATTCGATACAGAGTAAAAACACCTTAAACTTTAACGAAACATTCTTTGTTCATCTTTCATCTTTGTACGCTTTGATAATTGTATATACATGTATATGTATTTAAAATATTTGAAAGGTTGCATTAAACTAGTGTTAGTCAGTCACTGACATTGATTCCTTCCTGAGTTAGTCCCAACCACTCATGGCCATCCTGAAACAATCTTATATAATAATACATTTGAAAATGTTAACGTTCTTAAATCGTCAGAAATACGTGTGAAAATATGAGATCTGTTATCAGTATTAAAATGTACATGATAATTTGGCCTACATCATTTAGCTGTACATGTGTTATCAGGGTATGTCGCATGTTCTTCATATGTGATAGCGTCGTTTTGTTGTTTGTGCCATACTTGTATAGCCTATAGATGCTGCCTAGTTTGATAGAGGATATAGCTTGGCAGGAATTTCTTTATGTGTACTGTCCCGTTTTATTGGGATGAGAATAGGGTAAGAGTGTGGTTTGGTGCACTTTAGAACCTGGTTTTAACCACCAGCGGCATTTGTGTTAATGACCATTCCAAATTGTACCCCTATATTAAACCCTATTATGTTTGCAGTGCCACTGACTTTTGTTTATATTTCTCCACGTACATGTTGATTATTTTTTATGCATTTGTTTGGTTGAATGTATTCAACCAACTCTCATGTTGCACGTAGTAAAACGATGTGTTTACAATAACCAACACTATGTACACGGAGTTTGCTGCACTATCGTATCATAATAGCGAACGGTGATACGATAACGATTATGCGACGAAAGGACGGTATGATGACACTATCACACTCGACACTGTCATGTTCGTGATAAGATAAGTACGAACAAAGTGCGCGTTTCATCAAGTACAATTAGTTATGATAACAAACACAAATGGTATTATACGACATAGTCCGGTAACATTACCATTGATTTCATCTCATTGTATGCTGGCAACATTTCAAAATACGTATGGTCCTTTATATTTTATTATCAGCTAATACTGTTCGTAGAAACTGTAAATAGTATTTTTCCACAAGAATCTAATATTTTAAAAATGTTCCGAGATGGACAAAGTGCAGAACAACTCACCAAGAGAGAATAAAGAAAATGTAAATGTGCTAACCGACAAATATTAATAATAATGGCAACATAGAAACTTCAAGGTTTTCTGAATCACTGATTCACAGTTTTATCTTAAATATGAAATAAAATGATCGCTTTGAATAAAACTGAATATATGGTCTAAACTGAAGCTATATCAAAACTATGTCAAAGTTATATCAAATCTATATTAAAGCTACGATAAACTTACGATTAACATATCGTTTTACAAGTATAGTCAGCAATTCATATTGCAATGCTCATCTCGTACATACGATCATTTAAGGATTATGTCCCCTTGAACAATAGAAAGATTAATAGTTGAATATGTTAAACAATTCTATATATTTTACATGAAACGTGTGGTATCTCATCTCATCACTATTATTGCACTGAGAAAATTATATAAGTCACTGGAAAGCATAAAATAATTTATGTTATTAGTGTGGGTATCACTCTGTATTAGGAGAACACAGATTCAAGTCTCATGTTCCTGGGTATCTGAGTTTAGCCTCAGAACACGATAAAGAACCACATGACCCAGACGATAGTTAAATGCAGGCCCACAGCCAGCCCTAACATGTAACCAAGGCAAATCCCTTCCTAAACGGTTCTGATGACATATACCCCGGAGAAAATGTTTCTACAAATTATACGAGATGAATTCCTACCGCAGCCCTTTCTTTCTGGCCAATCATCGAAAAACACATATAATTATATCTCATATATAAAACAACGTTGACAAATTTGAACACGCACACTTTTGTTTAACAATACATTATACATTATTACATTATATTAATTACAATAACTGTAATCTGTAATACATCATGGTGATGTGTATCCTAATACCGATACGATATGCATGCTGAACTCAAGTATTGAACAATATAGCATGTATAAAACTATATATATATATAAATATCTAGTTGTATATTTTAATAAACAATACAAACTATTTACATGCATTTAATAACATTTATAGCACAAATGAATTGAATTGACAACGGTGTCTTTCTAACCAAGCATTTCAGTGTTCATATTTGTGCAGCATTGTTGATTACATACCGATATAATAACTCGCTTTAGCACGACTGACAATTGAATGTGTTCTGATCAAGTATCTGTTTCCGTTTATGCTGCACAATATCCTGTGAGAAAATACCGTATAGAAGGTTCCATGTTTACCGACATATGCATAACATCGTAGGGATGGCGTAAATTTCTGTACTATTGACATGATTAATATTGAGTTCTGCTCAACCCGCGGCTAGAGAGCGTAAACAGTAGCAAGCATTGTTCACTACCGTTCATGAACAATCGAAACGAGACTGCAATATATTTTGTATTTAACGTGTAAGACGATTTCCATATGTCTCCTTTAATACTTTTTTATCAATGATTTCAAGTCTTGCCCACCATGTCCGTATTCAGAAAGCTTCTAAGCAATGTCTTACGTCAACAACTGACAATTTGTCACCCTTTTTCTATCGCTTTGAAATATCGTATTTGTATTTTTGTTAAATGCTATGGATTAATAAACTCTTCAGTTAAACATATATCTTAAAACAGCGGTTCTGTAGTGTCGCTGAGAAGTTAATAAGGATATTTGAAAATATGTGAACATGTTACATTTTGACTTGAATAATATTTTCTTATTCATGTGCTTTATGAATACGGGCCCATATATTTATATGTTAAATATAAAGCCGATGAGGTAAGGACATGGGAGAAAATTATGTGACGAGAAAAGTATGTGACGAGTATTTGTTATAAGCTCAAGGTTCTAAAGCCTTGCATGCTAGATTTCCTTGATATATCTAGGGCATATCTTATTCAGTTATATGATAAAAATGAGATGTCTCGTGAGAGGTCTGGAAAACTGACGTTATTTTGACGAGATATTGGCACAAGCAATTCGCATAATAAAACATAATAGCAACAATTGAAAATATTGAAAACTAATTGAAATAATAAATATTTTAAATGTTTTTCATACGAAAATGGAACTTCAACAACAGCTTTAACAACAGGCTATTAATATGAGTACATGATGTTTTGAAATGTTAGAAAATTTAACTGCTATGATAAGTACATTAATGGGTAATCATGTAATCCCCACACAGTCACTGCCTTTCCATATATGCACCCAATACATATACATACTGGCTTCTTATGATATCAATGGTTCTATGATATCACGGTAGTGTCAACTATATAAAATCAGTTGCATCACTGATAATACCTGCCTAATGCTACTACCTGAGTAATGCCGTTCCGTACATGCTTATTAATAACCGCGTCTGTAACCATGGTAACTTTCGACTTCATTGTGCACAGAGAATAATTAATGAATATGTAAGCATTTTTAAAACAACTTTACGTTCTAACATTTCATGTTTGCCTTTTGTGCCGACTTTCACAAATGTTCGCAAATTTACAAAGTTAAAAAATGCCCATGGAGAGGAAACTAATACATACCACGTTTTACTGATGTGTGTATTTTTTACTGCAAAATCACGCACAATGACTCCTTAATAACAAATTGAATCCTTATCGTGCGTATAGTTCCAATCTGTTGATTCAAAAGCAAGGAATGATAATCCACTAATATACGATACTCAATAGTATGACTATCGCGTAAGAAATTGTCAAACTAAGAGACAAAACAACCTCTTGTGTTGGCGGCATCTAATGAAACAACTCTAAATACATTAATGTACACCTTATAAACAATTGAAGGGCAGTACAAAAGAAATGACGAACTTATGCATATTAAATCAACACTATTTCTTATAAAGCAGTAATAGTATTTTTTTAAATATAAATGATATATATGTCTTCCAATCAAACGTAAATAAATCTGCTAATGAGGTTGGACATATTACACAAATAACACATCAGATATTAAAATCAAAATAATAGCATTCGACTACTATTAGTATAGCTTTTCAGAAAGGTCAAGGTTATATTGTCATTTTCCTCTTGTTTAAATTGTATTATGTTGAAGGACATCATATTTGCTAAGAATTCAGAACTTTTTGAAACATAATATATATATTATTAGATATACTAGTTTTGAAATGGCTCTTTTGTGCCAAAAGGTATGCGTATTTTACTATGTTTTGCAAGGCATTACAAGTAATATTCTACTCTTTGTTTGCAGTTATCATGTTTTTCTTTATATACGTAGAATAGGATCATATTGTATGACATTAATGTACACTGATTAGATTTATATGAATAACTTGATAGTGTTTGCATAAATTAGGTTTTACTCAAATTATAGGTGATTTGCACAAAATCGGAAATAGATCTTATACTCCAAGTATCTCCTAAAACAAGTTCGCAACCTAATAAAGGTGTTTAAAGGTGACGTTAGTTTAGAAAATAACGTTCTAAGAATGTTATAAGCTGTTTTAAAAATCGATTCATAGGAAAAACACTTTGGAAATGTCCTTAACTTTAAATATAGTATAGGTACAATATAAACATCAATTTGTAATAATATGCAATCAAACACAATCCAATTATTATTATTATAGATTTGCAAATATATAAATTTCGTAGTAAAAGCAACGGGACGTCGCTAGGTGAAAAAGAAAATACGATTGCCGTGTGTCCCTTTAAATTATTCCGATACCAGACCGCTTTAAGTGTTGTTATAAGTGTTTAGTAAAAGTTGCATTTTGAAAAGTTATTAATTGATGGATCACCAACAAATTACGGGCTTTTTAGAACTGACTAAAAGATAGTTGAAGGATAAATATGAATCCGGCATCATGCCCTACTCTTACTAACGCATATATTCCATGGTTATTTAACGTGTTCGGAGGATAGACACCGATACAGGGGACAGCTCGGTTAACGTCCTATACGACAGACGATGCTAGGAGAAAGTCGTCACCCCACCTCATGAACACACTGAAGAAAGTCGGTGCGACTGTTCAAGTCCACCGCGCTACCACTGGACTACGCCAGCATCTCAGAAAATAAATGGATAGTGATGTATAATATCTAGAAGTTAAGGTGTATTATCAGAATAATGAGTAGTGGCAGAATAAAGCAGTAGTGGTAAGCGCTTGTTTGAACTTAGGGAGAAATGATATCACAATACACTGAGAAGTCCCTGCTGGATTATCAATATGTTATGTTTATTAGTTCTTTAATTTTCAATAAAACGGATTGGGTTACGGTCTTATGCTTACGAGCTACCTACCTCTGCCCTATGTATTCGAGCAGTGGCCCTCCACATGTTATCGAGCTTGTTAACATATTCTTCTTTCATTCCTTTATTAGGAGACCTATCGGATAATATTTTCAATGGGATATTTCGACTCTGTGACATTACAGATTATGTAAACTACCTGTGAAATATTCGTATGTAGGATGTTCTCAATGTAGCTGTATTCACAAACGGTAAGGAACATTGCTGGCTACCGTTCAAGCCCTCTAGCCTTGGTTGAGCAGAGACGTGTATTTAAGTCACGCTTGATTGGAGATAGGTTAAACTTCAAAATAACGAGTTTAATTCGTCTGCTCTGATCACATGCTCAACTTTTTAAGCTTTCCAGTCGATGTGTTTACGTAGAAATAAGTTATTACATGCATGCAACTGGTTACATAGAAATTGTTTTAAGTATATATTGGCAATATTAATATATATTATTGAATAAGGTAGTCCAAATAATAATGTTATTATATAACATTTGTATATAACTATTTTCCTTTTCATCACTCGTATAAGAAAATCAATAATAAAAATCAAAAAAAAATCACAGTAGTCGTATATCTAAATATTCAATAGCACGCATATTTTATTGAAACTTTACAGAAAAATTTAGTCTGCAACAAGGTTAAAGGTAACACTTCCACTTAAGGTAACAAACGCCGTTAAAGGTAATAATTTCTACGTTAAATGTAATGTAATAGAGTTCCAAATTATTCCTTGAATTACTTAGCATTTCCAATAGATTTATAGATATGAATTGTTATGACTGCTTGGTATTACGAGTATTGATACTTGGTCTTGACCAATAATTATCACTGCTTGTACAAACCATTATTAAAATCCACTATACGATCACTAATTCAATTAGCAATTTAGTAAACGCTAATTGATATAAATAACGTATGTACGATACGACGTCAGGTGCTGACGTCGACGTCAAATATGACGTAAAATGGTTGACGTCAAGCTGCGACGTGACGTGCAGCGTTAGATCTGGGCGTGCGGCGTTCTGGGGTATGAGCCGTTGTTTGTTTCTCTGACATTTTCTTTATTTATTACCTTATTTCACCTCCCTTCTTTATTTCTTTACATAGAAATGTATCACTGATATTATTACTATTGAGATACCAATTATTTTGGTCAAATTATAACGAATCAAACACACTAGACCTTTCTTACTTCTTTTCCTCCCGCTTGATCCTTAAAAGAACCTGGCTCGGTGAAATGTCACACTTTTACACTGGTGCTGCGTGACCAGGATCAAGCGGTGACACATAGATCTATCATTCGTTCTTTATTTATCTACATCTTCGTAAAATTGCGCTATTTCCCTAAAAGCAACATGAGCTTTATTTCATCTTTGTGAACTGGCTAACCCCATGGAGATCTACCGCGAAAACTCACAAGCCTAATATCTCGTGTATTGACGTAGATCAAGATCAATGGTTTGATGCTTCGTGCGTAAATTCAACGCCTACATCGAATTCATTTGTAGCCAGCAAACCAACCAAATCGCCCACACAATACGGTCGTACTAACATCGCGCGCCGCGAGAAGGAGCCCGATATATTTACAGGCAACGATGTCGAGTTTCAAGATTACATATTTCATTTTGAAAATGTCGTCATTTACAATAAATGGGACGATAATGACAAATCTTTAAATTTGGTCATTAGTTTGAGGGGCCCTGCGCAAAGGGTATTAGGCGATTTGCCAGCTGGACACATAGGGAGTTATTCCTTTTTAAAGGCGGCTTTGGCACAAAGATTCGCACCGTCAGAAAGAAATTTAACCTTTCGATGCGAGTTCCGCAACAGACGTAGATCAAATCTGGAATCTCCAACCGAATATGGATTTTCCTTAAAACGTCTCGCAATTAATGCGTTCCCCCGACGTACCGCATAGTGCTTTAGAATGCATAATTGTGGATCAGTTTATTACTGGTCTAAACAATAAAGAACTTCAAAAGCATGTCCAGTTTGGCCATCCCAAAACGCTTGATTTAGTTATTGTGTTAGCTGTAGATTTCGAGGCGTTTGAACCACAGTTCTATAAATTAAAACCGGAAAATGAAGAATTCATTAGACCTGTCTCAGAATCACAGAATCAAAGTACTAGCAGTACTGAAACAAAAATGTTAGAAATGATAGACACGTTAAATAAGAACGTTGTCAAAATGATAGAGAATACACACTCTTGGCAAAGTAATGGTGGTCAACCGAAGACAAAAACAAACTGGCGTAAGAAAATTATATGCTACAATTGCAATCAAGAGGGCCATAAAAGTCCGGATTGTCCATTGAAACGCCCAAGTGTGAATATTGGCTATGTGCCAGCTTAAAGTTCAATACCTTTTTGGGAAAATGCCATGAGCAACGATGCGTTAAGTTATAAAAATGTGACACAACAAATTTCAGGCATGATTAACAGTCAATCTCCAAATATTGGCTATAAGCCAACAACAAATACGGGTTTGTTAAACTAGAACGGGCTGAGTTTGTGGCCAAAAACTCGGTCTCGAAAATTGAATCAACTTTGGGTTCAAAAGAACGGCCAGTATATGAAAGCGAAACAATCCGTGCTATATCACATTGGGGTTGGTTTTTACCATCATTAGTAAATGGAACATCATCTAGTCTGCTAGTTGATTCTGGTGCATCTTGTAGTATTTTATCTAAAGATTTATATGACCAGTTATATACTAAACCAGACTTAGAAGATGTAAAGTTGTTGCTCAAAGTAGCTGATGGTGGACCACTCACAATATATGGACATTCGTCTTTCAAAATTAAAATCAGCGGCCGCGTATTTGAACAAAAGTTGATTGTTGCAAAGTTAAATAAAATTGACGGACTTATTGGGCAAGATTTTCTTAATAAGTATGACGTGAGCACTCAATGGGGAAAAGGGGTTTTACGAATTAGAAATGTTAAAGTGCAGATGAAAAGAGAAAACAGTAATATGTGCACACGCGTTAGTCTTTCAGACACAGAGCAAATACCTGCAAAATCTAAATTTTTAATAACAGGCAAATTATTAGATAACTGGGAAAATGGGAGTGAAGGTATAATAGAACCAACGGAACTCTTTTCGAAAAGAAAATATATTTTTATTGCAAAATCCCTGGTTAAGAACGAGAATGAAAACGTTCTTATTTCCGTATTAAACTTAACGGTAGAACCTGTCAAGTTAAAAAGGGGTTATGAAATTGCAAAAATGTTTCCGGTTTCCCATGTCGAGAAAATTTCTGAGCCTTGCAATACTAGTGTTTTCTCACACAGGCAAGAAACTTTATCAGAACACCTAAAACCTTTGTTTAACGAATCAAAAACAAATCTTTCTATAGAAGAAACCCAAAAGTTAGACAATTTACTCATTAACTACCAAGATGTTTTCGGTGGTCCTGATGGTAAATTAGGTTGCACAGACAAGGCAAAACATACTATTGACACGGGTGAGAATAAACCCATAACGTTACCTCCGCGCAGATTACCAATTGCTCAACGAGAAATTGCTGAAAACGAAATTAACAAAATGTTAGATAGTGGTATAATTAGAAAAAGTGATAGCCCGTGGGCTGCGCCCATAGTTTTGGTAACTAAGAAAGATAAAACTACACGATTTTGTGTTGATTATAAAAGATTAAATTCAGTTACAAAGAAAGATGCCTATCCTTTACCAAACATAGCAGATTCTCTCGATAGACTAGCTGGCTCAAAATGGTTCTCGACGCTTGACCTGGCAAGTGGGTTCTGGCAGGTTGCCATGGACAGTGATGACAAACAAAAGACAGCGTTTGCGACACATAAAGGTCTATTTGAATTTAATTTTATGCCGTTTGGCCTCTGTAATAGTCCCGCCACATTTGAAAGATTGATGGAAGTGGTTTTGAGTGGTCTTAGGTTCGAGCGGTGTTTAATTCATTTAGATGACGTCATTGTATATGGAGATACCTTTGATAAAGCCCTTGAAAATTTGACGCTAGTGTTTGACAGACTAAGGCAAGCAAACTTGAAACTTAAACCGAAGAAATGCTCACTTTTCCAAAATAAGGTCGTTTATTTAGGTCACGTGGTTTCTGAATATGGCATTAGTTGTGACCCAAGCAAGTTGGATTCCGTCAAGAATTGGGAAAGACCCGAGTGTGTAACAGATATCAAAAGTTTTCTTGGTCTCGCGTCATATTACCGGCGTTTTATACCAAACTTTAGTACTGTTGCATACCCCCTTACAGAACTAACACAGAAAAACAGGAAATGTCGGTGGTCTGAAGCATGCGAAACAGCATTTCAATGTATCAAATCACTGTTGTTGTCTTCTCCTATTTTGGCATACCCCGAGCCAACAGGTGAATTTATCTTAGACACTGATGCTTCTGCGTACGGAATCGGCGCAGTTCTTAGCCAAGTACAAAACGGTGAAGAAAAGGTAATTTGCGTATGCGAGCAAAACACTGAACAAATCGCAACGTCGTTATTGTACCACATACCGAGAACTGTTATCTGTGGTTCATTTTGTTCGTCACTTTAAACACTTGCTCTGGGGAAGATCTTTTCGAGTCAGAACGGACCATAGTTCTTTAAAATGGCTTCACAATTTCAAAGAACCAGAGGGTATGATAGCGAGATGGCTAGCCATCCTAGATACGTACGATATGACTATTGTACATCGCAAAGGTAGTCTCCATGGCAACGCTGATGCGTTATCACGAACAAAACCGCGAACATGTAAGCGAGATAATTGTCCGTCATGTGCGTCCTCTGCTGACAGTCTAACAGAACACTGTAAGATTAATGCAGTAACAAAAAGTAAACAAAATCAGACACAAACCAGAACTACCGATTTTGACAATGAAACTAGTACAAATACAAATAGGACAAATACAAGTAAAACTATCGGTATTGACAATGAAACTGGTACAAATACAAATGAAGCTGCAAATAGCAATACGGGACCAGAAATTGGAGTTAATTGGATGGGTTCTTGGTCTAATGAACAGCTTAGGGGCATGCAAGTCAACGACCATTTAATTGGACCTGTACTTAGCATGAAGGAGGCATCTGATCAGAAACCTCCGAATTCTGAGTTAAGTTGTTACAGCCTGAGGACTAAAATCCTTCTAAACCAATGGAACATACTAATAATAAAGAATGGTGTACTGTATAAACATACTGAGAATGGGTATGGGGGTATGATTTCAAGTTAATCACACCAAAGGAAATCTGAAAGTTTATATTCGAACAGCTGCATTGCAATCGCATAGCGGGGCATCTAGGAAGGGATAAAACTGTAAATGCCATTAAAAGTAGATTGTATTGGCCTGGAGTTTTTGATGATATCTCTGTCTGGTGTCAAGAATGCGATACATGCGCGCGAAGAAAACCGGGACCATGTCGTGGTAAAGCCCCAATGCGCCATACAGATGTTGGTTTTCCCCTAGAGAGAATTGCTATAGACATACTTGGCCCATTGCCAATAACAGATAACATTATTTCATATATAATGGTCGTAGGTGACTACTTTAATAAATGGACAGAGTCATATGCAGACCATATAGCTCAGACAGTGGCAGACAAGCTAATTACTGAGTTTATATGTCGTTTTGGCGTTCCTTATGCCATCCATACAGATCAAGGTAGAGAGTTCGAATCAAATCTATTTAGGATTATGTGCGAAAAGTTAGAAATAAAGTAAACTCGAACTACACCTTATCATCCTCAATCTGACGGCATGATAGAACGGTTCAATCGAACAATCCAACAAATGTTATCTTTATTTGTAAACGAGCACAGAAATGACTGGGATGACCATTTACCTTACCTAATGCTTGCTTACCGCATGTCTGTTCATGAAAGTACCAAATGTACACCGTAATTGCTGATGTTGGGTAGACAGATAACAATACCCCTTGATTTATTGACAGGAAACCCTAATGTTGACGTTGAAATGTGTCCTGCTGAGTACATTCAGTGGATACAAGATACTATGCAAAACTCATTTGATTTTGCTAGAGAACACTTAAATGTAAGTGTTAAACGGCAGAAAATGTATCACGATCAAAAGTCGATGATCTCAAATATTGATATAAATGATTGGGTTTGGCGTTGGTACAAGTGCCAGAGAAAAATTAGGGCTTTGATGGACAGGACCATACCTCGTTATTGACAAAATAAGTGATGTTACTCTGAAAATTCAGAAGAATGAAACAGCCAAACCGATCAATGTTCATATTGACGATGTTAAATTATTTCAGGGGTCTAATATTCCAAAACCCTGGATACACAACGATGTACCACAGTCGAGTAATCAGCTTGGTATTAACCAACACGCTGATTATCTGGAAACGACAGGCAATGGCGAACGCGTCGACTTGTGGGTAACTAAACATATACCACAGCCTAGTAATCAGCTTGGTATTGACCAACACACTGATTACCTAGAAAATACCGACATGGACGAACACGTCGATTTGTCATATGGCTCAGCTGGGTCAAACTACCCATTTGATACTGACTCATCGACTAAGTTGGCATCACCAAATATTTGTCAGCCATTGAAAACTAGAACAGGAAGAATAGTAAAACCACCAAATAGGTTAACATACTAGAGTATGGTGATTTTATTACACAAATGGCACCAACACATCTGCCACACTACACACATTAATTAATACACAAGTATAATCATATAATTTATATACTTGTATATGTATTTATTGTATTACATTGTATTATCCTTTTAGTATAAAATTATTATCTTACTCGTGTAAGTAATATATTGTCGTGGTTTACATGATCGCGATATAGAAATGTGTTGTTTTTAAAAAAAAAAAATGAATTATGAATTATTAGTGTTTATAATAATACTGTTCTGTAATATATAAAATCGTTTATTGCTTAGTATTATCTTGTGTTTTTTTATCGTGATTAAGATAATTGCGATTTATAAAATATGTTTATTTACATTGCACTACCTTGTTCCTATAATTACAGGTGTGTTCTTTATGCGATTAGTACACATCATATATTGAAACATCATATTTCAATTTCTTAGATACTCCATGCAGTAATATATTGTTTTATTCAAATAAAATGTTATATTCGTATGTGCTAACAATTTCTTTTCTTTCAGATCTAACCTTCTTTTCAAAATGTCCGCAGCAGTGTTCGAGTCAGGAAAAAGGTGTGCTGTGACGGACTGCCCATTTTTACAAAGGACGCTAAGGTCGTACCAGCGACACTTTGCAGAGATGCATGCAGAGTATACAGCTCAATATATATGCAGCATCTGCAGTGAATCCTCTTCAAGGAACAGGAGTCTCCACTTACATCTAAGACAATCACACCATGTATCGGGTGATGATCTGACCAGGTGGTATGCGTCCTCTGTTAAGGAAGTTCGCCGGAATCCTCTATTTATTCCTCCTGATGTCTTTCTTCCACCTATCAAGTCTTCTGTCCATACACTTCACTCATTATCTCACCAAAAGCCTTCTCAAATTATTCCTTCTCAAATGTCTGACCCTGTTGTCTTTTACCCTCCACAGCTTATGACAATCACTAGAGACTTTTCTGAAGAGCTTCTTACTCCTTCTCTCACTATCAAGAGGACTTTTTCTCGAGATGAGGAAATATCTTCGGATATGATGATGCCAGATACGTATACTTTGGCTTGTGCCAGTATTGATCCTGTATGTGCAGAATCTTTTCCTTCTTCTGTTCTTGAGAATCCTTCTTCACCTTCCATGTCCATTGGGTCTGACCCTGACGTAGAGCTCTTAGACAATGAACTGCCGGAATCTCCTTTAATTATGGAATCTGAACAATCTCTGTCGTCCTACAGCACACATTATCCTCCTCCTTTACCATCTTCTGCAAAATACTTAATTATTTATATTGGTCATTGCAATATGGAAATATCTTTATTCCAATACGCAAGGGATGCTGCCCAGCTCTCTTTAGTCCACCGACTAGAAGGTGGCGAGCTACAAGCTTTAACAGAACAAAACGCTGAACTGAAGAAGGAATTGGAAGATCTTAAAAAAACAAAGTAGTTTCAATTGTTATTTAGTTATAAGATTAAAGCAGTGTACATTTGCCGCATTTGTGTATATATATATATTATGTAAATGGGTAATTAAAAATGTGTTTCAGTATTTCAGTGCTATGTCATTCCTGTGAACATGTACATTTACAAGCAATTCGAACAACTCGAAGACTTCGTTGAGCACTACAATCCTTACGACTTGTTCCATTGATGTTACAGAATGATGTTAACGTAATAGGATTTGACACACTGGACTACATTAAATGTATTCCTGGGATACTGACTAAAACGTGTTTCACGTGTTTCAACAGTGTTACAAGGAAATATAGTTATTTATAATGTATAACTAAATACTGATATATGTTTTAAATTGTTATACACAATAGTTTATTGTGTACAGCTATGACCTATAATTAACTGAACGCTGAATGTTAGTAATTGTTGTTGCATTTCAAGTGTATACTATTTAATCTTGAAAATGCACTTTATCTTTATTCAAATTTGAAAATAATTTGGTCCTTGTACCAATATAGTTTGGTTTAAGAAAGGGGGAGTGTAATAGAGTTCCAAATTATGCCTTGAATTACTTAGCATTTCCAATAGATTTATAGATATGAATTGTTATGACTGCTTGGTATTACGAGTATTGATACTTGGTCTTGACCAATAATTATCACTGCTTGTACAAATCATTATTAAAATCCACTATACGATCACTAATTCAATTAGCAATTTAGTAAACGCTAATTGATATAAATAACGTATGTACGATACGACGTCAGGTGCTGACGTCGACGTCAAATATGACGTAAAATGGTTGACGTCAAACTGCGACGTGACGTGCAGCTTTAGATCTGGGCGTGCGGCGTTCTGGGGTAAGAGCCGTTGTTTGTTTCTCTGACATTTTCTTTATTTATTACCTTATTTCACCTCCCTTCTTTATTTCTTTACATAGAAATGTATCACTGATATTATTACTATTGAGATACCAATTATTTTGGTCAAATTATAACAAATCAAACACACTAGACCTTTCTTACTTCTTTTCCTCCCGCTTGATCCTTAAAAGAACCTGGTTCGGTGAAATGTCACACTTTTACAGTAATAACGTCCGATAAAGGTAGCAATCACCTGTGTCATTAAAGGTAACAACTGTTTATGTCAACGCTAAAAGTATATATACTACGTTTAGTTGTGTCTCTTTGTTTACATACCCCTGTCTACGCTTAAGATAACCCTTTTCAACGTTTACAGTTTCACTGAAAACCGCATATAATTTAATTTTGGTTCAAAAGTAATGTTCATTTTCGATGATTTATTACTTTGGATAGAAAAAAATGACATTAAAATAACCTCTAGCGGGTTAAGATTCACTTAAAGACTATTTAATTGCTATTGCTTTTCAACTTATTTTGGATGAAAATAAAGCAAAAAATGGAGAAAAAAACATATTTTATAAAACCTCATTTTTTGGGGGGCGGGGTATTTTCTTTTAGCATTTTGTGGATGAACTCATCTTTTCAGTCTAGATAAACTCCTAATTTTTGGCATATGGTGTCAGTCTTTTACAATAAATACAATAATAAGGTCGTGAAATGAGTATGTGTTCTAATGCCATGCCAAAGTCAGCTATAACCTTCGTTACCATAGGGCAGTAAAGCGTTTCGGTGTTCGAGAGTGTAAATACGCTGAGTTTGAAACTTTCTCGCCTCTCATTGCTGCGAGTTTGAATCACACTGGACATGTTTGACTTTTAAGTCAAAATTATTACGGATGGCAGGAGGAATACAGTACATGTTCTACCAAAAACCGGCTGTCTGACTCCACCACTAAAATCCACCGTCATACGCTGAAGAATGACAAGCTGTAAATGATGGGCAATGATTCAAATACTAGTTAACTTTTAACATAACATGTTATAGAACTAGTACTTTGTTAATATGTGTTGATAGTTACTCAGTAATTCTAGTGTAAAATACTCAGATTAAATGAGCGAAGAAGCTCTTTGCGTAGACCTTCTCCAAACGTTTAAAGGTCAGCGGTCATCTATTTGTTTGCAGAACTAAGAACATTGAACTCTTACACATCGTATGAACATCTCCTGATCGTCAAAAAAACACTTATTTAATTCCGTTACTAAACTGCATGTTATCAAAATTATTTCACGGCGTAGATAATTTTTACTAAATGACTGAACGCACGGGGAATAGACTTTAATCTGAATTGAATAGTTGCACAATTATTAACCCCAACAGGGACCTGGCAATTAATTTACCTGTAGGTCATTAAATAAAACCTTATTCTCATTTTCACAGATATCGCAATGCGTGATGTAGAATAATATATTGTTGTACTTTAATTTCGATTTAAATAAACATGAATATGTTCATGAAACAAAACATGGTCATAGAACTTTAACTATTTTAAACATGTATTACTGTCATTAAATATTAATTAAACAGTAATGTACTAAAAACGCTTATGCCAGTGTTAGGTTTAATTTATTTTGGTCAGTTATAATATTTATTTCATGAGGCAAACTTCCATGTGGCTTTCTATTTTTTATTTTTTTTTTATATTATATATAACTGATCATGTATGTGTTTAATCAATATTGCTTATTAACGTTACATTGTTTGTTAGAGATTATAACCTGGCGGGTATATCATTATTTATTGAGAAGAATGTAGGGTAAAAGTGGGGTTTGATGCACCCTAGAACCTGGTTTAAACACCCACCCACTGACCGTTCCACAGCTGTATCCTATTGTCAACCCTTGAGTGTTTGTGATGTCTTATATTGCCTTTTATATATAGTTCTTCTTTGTTTCTTTCTGTGTTTGTGGTTGACTACCGTCTTTGAATGCTACTTTAACTGTTCGATTTGTATATCTACTTTTCATGATAAAATTTGAAATACGCGTCAATTTTCATCTTCAAGTACGTCTCCACAATGTATGTAACTTTACCACCTTTATTCAAAATACCTTTGCTAGGGAAAAAAATGAAGTGTTGGCTTTTAACAATATTAGCGCATCGGTTACTAATGGTGGTTTAGGTAATTGCAAAACATGGACTTGCCAAGAAAATGAAGTATGAAAGTCGAACACGAAATGTAGCTTTCATAGAATGCATTCAACCATGCATTACAACAAACAATTACAATGTTGATGACAAGACAATTACAATGTTAATGAAAAGCAGGGCCTGTGAAATCACAAACACAACGGGTTGACAACAGCACTACCGCCTTGGAACGGTAAGTCGGCTAAAAGGCCCTGAAAGTTTGTAAAACATTTTAATTAATATCATATACTATGTACGTCAGATATGGAACTTCTTTTTACAGCCAAATTATTGGTATTCCAATACGACCTGCACACCCCTTGTCATATATATGTTTTGTATTTCTATAAAAGAGATTGTTCAGGTTGAATCTATCACAACATACACTAGCAGATGTCATCGAAGATTACCGTTTATTCATTCCGATGTTTGGAGTTCGCTGCTGAGCCCGATATTTAGAGATATCAGTGGTACATTTGTATATACTTTAATTTGGTTTTTACTTGAAATTCGAAGAGGTGGTTCCACTACTCCAGCCTTTAAAGTTTCTGAGTATTTATTTTAAAATTCATCCATGCATGTGAGAGTTATACAGCGGACAGGAAAATTGTAAGGGACGGACGGACGAACGAACGTACGAAAAACGCCAAAACTGTATCCCTCCGACATCGTCGGGGGATAAAAAATAAAAGTAAAACTTGTCTATAACTAATTAGGCTGTCACGAAACCCCAGGGTTAAACTTGTCGGCACCGGAGTCATTCATTAGTTCCTATGTTCAATACGAATTCTCGATTTAGCCTGAATGGTAAAGATAATGCAAAGAAATATAAAAACATCGGAAAGGGAAAGTAGCATTCAAGGAGGACATTCTACCACAAAACACAGAAACAAACATGCAAACAGACAAACAAGAAGGCAAAAGTAATAATAAAAGCAAACAACATCACAAACACAAACGGGTTGACACTAGGGCTACCAGCTTGGAACGGTCAGTGGCAAAGTAGTCCACTGGGGGTTTAAACCGGTTCTAGGGTGCACCAAACCTCACACTTACCCTACTGTCATCCCATTAAAACAGGACAGCATAAATAAAGAAATCCCCGACATGATCTAATCTCTAACCAACAAGGCAGCATCAATAGGCAATACAATTTAAACACAAACATGCTCGTGTAAATATAATACAAAAATAAACAATAGCCTAGAAATCCACAATGAAGGTACTCATTGACTTGGGAGAATCCAGAACAACAAGAGAATACACCATTAAGGGCACGACAAGAAAGCTCATAGACACAAATCAAACGCCACCGTCCCAATGGGCTTTAAGTATGCGTCATCATAGGGTCCACAGCCAGCATGTCCGGTCATCGTACAATTAAAGAGGAAAGCATAGTGGCGAACTATAAAAGGAGCCACCACCAAGCATGCAGCATGATGCAGATTGATAGAGTCATAACCTCTTTTGATAAACTGTTTAACAAGTTAAACAAAGATAGTATGAAAGTGATCATGACCAAGAATCTAATGAAGTTTATAAATCACATCACCATAGAAGTCAGGTTGTGATAGTCCTTGTCGCAGAAGAGTCCTTAAATTACTTTTATATTTGGAAATAAGATCGATACGATAATAACATTTTGCAAAGGTTTCACGAAGTTTATGGTAACGGTAACCCTGATTGAGTAGCTGTTTAGTCATACAAAGATTACGAATATTAAAGTCCTCAACTCGTGTACAAGCTATTGAAAAACGAATACGTTGAGACACATATACCCCATAAGAAGTCGCTCGGGGAACATCCCTATCCAAGTGGGGGTAAATAACAATGTCAAAATTGAAATCATATCTCTTGTCATAGATTTTGCTAATTATTTCACCATTTTCAATCGAGAGATCTAAATCAAGAAAAGAAGCGTTATTATCAGATACATTAGCTTTATTAAGCTGAAGTTCTTTAGGATAAATGTAATCAACCATAGTTGGAAAGAAAGGGTTGTCAATGTTCAGTATGTCATCCAGATACCGAGATGTGTCATTAAAAGCTTCAATAACATCTGCCTGGGTATCTGGTGAAAGACTCAACTTGAAATCTCTTTCATAGCATA
Organism: Cyrtodaria siliqua; assembly: GCA_037043455.1. Lineage (NCBI taxonomy): Eukaryota > Metazoa > Mollusca > Bivalvia > Adapedonta > Hiatellidae > Cyrtodaria > Cyrtodaria siliqua. Next base: position 61,270 of record JAWPHD010003311.1, on the reverse strand, counting down.
ATAAAAACAAATCTGCGACAAGTGGTGCACAGTTCGTACCCATAGGGATACCAACAATTTGTCTATAAACGGTGGTACCATACCTGACAAAAATATTATCTAATAGGACGATGAGTGCTTCACAAACTTCATAGCAAGTCCACAACGCTTTCATATTATTACATGCCAAAAATGTAGTATTTTCTCTAGCGAATGTTTTTAATAAGGTGATGTGGTAAGGTTGTACATAGTGTAGAGAAGTCATAAGTGCTTATTGATGAAACTTGACCTTTATTGAAAATTGTATCAAGAACGTCTCCTGAATATGTATAGACCAAAATAATTAAATCCCAGATTTTTCATAACTTTTATCACAGTATAGTTTAACGTGATCTTTAAGACAATAAGTTAAAAGTTTTGAGATGTTTGTTGTGGTGCAGGCACTAGAATTAAAAATAAAGCGAGCCTTATACGGATTTTTATGTAATTTAGGAATCCAGTACATGGTAGGCAGTTTATTTTGCTTATCGTTTACACCATAATGACTCCGGTACCGGCATGTCTAATCTGGGATATAGCAAATCGCAAAATGTTCCTTTCTTGAACCATTCATATATAAACTATATAATACCTAAAGGTTAGCTGTTTTTTTTAAGTAAAGCATATAACATTTGCTAAGGGTCAATATTTTACAGGGGTCATATTTGTGAGGGGGTTGTAATATTACTGGCTTTTTCGAAAGAGTCATTCCACGACAGAACAAATTATGACCGGGGTGTCATTCTATTACATAGACCTTTGACATGGGTCATTTGTCTGCATAGCAAAATGACCGACGGGTCATTATTCTATGGGTGTCGACATGTTTCCTTACACCGGCGCTCGAGGTTACCAAGGTCCTTCACCAAAAGGCTAACCACCTATGCTAAAAACCAACAAGAGGATAGTGTATCAGATAATCCCTCACTAGACGGACTAGTTGGAACAGCAAATGGCTGCAACATAATATTTAACAACCAGAGGCTCAGCTCAATGAATGATACTGAAGCCATTGTTTCAACCATATCAGAACATGCTTTTTATTCTTTGAAGAACAAGCTTGCTCTTTTAGCGTTGACAAAGCTCGGCATTGAAATTTTAACAGCTATTTGTTCAACATTGATTTATATAGGACACATTAAATGTTTAATACACGTTTCCTTTTTAAGGACAGTTGTTCCATTATCATTGGAACCAATATAATATGTATTTTAGGGGTTTACCTACATATTCGTTGCCTGATGTTATTTCTAAGGAATGGATAATGCCAATTATTGCTGCATATAAGATATAACATGGCGGGGATATTTGTTTTATACTGCTCCGTTTAACTGAGATGACAGTATGGTAAGAGTGAAGTATAGTGCCATCTAGAACCTGATGGAAAACCTAAGCATCCTTTCTGCCACTGACCGTGTCCAGGGCGGTACCACCAGTTTCAACCATGTCAATTTTGTTTTGTGCTTCTTGTTATTTTTGTTTCGTATTTTTGGTCTACCGTGATCTGTGAAAATGTCCTGTTCGACATTTAAACTACTTTTATAATTGTTTAGTCATCAATAATTGAGGGAGGGGGTTTGCAAGCGTCTGACCACAGCAGAGGGCCCAACTGACCTCAAAGGGTTCGCCTTCCCAGTTAGCGAGATCCCCCTGGGGAATCTTACCCCGAGTGTTTATTATGCATGTTACAGTATATTTTAACAGATTATTATATGTGTATATCCTTAATACTGTACTCACACCAAGCTCACATGAGAGTAGGCGATTGTCTCTAAATAATATGTAGTGTACTCGGCTATATAATATATAACACTAATATGTTAGCTGTATCTGTATTAACCATACAGACTACCTTCCCCGAGTTTTAATCACGGAGGCAGTATAATACTTCAGATAAGTTATGTTAAAATCTCTTACAAAGTCTTTTAAGTAGGACAACAGTGTCTACTCTACCATGAAAACAATATCATGTATGCAAAAGATCTTTCGGAATAAAAATTCCTTCGTCATAAAGAGGCACCGTTGTGTTACTTATATATCTGGCTTATAAGCCCGTATACACGTATATCCACCCTTGTGATTTTTACATGTGTATTCGTTACCAGTATGTGTTAAACTGTGCGGTATCGTGTGTCACCGTGGTCTATGTATTATTATATATATTCACTTCCAATCTTTACATGTATATGTTAGATCGTTTTCACACTAATTTAGTATCAGTGTATTAGAAGTTGGCATGTGCCGATCGAGTATTGTATGCTGTTACAATCACCTACCGAACATTCTCCGTTTTCAGTGTATTGTAAGTGTGTTGTAATTTGTTGTATTGTAACAGTTACTGCGTGTTGTAGTCGCTTTGAGTGTGTATGTTATTTTATTACAATTCTCCAGTTCATGATCTGGCGAGATTTTTGTGCAATCGTTTAATCTCTCCGTTTAATAAATACACTAAGCCACACTCAACTGAGTAACACTAAGAGTCGATTGTAAGGGTTAACCAAGCTCCAATATTCTCTACTTTATAATGTGAGAATTGGTCTTCAAACCATCACATTCACATGTAGTGAATTATGTGTGTGTATATACACTGTATATTGCGTGTTTGTTTACCGCTTGAATATACTTTTTGTTCGCAAGCAATTACGAGTTTGTTTACCGTTTCTATTGCTTGTATAACTGACTTCAATTTCACCAAGGGTTTAATTGATTTCCAGAGTGCTAGTCGAGTGAGAACTCAACTGATTTGGAATTATCTATCTACAGTCATATACCGTATTTAACAATTGTAATACATTGGTCCCACGGTATTGCCTATCCACGAATAACTACCGCATGTAAAGGGTGTGAATTAGTTTAACTCGTGGTAATGATTTGTTGATAACCGTTGAGATACTTTTGTTTGTCGTATAAATATCAAAGGTATCTATTTTATATCCCGTAATGAGCCACATGTCTGCTTTTTTCGTGTCCTAAGACTAATAGGACGTGTGTCAATAATATTATCATTGAACTATTATTTGATATAAGTTTCTATCGAACATAGATATTTATATTGACAATTCTACGTTAACTGTATGTAGTTTCATTTAGCACAATTGGACACAATTGTTTTAATACAGTCAATTATTTAGTAACATCTTTTTGTTTATAGCCTTTTCCCTTTATTACGTAATTTTGACCGAAATGAAAGTCCTGTATCAATAATCAACCAGTTTCACAAATGTATCTGTACTATATAGATTAGATGCATGTGATTATGTTTGATATATGCTATCGCGATGCAAGATGCGGTAGCTTAAACGACTATAAAGTTAGAAAGAGTCACTTTTAAAGGAAAGCGACTTGACACAAGGTAAGGAAACTGTAATTAGTAGTAATATATTGATTAGTTATGTGTTAGCAGATTCAAATATCATTTATTATTTTCATATTTATTTTATTTGTTAAGCATAATATTCATTTTGAAAAAATACCTTCAATAGCAGGAATGGTATCAAGTAAACGTAGTTTAAGTTTTCCTTTAATAAACATGGCGTAAGTAGCACATCGTTACGCCCTAATCAACATGACTGTACTGTACAGATGTTTCATCTGTAAATGTCAAATGCTTAAAGTTCTCCGGCCATGTTTTCTTTCATGAACATGTTTATGTTTATTTCAATCAAAATCAATACACAACAAATAGATATTTACAATTTACACATTGCAAAATCTGTGAAAAGCGAGAATACGATTTTATTTAATGACGTAAAAATCTTTGAACAGGTACATTAATTCACGGGTAAATGTATTTATCAATTATCTGGCAATAGTTGTGCAGCTAAACAATTCAGATTTACCTCATTTCCCCGTGCATTAAAAGTAGTATCTACGTCATGTAAATACTACTTATTTTTATATGCAACTTCTGAGTTCTGCTCAACACGAAGCTAGAGGGCGTGAGCGGTAGCTAGCATATTTTACTACCGCTCATGAATATTCTCAATCAAACCGAGACTGCACAATTTCGTATGTGTCGTGTTCGGCCGTTTCCAAAGGTCCATTATCATACTCTTTTTTAGCAGCGGTTTTCAACATATGTTTCTCTCCGAGACTATCAAAAAATATTCATATGATAGTGTTACACATCATTTGTTAAGTTTAATAAATTTGTTTAAGAAGTATGTGATGGTTTTAAGCATATGGCACAAAATCTAATTGTTAAACTATTTTTTTATGATAACTGGCTTATTTGATTTCTCATTAATTTGCGCTCTTCGGCTAGCGACATCTAACAAAGTTCTTCGAATTGCCCATCCGTGGTTTATTCTTACTAATTTACAATCATACTAGTACATTTAAAACGTATGGACAGTTGTATTGTATTAACTTCATGTTTATTTGCTTAGCTTAATACATTACGTGTTTTTAACATTAAACATACTTTACGTATACTGATAAAAATAAGTTTAGCAAGTACATTGCATGGCAAATTCATTTGCGCATATTCTAGGCTATGCGTGGCAGAGGTCATTAACAATATAATTAACCTAATTAGCCGATATATGCAGGGTATTGTGCTTGAAATGAAATCTGGGTAAAAAATTACAAAATGTTTTAATCCACCTGCTTTACAGATATTATAATTTCGTTCTTAATTCAATGCAAAAGGAGCGAATATCATATTTGTTAAACTTCGGTTCGTTATTGCATTATAATGACAAGGTAGGAAACCATTGCTTTTGCAGTTGTTATAACTTGAAAGCCATAACTGTTATTTAGTGACGTTTAACCATGCTCCTTGTCATATTGGTATTTTAAACATGAAATACGATGTTTTATCTAAATGAGAGATAACTCTGATACTTACATCGGATCACAATTAATTAGTATAATAGAAGATCAGCCTATGTTATCCAATTTTTTTGTTATCCTCCACATTATAAAATAGCATTCCATTTCTTTAAGGCAAATGCACATAAAGACTAAATTGATTTGTTTCACTATATTTCCATATATTACACAATCGGTGTGTTCGTACGTGCAACTAACACAAATTCAATATTAATTCCAATTGTGTTTTTTGGGATAGTTAACCTCTAGACAATGTTGCTTTCATTCTCTTATAAAAATAGCCAATTACCCTATTTAACAGTGAAAAAACTATCTTTGCAGTTTGGCTTCGAGATACAACATTGAACAAGGAATGGCGACATTGTAAGTATTTTACCAAACATAGCTTTCAACATATATCCTGTTCAATCCTGTCCTGCACAAGTTGTAAAACATATTGACAAAAAGGAGGCTACAACATATACGTTCATGTGCAGCGTCAATCATTGTTCATATTACATTTTTTCTATTGCATAATCGATAAACAGTTTAATTACATTGCTATGGGTGAAAGGTTAGAATTTCTTATTGAAATACATAATCGCTTTTATTTGATGATATGCAATGAAATACTGTATTTTATCAGTGAAATAAAAGTCTTATTCCACTCTGTTCTACCGCAGTTTCCCTACAAAATTGTTTGTAAAATCATAAAATAAAGTGTTATTACTTCGAGATGAAATAAAATATGTTATTCACTCCAAAACAACAAATATCCTCTATATATTAATAATTACTCCGAACAAAAAAATATTAACTGCGACTTTTAGTCATTATGTCAGTAATGTGTTGAAAACCACGACGTCATTTGCTAAGAATGTTCAACAAATCAAAACTTTTCGGTTAACATCAAACACAAACGGATTTAAAATGTAATTAATATATTATTTAACTGCTGGGTACGATTATAAAAATAAAAATTCACTCGATCGTAGACTTCCTTTTTTTTACCACTTATTCGCATCAGCTCGTTCGTGGAAGGATTCGTGTGCCTGCCTTCTCGTGAAGGATTTCAATGTATTCGATCCGAGCAGTTAAATCAACTCTATATTTGATAAATTAAATACTAAAATTGCAAAATTAATATCGACATATATCGTAGAAAGCGTGTTATCAACAAAGATATTAACTATTGATAAATGATATTCAGGCAAATTTTAGTTGATCAGATATTTAGTTAACATGAATAATAACGTGCTTAGTATCTAATCACGAAATATCATCTAAATGTGAATGCAAAGTTCAATTCAAGATTATAATAATATCAAAAGTGTGCATTACCATCCACCTTTTAACTCGCACTGTGTACTCCAGTTATCTTAAAGCTACAGAGTCCCTATATCAATCGATTTCTTCTTTGTAGGCGTGTCTTTATTCGTAACTTCATGTTCACCAGCTCATGTCGAAATCGGGTATTTAAGCGAGCAAATATAGCGCAAGAATGCATTTACTGTATATACATTAACCAGAGCACACCGTACCTATACACAGGTAACAGTAATTTTTACAGAAAAAAAAAAGTTCTTTCGGGGCTCGAACACACGATCTTCTGATTTCAAGTCCTGTGCTCTATCCACTGAACTACAACGCTACTTGAGAAAATAGTATACTAACTACCATATATTATGAGGCAAAATAACTTAACATATTTGAACGCAACTAAAGATGGATCAATAAATATGCAATCCATATTGTCGCGCGTGTAAATTAACATTGCCTGGTGTAATACTGTACCTTATCAATATGAAACTAATACTTCGCCTAAAATCAACCTTATCTCGACTTGTTATTTAGCGCTTGATGAGTTTGTGTGCGCGCTCTTGTTATTACGTAATGCCTATTTAGTGTTAAAAATGCTACAAAATACCAATAAAGAGCAGTGGTCTAGAGGTTCAGCGTACATCTTTCAAATCTTACAAGTGCAAGGCTGTGGTTCAAATCCCGTTCCGGGCAACTATTTTTTAACACATATATTCTGGAGCCGTATATTTATCGATGTTACCTGTACGGAGGCTAAATAAAATGTGAAATTGTATGTATCGATTTCACCTTATATACCGACTTTTGGGGTGTTTGTCGATTTGAAACTACTTCACACGTGACTCATTCATATTCATGAGTTATTACGAGTTAAAATAGGGACTGTACAGCTTTAAGCAAACATCATCGTTTCAGATTGAAAGTAAGATCCCATGTATACAGCGACAAGTATGTTTTGATTGAGGGCAATCTCCACTATCAATACATAAGTATCCATCAGATTATGTGTACTCGCTAATCCGTTACTTAAAATTTCGAACTTTAACGTATTTGTATTTACTAACAGATGATTTTAAAAATGCAAATCATATACTGGGACGAAAAAGAAATGCAACTCGGGAAAATGACTAAAACAACACATCACATATTCCTTCAAAGTTTCATTATTGACAGAGTACGCGTTTGGCTCAAGTATGTGAGCAAACTTAGAATGCAATATTTTGAAAACTCTTTTCTTTAAATACAGTACTGTTTTTTCAAAGAGGAACTTCAACATTTATGAATTTCTTGTTATAAAGTGTACTGTGATTAAAACCTCTGCAACATCACAGTTGTGTCCTTTCTTTAATTAACTGCAACTTTTGTTTTTACAAAACATTTTAGGATTTCTGATAATGTATGTGGAATTAAGTGTGCATTATATACAATATATAGCGGAATTCCAGAGTTGCGTTTCTTTTTCGCTAAAGTATATCTATAGTCTTTGAATAAGTGATAGTACAGTATGAGTACATGTAATTGTTATGCACCTGTTTCAAGTGCTAGTACAGTTTGGGTACATGCAATTGGTATGCGCCCGTTTCAAGTGCTAGTACAGTATGGGTACATGTCATTGGTTTGCGCCTGTTTCAATCAAGTGCTAGTACAGTATGAGTCCGTGTAATCGGTATGCGTCCGTTTAACGTGATTTAGCGTGTGCACATACTTCTATGTCGACACGTGTGTTTATAATTGGGAGTTTCTGAAGTATTTCATTTTATAAATTAATATGTGTATTTGTGCATTTGTCAATTCAAAAAAGATGTTATTGTACTATTTGGAGCAAGGAAATTGATAACACTGCGTTAAGTACTATCACGACAGATACGCATATGATTTGTATGGTGTTTCACGTCATTTTCAACACATGTAAGGTTATATATGATGGTCGATTTTTGTGGTGGAGGCCGACCACCCACTTTTCCTGGGTAGAACCAGTAATGTACACCTCCCGCCATCCAGATACGCATATGAAGGACAATTGTTTTCAAATGTAGCATTAATCATAAATCGTTCATATAATTTTAGTGATGGTGGTGACACGGTCTGGGTGGTTAATCATGATAATAATGATTTACACGAGGTAAGTTATCAAGGATTAAAGAATAATTGGTGCGATCTGGAAGCAGTGTATGTGTTAATTCAAATTCGAATACAATCAACATAATAGGTTTCAGTTACATATTTCATTTGCATATACACTGAACTATACCCTATTATCTGTACGATTTAATTATTGGTAATAACATTGTTTGAAAAACTAGACGACTTCCCTAGTGGTGTTGCATAAATCAATCATAGTAATGTGTATGCTGCTTTATTGCTCTTATAACTTGAATATTTTCAACAATAAAAGTAGGTATAAAAGTCGACGAGAAATTGTAGCAATCACAGAACACAGTCCAACAAAAACGAGTGCAAAACAAACGACACTTACAACGAAAAGGCAAAGTATGCGACCAAACCAAAAGAGTTGACAATAGGTGTGCAGCCATGAAACGAGAAGTAGCAAAAACGCCGCTGAGGGTTTAAACCATATACTCGGATGAACAAACCCTTGCTCCTACCCTATCGTCATTACAATTAAACGGGAGAGTGTAAATAATGAAATCCCCATCAGCTTATATCCTCTTACAAAGTAGGCAGCATTAATAGGCAATATAATTACATGTATAACACAAAGAGAAGATCGTGCATATATGGCTATAAAAACGCCTAGACACTACAAAGCAATGACTTGGCAGAAGCCAGAGCAATAAGAACATACGTCATTGAAGGCACGGTAAGACAAGATGGAAGACAAACATCAAACGTTACCATCCATTTCAGGATTTAGGTAGACGTCATCATAGGGTTCAAAGAGGAAAGCATAGTGACGAATTGTAGATTTGTCAATCACTAAACATGCAGTGCGTTACAATTTTAATAAACATTCTATGAACGTGATCATAACCAGGGATCGTACGATGTTAAACGCTTTGTGTTTTACTTATATTGCCTATTAATTCTGCCTTGTTGGTTAGAGAATAGTTCCTGGCGCGGATTTCTTTATTTACACTGTACCGTTTTATTGGGAAGACTGTATAGTAAATGTGAGGTTTGTTGCACCCTAGAACCGGGTTTAAACCCCCAGCGGCTTTTTTTGCCATTGATCTTCCCAAGGCGGTAGCCCTATTGTCAACCATTGTTATGTTCGTTACGTCATATGCATTTATTCCTTATTAACATTGCCATTCATGTTTTTTCGTTTTTATGTTTTGGGGTTTACTGTGTTCTATGAAAGCTGCAATTCCTGTTCGACTTTTATACTTGTTTTGGTAAATCTCAAATTCAACACAAAACATGCCATTTTAAACTGAAGATTTGAAGATGATATTTTGAGTTTTTATTTGAAATTTTTTTCCAATACCTACTTATAAAACCGTATAATGTGCTTCTATGTCATTGGTAGTTGCTGTAGTAGTGCAGGTAAAATAATTGCATGACCTTTGTTCGTAGACGAGTTATCGATTTACCTCAATAATACGGACAATTGTTCGTCTTATTTTTCTCTGTGACAGGGCAAATACAGTGCATTTATGCAGGTGGTATGTAGTTTTGGTCTGTTATTGTAATTGTTTTCAGTAAAATGATTCATATAAATGTGTATCGCATTTACATTCCTATAATGTTCTTATTGTAAAAATCAGCTTGACGAAAATAAAGGTTATGGCTCAAAACAGGAAAACGTAACAAAACAGGAAGCACCTGGTCCAATAAAGTTAAATACACTGCATGATCAGAAAAAACGAGTATCTGTACAAAATATTGCAATATAACAGTTTCAATATGCAACATTGTTTATTACCTGTGTGTTATTATTTGTTGTGTTTTCCGTACCTGATATTGTTCCTTCGATAATGAACTTTCTTTGGCATTCACTTCAATCATGTTCATGGGTATTACCCTTGACATAAAGTGCCCACGTGATGACATGATGTGTTCTCTGCCATAACGTGTTTTTATTCTTATATTTTTCACATTAAAGTTCTCCGGCCATGTTTTGTTTTATGAACATGTGTGTGTTTAATTAAATCGAAATCAATACACAACACTAGATATTTACAATACAATATCTGCGAAAAGAAGAATAAGATTTTATTTGATGACGTAGAAAACTTTTAACAGGTAAATTAATCCACAGGTTAATTTATTTATCAATTATCTGGCAATAGTTGTGCAGCTATACAATTCAGATTTACCTCATTTCCCCGTTTAATCACGCTGTATTAAAAGTAATATCTACGTCATGCAAATAATACTTATTTTTATATCCAACTTAGTAGCGGTTTTAAATATATATTTCTCTCCGGGACTATCAAGAAATGGTTATATGATGTGTAAGATTAAAATGTGTTAATTGATAATACTACAATAGGGGAGGCCATTCACCTTTGAAGAAATAACACATATTTCAGCCATTTATTATTCTTCGTTTTGTGGGGGAATGCATCACATTCGGTGATAGTTCTAGTTTGTGTCTAGACTGGTGTGTGTTTCCATAAATAGTCAATATCATTAAAATCAGTTCCTAATTACGCGTTGAAACTCTCCGCTATAGGATCCGACAACTCTGCCTTGGAGGTCACGGATCCGACAACTCTGCCTTGGAGGTACCGTCAGATCGACCTATCATCCAATCAATATTCATGAGAAGATCAAAGAAATTCAACCAATGAAATCGCGCATTTCATATGCACTTCAGATGACGTTCGAGTGAACTGAACAAACGAAAATCCACATAAAACACAAAAATTATATCCGAATAAAGATAAACTCTTCGTGCGTTATTGCTGTGGATTGCATGTAATCACTATTGGCTTGTTTGTAAACATCGTGGCTTCAGGTTAGCTTTTTTAAAGTTATACTAAATTTCCACCTTTCATTAGTACGACTTTTGATTGTGCAGCAATTTAACCTACTTAGACTTTCAGAAACATGCAGGCTAAATATGCATTAATATTAAGATTGTCGTGTGTTATGTTGTATAATGTGTATAACTAGATACATTCTGACTATATTTAAAAATGAAGCTGAAATAAACATGAATGACTATATTTCGCTAAAGGTTATTAAAGACAACCGAGACATGGAGATGAAGTGTCTAGCGGTGGATAACATGTCATTAAACACCAATGACGGTGCTGGGTGTTCTCCATCATCTGGACCCGTACAACCAGATGTTCCAACATCTGGATCTACACAGGTATGTACATTACACCGATGCACTGGTCTTAGTAATTATAAGTGTATCTATACAAGTACACTCGTTATGTGTATGAATACAGGCACGTCCATGCGCATAAAAGAACATGCATGATCAGAACAACCTTTACATCAATGCATGTTGGTACGCATAATCAACGCCTGTACACATGAATTAGACTTGCCAACGGTTGAATCCACACATTTAAAATGTAGATAGATTCATCACAGCTTTGGTTTTGCAGCATATCATGTCTTACATACTTGGGATATACGTTATTATCTCATTCAGACAGATTATATTTATTTTATTATTATTACATGTTTGTACCTGATAAAGCGGTGACCTAATACATCCTACTTTATCAGGCAGTGACTGATAATAGACTGCTTCACTGCGCATGTCCCGTTTCACTTAAACAAGAAAAAGTCGCAGGCCGATTTTTAAAACGGTAAATTTGAAAATACGTAAAGCGCATTTCAATTTCGATCATGACCAAGCGTCTGATCTACGTTCTATAAACATATATATAATGGTTGGTTTTTCCCTCTTCACTGCGCATGTCTCGTATATCAAACGCAAACAAAATGTAGGTGTTTTTTGTTTTGTTTTTCAAGTGAGGTGTGGAGTGGTATTTTCGAAAGTGTCCAGGGTGACAAGTATTGTTTCCAGTTTTTTTTCATGGGATCTTTTCCGGGTGGTGCTTTTTTGTTGTTGTAGTTGTTGTTTAATACACGTGAGGCTGGGTCGGAGAGGTTGTGGTCTGGGTGTGTTTGGGATGGGGAATAAAATATAAATATAAATATTTAAGAATAATGGGTGCGATCTGGAAGCAGTGTTACTTGTATAGATGCACTGCTAATTCGAATACAATCAGCATTATAGGTTTCAGTTACATATTTAATTTGCATATACACTGAACTATATCCTATTATCTGTACGATTTAATTATTGGTAATGAAATTGTTTGAAAAACTAGACGACTTGCCTATTGTTGTTGTATAAATCAATCATAGTAATGTTTATGCTGCTAAACGGCTCTTATAACTTGAATATTTTCAACAATAAAAGTAGGTATACAAGTAGACGAAAAATGGTAGCAATCACAGAACACAGTCCAGAAAGAGTGCAAAACAAACGACAATTACAACGAAAAGGCAAAGTATGTGACAAAACAAAAGAGTGGACAATCGAGTGGCAGCCTTGGAACCATTAGTAGCAAAAACGCCGCTGGGGGTTTAAACCATGTACTCAGATGAACATAACCTCACTCCTACCCTATCGTCATTACAATAAAACGGGAGAGTGTAAATAAAGAAATCCCCATCAGCTAATATCCTCTTACAAAGTAGGCAGCATTAATAGGCAATATAATTACATGTATAACACAAAGAGAAGATCGTGCATATATGGCTATAAAAACGCCTAGACACTACAAAGCAATGACTTGGCAGAAGCCAGAGCAATAAGAACATACGTCATTGAAGGCACGGTAAGACAAGATGGAAGACAAACATCAAACGTTACCATCCATTTCAGGATTTAGGTAGACGTCATCATAGGGTTCAAAGAGGAAAGCATAGTGACGAATTGTAGATTTGTCAATCACTAAACATGCAGTGCGTTACAATTTTAATATAAACATTCTATGAAAGTGATCATAACCAGGGATCGTACGATGTTACACGCTTTGTGTTTTACTTATATTGCCTATTAATTCTGCCTTGTTGGTTAGAGAATAGTTCCTGGCGCGGATTTCTTTATTTACACTGTACCGTTTTATTGGGAAGACTGTATAGTAAATGTGAGGTTTGGTGCACCCTAGAACCGGGTTTAAACCCCCAGCGGCTTTTTTTGCCATTGATCTTCCCAAGGCGGTAGCCCTATTGTCAACCATTTTTATGTTCGTTACGTCATATGCCATTATTCCTTATTAACATTGCCATTCATGTTTGTCGTTTTGCATGTTTTGGGGTTTACTGTATTCTATGAAAGCTGCAATTCCTCTTCGACTTTTATACTTTTTTTGGTAAATCATAAATTACACTTATGTTAATGTCGTTCTTATCTCGATTTACATCTATCAAATAATATAGAAAATAATTGGAAAAAATAATTTGCAAATTCTATGACAAGCTAGATTATTTAAATTTGGACATTGCTTATTATCCCCACTTAGACGTTTTTCATCATATTTGTTTTTTCTAGAGCACACGTAAAGCGAGGACTGCTCCAGTGAGCCCCACCGTTACTATAAGCGTCGACAAGTCTTTGCAAAATGTCATGATACTTTTAAAATATAAATGTAATGTAGGAATTCTTCTGTGATAAGATCTATCACAACCTGACTTCTTTTTCATACAAGCTTTATTAAACTTGCTAAGAAAAACTTATCAAAGGTGACGCCACTCTGCTTTTCTCTTTGATTGTGCGATGACCCGACAGATGATGACGTCTACCTAAATACTGTAAATATGGTAAAGTGTTCTTTTGTGTATTCAATATTTTCTTGTCATGCTCTTAACGGTTTCTTCTCTAATTGACCTGGCTTCTGATTAGTCATTGGGTAATTAGTTGTGGCTTGCTGGGCCTCTTTAGATTCATATATACATAATCATCCTTGTGGTATAGTTATAATGTATATTCATGCTGCCTAGTTTGTTAGAGAATATCTGCCTAGTTAGTTGTGATTTCGTTATTTACACAGTCCCGCCTTACTGGGATGACAATAGAGTAAGAGTACGGTTTGGTGCAACCTATAATCTGGTTTATACTCTCCGCTACTCCGCGACCGTGTTGCTTCTGCCCAGTGACAACGCGGTACCCATATTTTTAATCCTTTTATGTTTGTGGTGTCGCATACGTTCCTTCTGTTTTACACATTCTCAAGTGCTTCTACGCTTTCTGAAATGTAAGGGGTTAATTCGGCGGGGATTATTTTTATTTACACTGTCCTGTTGTTTAAGGGATGATGACAGGGTAAGAATGAGGTTTGGTGCACCCTTGAACCGGTTAAACTCCCAGTTGGTCCCTTTTGCCACTGACCGTTACAAGGCGGTACCCTTTTTTGTGATGTGCTTTATTACTGAATGTGTTTGTGATTTACCTTTTGAATCATATTTGCGTTGTAGTACTTGTTGGAGTGACTGTATTCTGTGAATGATACTCTTCCTGTTGGACTGTTGAACTTATAACATTTTCATTGTATTGCAATTGTTGTTTGCTTTGAATGCGTGTTTTTTGGTTGACTTTTTTTTCTGTGAATTCTACATTTCCTCTTCGACTTGAATTCCTCTTTGATATGTATACTTAATTTCCTATGCACTTATCAATATCAATATTTATGTTTCCGAATGAATTAAGTTTTTTGGGGGGGAAGCTGGATTAGGCCATACCGTAGAATGCTCTTTCATCTCTGTCGCATACGGATTTAGCCATGTCTCATATTGTGATATCTAATCGTAGATCTATTTTTTCAGTTTGCAGGTAATATAGTACCCACCTTGCACTTATTACTCTCGTGCGTAAACGTTATGTTAAAATGCCATGTACTGACAGGCGACTGATCTCTACTTCGCTGGCTATTTCTTCACATTTCATTCGCCGGTCGCCATCGAAAAATTCCTGTACATGTTCAATATAATATCTATCTGAGACAACCAACGGCCTACTAAATCGATAATAAACAAGTAATCAACACGACAAATAGTAATTATTAATATGAACTGTTATTCTTTCCGATCTTTGGAGATCGCTAAACCCGATATTTATTTCCAGATAACGGTGGCTCTTTCTCAAATACCTTTGTATTATTATTTTAGTTTCGAATAGGTGGTTCCACTACTCCAGACTTTAAAGTGTCTAATCACCCTCAGGATATATTGCCGTCGTATGCATACCATGTTCACCGTGACAATGAGATTTTCGAGCGGTCAGATCGGACTAGTAACACCGGTCCTATCTCATTCCATTATAGGAAATGCCTCATTGAAGGTTCCATGTTCAAAGCCTTTGGAAGAGCTCACATTTCTGTACTATTGACCTTTTAAATATTGAGTTCTGCTCAACCCGGGGCTAGAGGGAGTGCATTACGTGTTCCCGCCTTAATTGCATTAAGCGATGGCAGAGCTTATATTAGCAGGACTTTATAACGGATATTTAGACAATAAAACACGTTTAAA
Source organism: Cyrtodaria siliqua (assembly GCA_037043455.1). NCBI lineage: Eukaryota > Metazoa > Mollusca > Bivalvia > Adapedonta > Hiatellidae > Cyrtodaria > Cyrtodaria siliqua. The sequence goes on along the minus strand of JAWPHD010003311.1, from coordinate 45,655 downwards.
GACATTTATTACTGAAAAAATGCGATAACCTGTTTAAATTTACAATATGCAAACATGTTAAGCCGAAATTAAGGTTTTATTTCATACCCCACAAAACCCCGTTCGCTTCTCGGAGAAGGGGCTGGATGGGTTATGAACGTTAATACTCGGACCACGTAATGGAACGGTAGCAAGCACTGTTCATAATGTTCATTAACAGTCTAAATCAAACCAAGACTGCAATATGTATTATATTCCTCGTGTCGGCGATTTCCAAATGTCTACTTTCGTACTATTTTTTTTACATATTGCATAATGCCGTCGATTTAATTATTTTTTGGATGACCTTCGCATGATCCGTTTTTTTCAGGTCCCAATACAAGACCGCCCTCTGTAATCCAAATATCATTCTAAGGACAATATGGGAATTATATTTGTAATATTGGATGGATGGAGTTATTAGACACTATTCTTCACCTTACGTAATCTCTTTATGTGCGATGGTGACCTCTTCCTTTTTATTTGAGTTATGTCTTAAACCTTACCTTGTATTAATCCTTGTACTTTTGTCATGCGTGTTTGGGTTGACTGTGGTCCTTGAATGCTACATTTCCTGTTCGACTTGTACATCAACTGTTACATACCATTACAGGATGACGTACCGCAAATTCAAACAATCCAAAATGAAATCAAGAAGAAGTTTTCTGACATACCAGATGAAAATCTAAGTGCAATAGAGAGAAATGTAGGTTTCATAGTTGCAATCCCGTTAAAGTTTTGTATATTCTACATTCGTTAGAATTTGCTTCGATTTTAACGCTTCGTCTTTACATCTGTTTATCTGTATATTCCTTGCAAGATTGTAAAAGAAGAATGTTGTATCATGTTTATACACAATTGCAATCATGTGTCTTTCACCCATTTTTACCAACATCAAAGAACGCGACAATTACGATCCACAAAATTATAAGTCATAACAAATCCAACATATTTTCACATGTTGATGTTTACTCGCATGGAATAGTCAGAGTATGTATAATGTATTGAGCAAGAATAACAATTACCAACCTTACTATTATTTTCTGGACCACAATACAGGATATGTATGGAATAATGAATTTCGATGACTTCGGGAAAGTTGGGTTATGACATTCTGTAGGCTGCCACTAATAGTCAAAACAACGAATTATTTGAAACGATTAGTATACAAGAAAGTATACAACATTTTTGTTAAACCATGTAAACCATTATTCCAGGCCTAAATAACATCAACTCTATGAAAAATATCTATATTTGCCCGAGAGAATATTTTCTTCAGGATTCATTCCCAAAGAAAAATAACAAACAGAAGACATAACAAAGCTTCTGTAGATATCAGCTTTAGATTATCCACATTTGTCAAATGATTTCTTTTCAAAGTACCCATAACAGATTATTGCTTGGCAATTTTGAAAGTGTTTAATGAAATAGTTTATACTCAACAAACACCACGAATTTTTTTATTAAAACTGTTATACGCATTCAATCACTGACCTATTACCAGCATTACAGTGGGTATTTTTTTATATTTGGTCAGCATGTATATTTCTTAATTTAAATATAACCTTATGGATTTACTATTTATTTAATAAAAACGTACAGGCTACAGCGCACACAGAAAGGCGAACACTCACAGGTGAAAAATGGTTCTTTGACAATACATCTCCAGAGCATGCGGAAAGAATTTTGAAACAAAATGGAGAGTTTCTCGTCCGAGGATACGCAAAGAACAACACCCATGATTACGAGTTGTGTGTATACTCCGAAAACCATCAACGTATACCTATACAGGTAATAATTTGAGTTTTTTGTATATGTAGAAATGCTAAAGGTTTGAAAGCTCGTCTGAGAAATGGACTAAATACAAAACATGAGTGTAACACTTAAATGTAAATTAAAGAAGGAAGTGTAAAATATAGGTAAAGGTAATTCAAACTGACATAATTTTCATTGGAACATACCGAGGTCAAGTACATGTAGAAAACACGTGTGAAGTTGAAATGAGTAAATTTGAAACTGTAAACCACAATATCTAAGTGGAAAATGTAAGGTCATTTACATTGAATTATTTTTGGTAGAGACATACTGCTTTCATATAGATGTGTGTATGAAGTGCGATAGCTGTATGTTTTTGTGTAAACGAGTACTGAAATTTAAAAAAAGCTTTAATGTAACATATGTACAGGTTATGAAAACATAATGAATATAAGCACATCTATAAAGTACACTTATTTCATTGACTTAAATATCATCAAGGTTTCTACAGCTATTCCTTAGATTGAAACGGATAGAATCAAAATCAGAATATATCACAAACACTCTTACGAGTACACGGCCGAAATTAACAAAAGATAAACAACAGGAGGAGTCATGTTCGTCTACGTTAAAGTTGAGTGAAAGAAACGAAATGAGTATCTTTTGTTGGAAAATACATAAAGAGGTTATTTAATGTTTTAATTACAGAGAAATCTTCATATAGGGGACAATAAATATAAAATATTGAAAGACATCGTTGGTAAACCTCCACAGATTAAAGTCGGTGGCAAGGATGTCACATTGAATACCAATATAAAATTGGAAGGCAAATACTGTCAGAACAAGGTAAGTTAGCTTACGTTTTTTCCACAAATGGGGAGGCGGAACGCACTTTATTTAAACGGTACCACCACCAGAACTTGAATTATTTTTATCCCCACCCACCAAACATAAATTGGGTGTGACCCACCTACCCACAGAACTTTAATTAATGTGACCAAACCAAAAGCTTTAATTTGTAACAATAGAGCACCAAGACTATACACACCTGATGTCATTAAATCCAGTTGTAAACATTTTTAATAGTACAATGGAGACATCATTTGTAGATAGCATTTTTATATTCATGACTGGACATTCCAATAAGGTTGTCAACTGCAACATGTCAGTGGTTATACCAACTATGGTTAGCATCTATCCATTACATCTCAGGTATCGCACGGACGCCAAAAGATGGACAGGTTAACACTGGGTGCATTCAGGATTCTCCCACCGGTTACCGAAAGCACTCTCGGTAACCAAATGTTACCATCGGTGGCCATTGTAACCCCAGGTTAACCGAAGAGGTTGCCAATGGACGAACCCTGCCTAAAGAAGCTATTAATGATAATTATGACAACTTCTATAGTGGTAATCATCATGATTGCTATGATGATGATGATGCTGATGATGGTGGTGATGCTGATGATGATGATGATGATGATGATGCGATGATGATGTTGATGATGATGATGATGATGATATCAATAATGATTATAATAAATAAAAACTTGATAATTATAATAATAATAATAATAATAATAATAATAATAATAATAAAAATAATAAAATAATAATAATAACAATATAACTCCTGATGATGGTTTCAATAAAAAATACGTAATAATAATCATATACATGGACATGTATTCGCATTAGCTATCTATAATATTTCATGTAGGAAAGTGTGTGTTCCAAAAGATGTTTAAACGAATTATGAAAGATCATTTATGTATGGTGTAATTTCATTTTTGAAGACAATACAATATGAACTGAGCGTTGTATTTATTAATAATAATTAATAATATCGTGGTGTGTTGCATGTAGTTGTTTACAGAGGCGTGAGGGGTGTTGTACGTTACATTACCTCTAATGGACAGACTCAATAAAACCGAGTCTGCTACTTCTATCTCTTATTTGTGTTTGCTGCTTCCAATGGATCCCTTTGAAAATATATTTCATCCGTTACACATCTTACAACTATTTAAAGTAAACATCAGTAATACAATATATACTCAGTGGCAAAAGAAACTGGACACTTTGACAATTTTACTTTACACCCTGTCCACTTTATCAAGCGACAGTCCCTTAATGATTCGACTATGAAAAACGAATGACAACTTGCTATTGGCAATGGAATGATAAACAGTTTGTTACCAAACATGGCATATTCATTTTGGAATTTGTCAATTTAATTCAAAAAAAACGTTATACAATTAAATCTAAGCAAAACTCAGTGTCCACTCTTTTGCAACTGAGTATACATTAAATATTATGGATAGTATTTTAAATGCCAGAATTGTTTTGCATTTGTTTACTGCAAATTAGGTATTAACAATATATGTTGCCAACCCAATTTGCATTATAACTGTTGAATACAGAAGTTATTATGTATCTATAGATGTGGTTTCACGGAGTAATCTCTCGCGAGGAATCAGAAAAGAGATTACAGCATTCGGGGGATTATCTCATCAGAAAAGTCAAGAAAATATATACCGACAGTGACTACGTGTTCATCATTTCCGCTAATATCAGCAACGAACATAAGCATATATATATTCAGGTAAATATATTATTTACTTATGTGAGGTAATTATTGTAAGCAGTATAATTAGCTGAACTGACTAATGTACCGCTCATCAATAGCTGAAAAAAAAAATAGTTATGTGTATTTTTTCTGTCATAAATCAATTGAATACACGCCGACTATATTACATGTGCTAATATTGTTAAAATATAAATGCATATACCGGAAAATGATAATTCCGTTTCTTTCACGACGTAAACGAAATAAAACTTAGCTAAGAACCAATTAGGTCGGATGTAGACTGAGTGGACAAAATCACCAAACATTTTGTGATAGAAGGCTGTAGTCTAACTTGAAAATTAAAAAGAGTCCCCACGGTCACAGATCATTCTGTTACTATTTAGCTAACTAGACACAGAAACCTCGCTGAATTAATGGCGTTTATAAGTAGATGTTTAACACTTCCTAATGAGTACAATGGTAACTCCTCTGTCTAAATTATTTTCATTCTCTGTTGATCGGATATACGATAAGATAAAATATATTTAGTTCTATTATACCGCACGCACATGAAACGCCCATGATATACATCCTCATGGACAACAATGTGCAATTTCTAACTTTCTGAAGCGAGGATGATATTGCAGGGTGATAGTAAAAACATTATCGCATGAGCAGCTTTGATTCGCGTTGGTACAGTATCGGCAACGTCATCGGCTCATGGTGAAACTGCTTTTTTAAAAACTCATTCTAACTGCAAAAGTACGATAATGAACTACCACTCGTTTTCTAAGTTAAGTTATGTTCAATCCAATAATGTAACTTTCATAAAAAAACTTTTTAATAAAAGTTGTTTTTTAAACAGTATATGTTTATATCCGGCAAAATGATCTCTACTGGGCAATAATCATATCCTCAGGGTGAACATTCTTACTATCATCCTCTCGTGAATGTGATATTTATATAATACAATTCAGTTCAACAAATCCTAATGCAATATAAATGTACAAGTATTTAATAAATGGATCTGTGTTTTGAAATGTATAAATTGCTATTGAAGAATTGAATACTTCTATTGCTAGTAAATTAAACCACCTTTGACAAATCGATATTTGACAAATCGATATTTGACAATTGATATTTGACAAATCGATATTTGTCAAATCGATATTTGACAAATCGATATTTGACAACATATGCCTACCAATCTTTCTGTTGTGTATTGTTTTTTTATTACATATTTAATTTGCTCTGTCTTTGTGGTGGAGTGCGGACGACTGCCATTGCGGATGGGTGCTGTGATTTCTATAGGACCATTTTTCTCATATTATTTATTATATATCTCTCTGGATATAATGTCCCAATTGTAGCAATATTCGAGCCCAATCATTTTGCTTTTTAGTGGGTGGTGGACGTTCACGGTGTTGTTTCTTATATTACCGCTCATGAACTGGCTAAAAAATAATCGAGTCTGCTACTTTCCTCTCTTGTTGGCGTTTGTTGCTTCCAATATATCGCCATATCAGTATGTAGTCGTCAATGCGTTTAAAATAAAACTGTTCATATTTGTAAATAATATCGAGAGAGCATAACATGTATTTCCAGGAATCATTTTCTATTTGTGACGGTGATTGTTTTCCTTCAATTTCGAAGTTGATAAAACACCATCAACATCCATGGAATAAAATAAAAACAGGTGGAAAAGAATTATACCTCGAACATGAAAAGGTAAAGTATAGTGTTTATAATCATTTTCTTAGAATTTCAATTTAAATTGTTGAAACAGAAAACGTTGGCGAAAACAAAACGTAAATAAACAATATAATATGTTCAAAAATATACTACTCCGTGTCCAAAACTTGTCAAAACGTCAAGTTTCTGAGATGTACAATAACCTTTTATAAAAAAAAAGACTTTAAACATTTCGTTGGCGATCATACTGTATTAAAGCATTATCATACATACACTGAAATACTTTAAAAACGCAACATTTTTATATTGTCATACATTCTGAATAAGCCAATTTAAAGCAATATCATGTATCTAAATAATATACACGATCATGTATCTTCTTTAAATCGCACTGGAAATCGAAATAGATCGTTAGCTGTCCTTTTACGACATCCACGAAAAGCGTACTTTGCATGTGCATGTATTTTAGCCAGGTGCTATCAAAATTCCTTCATAGTCGACTGTCTGACCGAAAAACCTAAAAACTTTTAAAATGTTAATGCATATTGATGGAATATCTATTAGACAATCAGCACTATTACGCGATGGGTTTGCTTCGGGCTGGAATTTCATCAGCGTGATATCGCAAGGGTGCTTAATTGCAATGTATCTCGTCTGCAAACTCGCGTTCAACAGACTGGTAATGATCAAGATCGTAAGGGACCAGGAAGGCTGAAGGTTACAAATCGGCATCAGGAATTTCATATTATGACATCACACTTACGTAACCAGTTCATGACGGTCACCGGAATATTGCCAGCCAGACAGTAGAAACTCATGGATAAGTTTTCATAAATTTACAACAGAAAAAAAACATCATTCGATATATGCATAGGAGATGTTAGACGCGCTTTTTCCGCTAAAGGGTATTTGTGACTTTTGCTTTTGGGGGTCATACTGTTATATTTTAAATTGAACACATTTATTGTTGATCAATTTCAATGAGATTTTCAACAATTCAACTAATGATATTTTTAAGTAAGATAGATGAAATTAAAATTAAATTTCTATTGAAATACATGTATGTCAGTTATCTTAGTTTATTCCCCTGTTGCGTTTTTAAAGTAGTTCAGTGTATACTCATGTATATTATATTTAGATGTTTAGGTTTAGAAAATGACAGATATGCTCGCAAAACAGGATAATACACCCGACACTCAATCCTGGCATCACGCAAACATTAGACCTTACTCATGTTTATATTAGATACACGCTTGCAAACAGGATGATTTATATAGGGATACATTCATGGGCGTAAGAACGTTTCAATTATTGGGGGAACAACCTTTTTGAAAAATATATTTGACAATCAAAACAAGTATGTTTGAATTATTGGGCGTGGGGGCAAACAATTATATGGGTACCAAACTTTTTCACAAAATTGTTGACAAGCAAAATAAAATAGTATTACACTGAAACATATAAACTTATATACGGAAAAAAGTACTTTTTCAGTTTTTGGGGGATGGGGGGGGGGGGGGGTAGGGGGTAGGGGGGGGGGGCGGTGGACAAAGCATACTCTGGCCCAGCACTCTGAACACTGGTGGGGCCGGACCCCTCCTGGCCCCCGGCTCCTACGCATATGATAGATTACGAGACGAAAGCTAACATAAACATTTAGACATGTTATCATCCCTTTCTACACATAACATATGAAAAGGATGTAATTTGTGTCATGTACAAAATTATATTATGCTATATATTATTAATATCCTGTTTATATATTGCGATATACTATTTGATTTCCTGACTTTATAACTATTGTAATAGCAACCAACACTTAAACAGGAACACATCCTTTCTAAAATGCTAAACCCACAAATTGACAAGTATATTGTTGTCGTCGTTCCTTTGTCCATAACTTTTAAAAATTCGTTTCAAATATAGTTAAGTACGATTGGTGAAATTTGGATGATGTGATACCATGTCGTATTTAATTTAGAATTGATGTCTCGTGTGCCATTTTTTTAGACAAATGGACAATTATATGGACAAATTTACATTATTGTTTAAATAACATAAAAAAAAAAAAATTTGAGTAAAATTGTACTAAACTTTTCGAATATACAGGGCATTATTTCTGCCAAATAAATATCGTTCTGATATTATGTTTACATCAACAGTGTGAAATACTGTCATCTATTATAGCATTGACATTGTTCATGCCTGTAATATGCATTTGGATGAAAGTTTCAATTAACCATACCCCATCCATTTTGAATTATTTTCAAAGATGGCTAACCGATAGCCATTAATTGTAATTTTAAAAATATTCCAAGCCATGATAAAATTTCATCCGATACCAGGGAAGAGCCGTAACTAAAGTGGGTAGCACTTGTGGCCCGATCCAATTGTACTGTTCTTGCACATATATGGCAATTACATATGTCTAAATCAAATCAATACCGGGACCGCCCGGTTTTTGTTCTCATCCGAAGGACGAGGCTTAGGACAATTATCTAGCCCACGAACAGACCGACGAAACTCATCGGCGCCGGTGAGCCTTGCACCCGGATCCTCCGATTTCAAGCCTAACGTTCTATCTACTGTGCCACATCAGCCCTTTATGGCTCATTCATTATGTTTTGGACCTTTAGAAGAAAACTATCACTATTTGTAAATTTTAAGACCGACCCCTAGGCCTCCTCTGTCGGACCCATATACCACCGCTAAAAGCCTGATTTACATCCTTTAAAATGGAAATAATACTTTAGATAAATGTCGGGTAGATATATCTTATTACGATCAATGTATTTATGATTTTCAGAAAGTTGGCTGCACAATATGTCGAGATAAGACCCACCTTAATTCGTTTAAAGACCTTCAACCAGGTGACCACATAGAAATAGAAGGGCAAATAGCTGTACTTGGGTTCTTCTACTCCCACCACGCTGTCGTCAGCGAAATAACTAATATTAGCGCCGATGGACAGACAGCGGAAGTATGGGTCATCGATATGCCAGGAAATGGAAACTTACCGTTTAAGAGGGAACCTGTAGTAAACCATAAGCTTTATGATAGACCTACCATCAATTGTAGGGAAATTATACGAAATGATTATAGGAACAGAAAATATGATCATGATAAAACGTTAGAAATAGCAAATATGTATGTGCAAGACACTATTAAAGAAAGTTACTGCTTTTGCTTCAGAAACTGTGAACATTTTACCACAGCGTGTGTAAACGGCGAAACAACACACTCCCAGAAGAAATCAAATGGAAACTGTTGCTTGCAGGGTTGTAATTTCTTTGCATGCTGCTGCTGTTGTAGAGGTAAAGATAACGCATCTGACATCGACTACAGCATGTGTGCTCAATTGTGGGCTTTGATTTGGTTTCTGGTCCATTTTGGCATGGCCGGGTTGCAAGCAACTTTGTACATCTTTAACTTTTACATATATGCAGTATTAGTAGCTCAGGATAACAGTTTTTGCCATTTTCCAGAAGAATGGCTTTCATTTTTTGAACATGAATGCTACTATCCTGCAACAAATGTGCCCTTGTTCAGTTCATATTGTGATTGGGTTGGTCTTGCTTTCCTATTTGTTTTGTATGGTATTATATTCAGCCTGTTCTATTGGTTTCAATATCGTCGATTTTATCAAAACAACTATATGTGCTATAAATGTTTAAAATCGGGTTTGCTAGTTTCAGCTCTGAAAATACTTTTTTTTTGTGATCATGGACATAATTAATATATCTCTGGAATCGGTTTGGTATCGTGCTTTAAAAGGCATGGACTATAACATGAGTTTTACTATAATACTGCTTATTGTTATAGCTCTAGTAGAAACTGTTATAGTTTACAAATTGGCACATAAGCTTTCGAAAACAGCAATGTTTGCGTTTTATAATGAAAACGGATTTTACAGTGTTAGTTAATCTGAATGATAGGATTTAATTGAAGGTTATTATGAGGAGGATATGAACAAAAGATATGAATGGGCCAAGAGAGGGCCGGCCCCACCAGTGTTCAGAGTGCTGGGCCTTAGTATGGTTTGGCTTACCCTCCCCACTCCCCCTATAATTTGAAGGAAAAAAAAGTGCCCAATAATTGAAACGCATGTTTAAAGCAGCATTAGTTGTGTTTGGGCATATCGTCTTGTATTATACTATTCCGTTGGTAGTACTTTAAATTCGGCGAAAAAGGTGTGATATCAGAATTATCTTTCAATTTCAACATTGAAATGTATTTCTCAGGCTTCAAATCGCACAAACACTGATAAGATTCTATGCCCATTTTTTGTTTTGTTTCGATACTAATAGAAGCTGGACGGCCTGACACGTTCATTGCTTTGTTGACACTTGACCATTGTTGTGCGCGTAATTAAAACTCAGGTACATTCTAAAGGTTCAATACCCATTCTGCATATTTTTATTTTGATAATGATAGAAGCTTTTCTTAAATAGTCAATCCTGTTAGTACAATATGAACTGTTGTGGCAGTTCCTGGTAAACGAAAATTCAATTATTCAAGTGTACACTTATATTTCCTTTTACCAGTTTGGGCGATTAAGGGTCTTTCAATATTTGTTTTAAAGAATATTGTGATACTTGGAAATTAAAAATTAATGTGGAAAAAACAAAAATAGTTATTTTTAGTAAAGGTAATTTAAGACAATTCAGAAATTTTAATATAGGAAATGATGTAGTGGAAAGAGTAGACCATTATAAATATCTTGGAATATACTTCTCAAGAAGCGGATCTTTTTTAAAGACCAAAAAACATATTGCTGAACAGGCAAATAAAGCATTATTCTCTTTACTGAGGAAAATTAGATATTTGTCACTCCCATATGATATGCAAATTGATCTGTTTAACAAAACTGTCAAACCAATCTTACTTTATGGTAGTGAAATATGGGGTTTTGGAAACCTAGATATTATAAAAAGAATACAGTTGAAATTCTTAAAATACATTTTTAACCTAAAGAAGTCTACCCCTACATATATGGTTTATGGGGAAGTAGGCATAACACCCATATCAGTTGACATACAAAATAAAACCATTTCATACTGGACAAAACTGATCAACAATTCAAGTGAAGTGAATAATAATGTGCAACAAAATATCTCTTCAAAAATGTATATGCTAATACAAGAACTGGTATCAAAAAGAAAGATAAAGTCCCCTTGGATAGACAATATTAAAAACATACTATGTACTTCGGGTTACTCTGGAATCTGGTATAGCCAGAGTTTTTCAAATGCAAAATGGTTAATTAAATCATCCTACCAAAAGTTGAAAGATATATTTATTCAAAACTGGCATTCAGAAATAGATAGAACATCTAACACCAATATTTATAAATTATTTAAAACAGAATTTAAACAAAGCATCTATATTAAAATGTTACCAACCTTTTACTGTAAACTACTCATCAGGTTTCTAACGAGAAATCATAAGCTACCAATCGAAGTTGGCCGTTGGAGATCCATCCCGAATAACGAAAGAAAGTGCCCTCATTGTAATGATATTGGTGATGAGTTTCACTACCTATTAAAATGCTCAAAATTTGAAGATATTAGAAAAAAATATATCCAAAGGTACTATTATACAAGGCCAAATATGTTAAAATTTCAACAGTTACTCTCAACTGAAAATGTACAGGAACTTAAAAGGCTAAGCTACTTTATAGAGCAAATAGTTAAAACTATAAATATGGCTTAAAAATATTATTAAAAACAATAATAAAAATGAATACATAAATTAAATATTAATAATAACTTTTTTCTTTTTCTGTTTCTAGTATGGTTACCATTATTATACTAGAATGAAACTCAATCTTAAAGCTTTACTACATGAACTGTCCTTTATGAGTTCTTATTTTTCGTTTCAGTAAGACTCATACTTATTGGAAGTCATAAAGGTTACGGCTAACAAACAAATGTAAATATGTTGATGTAAATATTTGTGTAGAATGTAAAGCATAATATTTGTAAGAAGTATGAGAGTTGGATGCAAGCCTATATTGTACCATTCAGTATGTAATGGTTGTTTATTTTGACAACACATGTACACAACAAATACTGTCCTTCAAAAGTAAATGGTGTTACTTTTGACTGTCCTTGACGAAAACTATTTTCTTAAAAAAATAAGACGCTATCCGAATAAAGTTTCAGCGACATAAACTTTTTAAGCTATTACCAAAAAATGGTCTTCTAAATCAAGATTCAATTCAATTATTATTTAACTGTTAAATTTTGAAATATGACTACTCCATTTATAAATTGTTTGTCCATTGTTATATTTAGAAGAAGCAAGTATACGGTATACTTACAGTTAATAGCCTTAATACACAACAAACCAAATTTCCAATAATTGTCTAAAAATAGAAAATATACATGTCAGACAATCCAGTACACTAAAAATTGTAAACTACAACTAAATGTATATTGTCATCATACATGCTTATTTTAATAGAGACCGGGACTAGAGATAGCACCCTTTACTTACGCATAAACTACTTTATCTTAATTCATAAACGTTCTATAAAAGATTAAATAGGTTCGATTTCTGTAAACAACATGTTTCACGTCCATATTGGAAAATGTATTGTACTTACTCATTATTCAATACATTCGTCCTTTTATGTTTCGTCCCAAATGGACATTTAATAAAAAAAAAATAAAAAAAATAAAAAAAAAAAAATAAAAAAAAATAAAAATAATAATAATAATAATGATATGCAGTATTTATATTACATACTCATTTAATTTATTATTCAATGCAACCTAATTAACAAATTGATATTAGCTGTTTAAATAGTGTTCTCCTGCAAAACGTGTGTGATCGTTGATTGTGTATGCTTATGTATGATTTGCCATTTGTGACTATTTGAAAACTACTTGTTGTAAATTGTATATACTTATGCATTTCACCTGTGTGAAACTGAGTAATTAATAAATAAAGATGAATTGAATTGTTCTCCTCTCCTCTCACTTTGATTCGACTATATCTGCCGTGATCTGATACAAGTCCGTCTAATCCGTCATTTCCATCAGATTATGTTCTACGATGGCATAACATGTCAGTACTATTAGGGACCCTATCCAGGTATTAACGTTTACATAATTCCGTCGTATTTTTTAGTTATTGCCATCGATTTTGCCATCAATGTTGCCATCGAGTTTGTCATATTCAGCGAATTGTCAGCTTGTTTGCACAAGCGATAAGGCTTCTGAATGTTCACCCAATTAGAATTGAGTCTCATAAGTGTTCCACAATGAACGAAGTTAATTATGGTTTTAGTAATAAAGGATATATGCTGACGGTCAATGAAAACGCACCATTACCTCCATATGTTTATGCAGTTGGATGTTTCGCAAATCGTTTGGAATGAAAGTGCTGAAAAAATATTTTTCACTTTTTAAATATTGACTTGTGATACCTAACTGATCTCTTACATTTTATTGGTAGGCTCTTATGACAAGCAGTTACGCAGTTATTTACCGTGTCATTTAACATTGTTTATTATGGATAATAATAACAAAAACAGATCCACTAAATTTCAAGCTGCATTAATCTGTCTCGAAATTAATTCCAACTGTTTTTAACTGGCCGTTTTATTTTATTGTTTGGCTTTTGACTATTATAAAAAGACTGTTTCCGAAAATAATATTTGCGCAATGTAACTGAAACAAACACGAAAATGCATGTACAGTTCATAACTACAATGTGGAATGTACTAGCACATAAAACATGTTAAACGTCAACTCGATATATGGATTGTATCATATTTTGTCCAAAAATACCTAGAAAGTTTAAAACAATGTATTTGTGGTAAGTTTTCATTGTTCGCGAATACATTTGTTTGTTTGTTTGTTTTTTTGTTAGTATGGTGTTTTACGTAATTTTCAACATAATATTATGTAAGGTTATATATGGCGTTCAGCACCAGTACTGTACACCTCCCATCATCCGTAAGAATCGACACTTCCTCATTTACAAGTCGATCTCTCAGTGGGATTCGAACCCGCAGCGGTGAGAGGCGAGAAGGTTTACAACGCAAAGTCGTTAACCCCCTCGGCCAATGCGTCGCGACCGTAAATATATTTCCTTTGTAATTTTTCACAATGAACACATAAATTAAAATTTGTTTACGCGATAGCCTTAGTAAACGGATTCTGAATTTCACCAAATTTGTTTAGCATGTTTTTTTTAACAAGAGCTAAGAAGAGTTTGACAATGAGCGAAGTATATGCTTGTGTTTATGTATTTATTGCCCTTGAATAAATAAGATGTTCGTGTGCGGTATATTAACCGCTTCCGCTGATGACGTAAAACTTAATATGTGCAGTATCAATCGGGATTTACTCGCACGGACGTTGTGGTCGTATTTTCATGGCCAAGGTCAATCCCATAACTGTAATACTGGTTGTTTCAGTTTAATACGTATATAGTGACTAACATGGTTCAGCAGTCGGAAGCCGCTGAATATTATTTTGTTTACATACCAATATTCTTCTAAATTATTTCAATATGTTGTGTGTGTTGTTGTTTTTTTGTTGTTGTTTTGTTGTTGTTTGTGTTTTCTGTTTTTAGGGCGGTGGTTTTGTTTTGTTTTGTTGTTTACAACAATGTTAAGTCTCACTTAGTCAATAAAACATAATAATATTTTATTTTGATTCTATATAATTATCAACTAGAGGATGTAGGTCCGCTTGGACCTCTTGCTAATCTTTCCAGACAGAAACACTGTCCCAACAAACGTTAACACATGATCTGAACGGTGTGTAAGCTTTGTAATCCGTTTAATATCCGTTTCTATGGAAATATCTCTATTTGTTGTACATACAAATAAAACTGAAAATGTGTGTTACTTGATGCTTTCTTCTTTGATTGTGCGATGACCGGACTGATTTAGGACCCTATGATGACGTCTACTAGTACCTAAATCCTCAAAGGTCGGTAGCCTTTGATGTTTGTCTTAAATCTTGTCTTGTCGTTCCCGTAATGGTTTGGCTTGTTGCAATTGTTTCTGCCAAGTCAATGAGTACATGCTTGGTGGCTTTCTAGTCTTTTTATTTTTTTACAATACATGACCATTTATGTGTTAATCTTAAATTGCCTATTAATGCTGCCGTGGTTGTTAGAGAATATAACCTGGCGGGATATCGTTATTTACACTGTCCCGTTTTATTGGGATGACACTGGGGTAAGATTGAGGACTGGTGCACCGTATAACCTGGTTTAAACACCCACCCCCCACACCCAGTGGCCTTTTCTTTCCACTGACCGTTCCAAGGCGGTAGCACTATTATCAACTATTTATGTTTGTGATGTCATATCTTGCCTTATATTCATCTTTGTATTTGTTGTTTCAATGCTTGTTTGTGGGTGACTTTGGTACTGGAATGCTACATTTCCTGTTCGAGTTTTCTATCTACCTTTACACATGTCTTTAAGAAACAAACATTACACGTTCAATATAAATATTAAATAAAACATAATACTGACTATTATATCTGTTATAGTCAACGGTTATTGGAGGACACAAAATTAGCGTTTTGAACTTATGGAGTAAATTTCACGGTGCAGTGTTCGTACATCTACACCGGCATCTTGGTTTTACAACGAGGTAATGTGCTTTAGCTTACTGTTAACAATTTAAATGTATTAACATCAGACTCGCAGGATCTAAGATTTTATAATATTTCTGGTGCTTATGATTTTGTCATATATTAGGTTGTATTCGTTTCTATTTAGTCATACAAATGTTTACGTTGTTCGTGGATGCAAATTATGTTTTCCATTTCACCATGGTTGCGCCATCTTTTGGTTCTCGCTGGAGAATTGTTTTCTTCCAATTGTATTACCATAAGCTTTATTTCGTCTCTTTCTTTGTTTCTATTTTGATAATTGATATAGGTCGTGGATATTAATAAATTCAAACATTCGTTCTTCCCGCCGTGTGTGGTGACGTTATTATTTCTCACGCAGTTAAGTTTTCAGGGACTTTAGGTAGACATTGATTAATATTACTCCCATATTGTGTGGTTGTGGATGTCGGGGTCGAATTGAATCGGTTTCTTAGCATTGGTAGCTTTGTTTCTTGCCTTTGTTTGTGTTTAAAGCGTTCGTTTAGCGGGGTTTGCTGCGGGCTTGGGCGTAACTTATCCACCTGATTCCCCTGAATTCAAAAATGGAATGTCCCTTTAATTTAGAATGGATATAACTGTTTACTGGTGTATGCAGTTCGCGGTATCTGGGTCAATCAGCTGTTTACATATATACTAAATTAGAACAATGTGGAAGGGAGTATTTGAGTGTGTTGAGTCTCGGTAGACTACATTTTAACTGAAAATGTTTAGGGCATTGTTGCAAGTGTAAAGTTTGATGGATGTGTTTAAAGAACAAGACGTCCGTAATAGTGATTTTTTATTTAGTGATGATCGTATGTGAACTGATTTCAATCTCTCCCAAAATACTACAGGCGCAAGCAGTGTGCCTTGACCTCTGGGGGTTAAATATCAGTCAATGGAAATATACTGGCAGGCAAAAGGAATCTAAAGTGTAAATCATATCTTAATGCTACAGCAAGCTTTATGCGTCTGGGTGCGTTTCGACTGAGGGAGTTTTTGGGTGTTGTGAATAATAATAATAATAGTGGGGTAATAATAATAATTAAATAAATATAATAATAATCCTAATAATACTAATAATATAAAACCTAAAAATAAAAATAAGAATAAATAAATAAAAATGAATACATAAAAAAATATATAAAAAAATAAAATAAAATAATAAAATAATAAAATAAATAAATAAATAAAAATAAATAAATAAATTAAATAAACATAGACTAGATCTACATGAAGACCGCACAATCAGTTATTACAATAAGTTGGTATTACTATTTAGGATTTTATTTTCATTTGTACTCCATTTGTACTCATTTGTGCTCGGTTTATACATTGTACGTCGATTTTGTTTTCATAATCACACTGGATAATGCGTCGTGGAAAGCGAGCCAGTTCGATGGTTATTTCTCTGCCGGTAACGTGGTTGATGATCCCACCTGGAAAAGTCAGCGGTTGCCTCCCAGCATATCCAAAGTGTGTGCGTTCAGCTAGTCAGTGACGTCACAGATCGTTGAGTGACTCGATTGGTTGCATAAAAGGCCGTACACAAGACGTTAGTCAGCTAGAGGAACAGCTGTTGCACTGCCTCCGGGAAACAGAACTCGTGTTTATAAACTTTATAATGCTGTTGTCGTTGATAATGCAAAAATCACCAAAAAGTATCATATTATCTTTTTTCCACCAGGCGTCTGCAAATGCAAATTGCAAGTTCATTGTAGATATGGATGTAGTTTGTTCACAACTTTTCATTTTTGTTACAATAACACATTCTTACTGCAAATAGTTCACACTAGGAAATGGTATCAAAGTAAACAATATCCTGTTTGTAATTACAGTAGGTAGACTACAGTTTCAACTCAGTGAATCAATTTGCAAAAACAATGAACACAATAATAATAACAATTATTGAGTCATTCGAGAGGCAATTTAAACTGTAAAGAACAGTGAGTCACATTAGAAAAATGTGATTATTCGACTCAAGGCAGAGCTAAATATTATTATGTTGTCATTATGTGGATGATTCCATATCTACTGCAAATATTATTTAAGAACTATTATGAAAACCATTTATATCAGAATAAGTTGTTGGACACCATCTAGTTGATGGAGAAATGTTGATCACGCCATAATGTTAGCCTGCTGTTATCATCTCATCGTTGTTGTGCACTATGTTTTCAGCTTCTGCTGCTATTATTTAACTCCAAGGCTGTTGGTGAAATCGTGGTTTATGATGCTAACCATGTAATTGGAGTGTTTAGGCAATATGCTTTCTTACTGCGGATAAGTATATCTCAACAGTTTGTTGATATCAGCTAATTTTAACTTGCTGCTGTTGACTGTGGAGGCAATGCATATATATGACCTAGAGCGGTAGTTTACGTCATACTGTCTGGGTAGGTGATTATTGTACACAAACAAATGTATATCAGTTGTTTGCTGACTGAAATGAAAATAACCATGGCACGGGAAACAGTAGGAAAGATCCATGCATTATCAGAAATCATTCAGAGTTCTAAGTCTGCAACTGAATATCATGTACATGTTACACATCATATTTTTTAACCGCTTAAGATCGATATTCCTGATGCTAATTTAGGAACGTTTAACAGTCAGTTTGTTTTTCGAGACACACAGTTAAATCATCCTCCAACCTTTACATACTTGATAATTTTCTGACATTAATTTATATTGCCAATGTCTGATGCATCAACTCATGTGGTCGTGGAGAAATGATTGAGGGAAATACCCATTAAAGGTCTTTAGATGTAGTCGTTGTTTGTTCTTAAATACTTCCTCGGCTTTCATGGCGTTATTCTATCAATCCTTTAGCAAGGACAAGTGACAGCAAGCGGCTAAACAGTTATGCTGCTAAGGCGATAATAGATATTGGGGGCCTTTATTTGCTACACCCAGACATTCAGGCTGATGATACCTGTCTTGAACAGGATGGTGATCATAATTAACTGTGGGGAACACCTTGTTTCTTAAACCAGTTAGCATACCCAAACATTCCGGCTGATGATACCTGTCTTGAACAGGATGGTGTTCATTTATCAAATGTGGGGAACAACTTGTTTCTTAACCAGTTAGCGGCTGGATTTTAATGTTTCATTGAAAGTAGGCAGTGATGAGGAAATAGATAATTTATTTTTTTGGCACCGTTTCTGTTTTGGGCGTGGCATTCGGATATTTTGTTTTTGATACACACTCTTCCCTGCTGACAAAAAATGTTTCCCCTATTTTTGGCGGTGGATGGGCTCCTGGACACTCTACTCTATGACTTGGAGTGTCCGGGCGCCTATCCATATAGCGGGCAACGAAGGTGTGAAATAAAGGACATATAAGTTTCAGTTTAACTTTATTCAGCTCCTGTATACCCAGAGACTGAATCGTAATCTAAACCTAAATTATATACAAATTTGCTGTCCGTACGAACTGATAAAAAACATTTGAATTGATTGAACTCGGTGCCCTTGTAATTATGCTTAAAATATCAACCGTGCTTTGAACACTTGCTTAAATGCTTATCAGAAAAGTTGCTTTCATAATGAACATTTAATTTGGTGCACATGTATTTATGTCCTTAATATTGTAATATTCAATCTGCTGTATTGCTTACAGCTTTCTACTGTAAGGGCTTGCCATAATGGTATTTTGTGCTTACCGGCAGCTTATTTGTTAAACCCCATGCTTGGGGCTTGTTTTTCAATCCATGCCACGCCCAATATTTGCCAAATCTATTAAAGTTTAAAAAATATTTTGATGTGTTGTTACTACAGTGCTCTCCAATAATACTGACTATAATATCTGTTATAGTCAACGGTTATTGGAGGACACAAAATTAGCGTTTTGAACTCATGGAGTAAATTTCACGGTGCAGTGTTCGTACATCTACACCGGCATCTTGGTTTTACAACGAGGTAATGTGCTTTAGCTTACTGTTAACAATTTAAATTCCCTCCCTCCCAGCCCACATGATCATTGATTGAAATCGATAATAGTCTTATGAAGTTGTATAAATACAATAAGTTCATTTAAGACATTTCATTATTTGTCAATACTTCTATTCAAAAGATAGTATTTTATGTTGCTTTCTCTGAGTTATATATTTTCAGTTGATGTCTTCCTCTGGATCCACTTACGTAGTCAACCATTACTGGTGTGGCATGGGCATTAAGGACACTTAAATACTTGCTGGAAGTTTTGGATTACAGCTAGTTGATGTGTTTAAATGTTGCAGTGTTTAATTATCGGCGGGCAGCGAAATTTGCAAAATCTATTAAAGTTTAACAAATATTTTGATGTGTTGTTACATGTATTACAGTGCTCTCCAATAATGGTGGTGTGAGTGCTGTTGGATCTATTCTGAACATACTATGACATTGAACTAACTATTCATAACAGCGTTAGAGATTCGATGCCGGATTATCAGTAGGTCTACGTTGTAGCGACTCGTGGATAAACAACATGGGACGAAACCTTGTTATATAAGCCGACTCCATAGCAAATTCAACATACATTATTTACTCTGATATAGGATCTTATTCAAATATCACAATATTTGTACTAAAAATGGCATGCCCTTATTTGGTGAGATATTATACGTTTATAATGCCCTGCAATATATGTCTTGATAATGTACTGCATCATGTGTAAGCGTGCCTCTATGATCTCTTTAGTCGGATTAATTTCTAAACATTACAATCATAAATATACTCAGTTGCAAAAGAAAGTGTACACTTTGAAATGTTTACCTTACACCCCTATCCTCTTTATCAAGCGACAGTTCCTTAATGATTCAACCTATTGAAAACAAATGACAACATGATATTGGCAATAGAATGATAACCACTTATTCATTTTCGAATTGGTCAATGTAATTCTAAAAAACTTTATAGAATTAAATCTAAACAAAACTCAGTGTACACTTTCCTTTGCAACTCAGTATATCATAAACAAATAAAGTATTGTAAAATTCGAATTTTAGAGTAACATTAAAAACATATAACCCGTTGTGGCTGACAAGTGCAGGCAGTTACTACATTTTATACATATCCGCAGTGAATAATATGTAGTTTAAACTAGGTTCCAGGGTGCACCAAACCTCACTCATTACCCTATTGTAATCCCAATAAACGAGACAGTGTAAATAAAGATATTCCCGCAAGGTTATGAACTCTAACAAACAAGGCAGCATTAATAGGCAATATAAGTAAAACACATAAATGATCGTGTATATATAATATAATAAAACAAAAGCCTAGAAAGCCACAACGTAAATACAAGTAATGAATTGGCAGACGCCAGAGCAACAAGAGAACAAACCGTTAAGACATAATTGCAAGACAACATTTAAGACAAACGTCAAACACTACCGTCCTATAAAGATTTAGGTAGATGTCATCATAGTGTCCACAATCTGTCCGGCCATCGCACAATCAAAGAGGAAAGTATAGTGGCGAACGGCAAATGGATCAACCACTAAACATGCAATGTGTTGCAAATTTATAGGGCCATAATCTCTTTTGATAAACCTTTTAAACAAGTTTACTATAAACAGTATGAAAGTGATAATGAAAAAAGGATCTCACTAAGTTTGTAAATCAAATCGCCATAGAAGTCAGGCTGTGTTTTACAACAATTATAATACATGTTTGGTCAGCATGTCGGTCGCCATGCAACATAAAGAGCACTCAATGATTTCCGACGTGTCACGGTGTATGATTGTCCCCACATAGCACAGTTTAGAAATTAAAATAATGCAGTAAATGTTTAACCAAAAACTGAACAAAAAATATTTACAATGTACATAATTTATCATTTAACCATAATTATTTAAATCAATCATCCAAACGTCTTAATTTATGAATAATGGAATAGGAGAGAAAATCATCGTATGCATTGAAAAGGGGAGGTAAAACCTGTTTTATTAGTGAAATTTCTCCAAATAGGATTATATTGCTTTTTATAACTTTTCTTTATCTTTCGTCAATGCACTATTGAAGGCATGTATACTGAAAGGAAAAATAAACGCAACTCGGGAATTTCCGCTTTGTATTGTATATACTATATGCTGCTGTTAATCGAATGGTACATGGCTACGTAATACCTTTCCTATAAGAAAAAAGACTAAAACAACATGTAACACAGCCAATAGTATTCCTTCAAAGTTTTCTTATTGACAGAGTACTCGTTTGGCTCAAGCATGTGAGCAAACATAGGATGCACAATTTTGCAAACTCTTTACGTTAAATACAGAACTGAAATGGTTCATATTTTCAAAGAGGAACTTCAACGTTTATAAGTTTCTTGTTACAAAGTATACTGTTTTTTAAAATGTCTACAACAACACAGTTGTGTCCTTTCTCTAACTTACTGCAACTTTTTTTACAAAACGTCTTGGGATTTCTTTGGAATATTATTTGGAATTAAGTATGCAGTATATACAATATATATCGGAAATTTCCGAGTTGCGTTTCTTTTTCCTTTCAGTATATGTGGAAGTAAGTGTGCAGCATAATTATACAATATATAGCGGAAATTCCCGAGTTGCGTTTCTTTTTCCTTTCAGTATATGTGGAATTAAATGTGCGGTATAATTATACAATATATAGCGGAAATTCCCAAGCTGCGTTTCTTTTTCCTTTCAGTATATATATAAAATAGTTGGACTAAATAAAGGACGTGCACTTAGTCAATACAGGTAATCTTACAATCTGAAATAGTTGTTCACATGTAATATACACTACATGCATGGTTGTTTACGACTGTTAAGTGTCTATATTTTCAGAAAGTGCATATCATAGGCATAGGGGCCAGGGGCCCCCAATGATCAGAGAGGGGGGGACAGAGATTTTTTAATTGTGAAATATATTTATCGTTAGCCTCCCATGCACCCCCCCCCCCCCCCCGCCCCCACGTTCCAATAATTGAAACGTTCCAAACCCCATGCATATGTACATAAAACAAATAGAATGAATGAATGAATGGTGTTTTAAGGCATGTCGACACATAAATGGATCATATTGTGCGCAAACCCCGATGAATCATGAAAGAATGAAGTAGTAATTAAAAATAATGTAAACGTATAAAGATAAAACTA
The DNA here is from genome assembly GCA_037043455.1 of Cyrtodaria siliqua. Taxonomy (NCBI): domain Eukaryota; kingdom Metazoa; phylum Mollusca; class Bivalvia; order Adapedonta; family Hiatellidae; genus Cyrtodaria; species Cyrtodaria siliqua. The sequence goes on along the minus strand of JAWPHD010003311.1, from coordinate 22,896 downwards.
TCTACAAATAAGGGATGATATGGTAGCAATATAAACTATGTATATATGTAAATCAACAAATGCCCGTCAACGGGCTTGTTAACAAGGTAATATATATAGGCAAATATTATATTGATTTGCCACCAAATAATAATTTGAAGACAAAAATGGCTAGCGCTGAGTAAATATTTAGTTCCCATATAATGTTGTATGTCTTGGTGTAATTGAGCGTGGATAACGTTTTTTTTGTGTTTTTTTGCGTGTCAAAAGTTTTGTGAAAAAGTTTGCCCCCCACCCCAATAATTGAAACATACTTTTTTTTAATTGTCAAATACATTTTTATAAAAGTTTGCCCCCCACCCCCCGCCACACCACCAATAATTGAAACGTTCCTACGCCCATGCATATGTACATAAAACAAATGGAAAGATACTAGATAGCAAACAACTTTCTCAATTAGGAGATAAAGACAAATGTTTAAACAGTTGACGAAGTGTTCGGTCGCCTTATAACTACGTCAGCGAATCAAGAGCATATAATTAAACTGTATTTACTTTTCTACTGCACATGCCTGCAACAAACTATAGCGACTGGTTGTACTTCAATTCACAGTGAACAATATACACTTTTGAGGCGGAGCTAAAACAAGCAAGGTGGATTTTATTCGTCTGAGAAACTTGTTTTGTTTGAATCTAGTAACGCCTTCTTGACGTTCTCGTGATAATTGTCTTAAGTTAGCGAGTAGTTATTCTGGCTTCACGCATTTTCAACAATATTATTGTTGTTCATACCCCGTAGAACGATCTAAATACCGAATTCAATCCTTAAAGCTACAGACTCTCTATATAAATCGATTTCTTCTTTGTAGGCTGTCTTTATTTGTAACTTCATGTTCGCTCATGTCGAAATCGGGTATTTAAGCGAGAAAATATAACGTAGGACATCATTTATTGTATAGACATCGACCAGTGCACATCGTACCTGTACACAGGTAACATTATGATTTACAGAAGAAAAAATATATTTGCCTCTTTCGGGACTCGAACACACGACCTTCTGATTTCAAGTCAGGTGCTCTATCACTGAGCTATAACGCTGCTTGCGAAAATGGTATATAAACTACAACTTATTATGAGGCAAAATAACTTAACATATATTTGAACGCAAATCAAGATGAATCCATAAATATATAGACCATCTTGTTGGACGTGTAAATTAGCATTGCCTGGTGTAATACTATATGTTATCAATATGAAACCAATATTCCGCCTCAAAACAACCATATATCGACTTGTTATTTAGCGCATGATGAGTTTGTTTGTGTGCTAGTTATAACGTAATGCCTATTTAGTATTAATAATGCTAAAACAAACCAATAAATAGCCTTGGTCTAGTGGTTAAATGTACGGCCTTCAAAACTTAAAAGCGCAACGGCAGTGGCGCAAAAGTTGGGTGTCGTTCTTCAGGGCTGCAAAGCAAAGAAAATAGCCAAAAAATAGGGGGAAAGAAATGGAGAGAAAAGCGGAGGAAAGAGGGAGGAGAGGGGAAGAGAGAGAAGAGGAGTTTGTTAATGAATTGTGAGAAAATGGACAAGGGTGGGATTCAGACGGGGGTGCACGCAGTTGGGTGTCGTTCTTCAGGGCTGCAAAGCAAAGAAAATAGGGTGAAAGAAAGGGAGAGAAAAGCGGAGGAATGAGGGAGGAGAGGGGAAGAGAGAGAAGAGGAGTTTGTTAATGATTTGTGAGAAAGGGACAATGGTGGGATTCAGACGGAGGTGCACGCAGTTGGGTGTCGTTCTTCAGGGCTGCAAATCAAAGAAAATAGGGGGAAAAGAAAGGGAGAGAAAAGCGGAGGGAGGAGAGGGGAAGAGATAGAAGAGGAATTTGTTAATGCATTGTCAGAAAAAGGACAAGGTGGGATTCAGACGGGGGTGCACCCGCCCCACAACTACGGTAAAATCTGAAAGTTATATAACTATGTTGTTATGATGAGTTTTTTAGTTTGTTTTCTATGAGGTTTTTAACAGTTTTTCTACAAAGATGCACCCACTCCCCACTAAAACTGAAGTCATGAAAATACACGTGAAATGGCGTTTTAATTTGGAAACAAGGGTGGGAGGGATTCACTTACCCCCTCCCCCCACCCCCCTCTATACTCTGAAAAGTTACATGTAAATTCTTATGTAAACATACTTTTTTATATACTTTTGTTTGGTTGTTACATGTACCCCCCACCCAACCCCTATAATCTGAAAAGTTACATGTAATAATCTGTTAAGATCCTATTATTGCTGTATACATGGTATAAGTAAAGTTGCTATAAAACAGGGTGTTACTGTAACCTCGGTAAAATGTAGTGTTCTTTCTTATACAAGGTTTGTCGATCTGCCGATTTTGCGTCCGGTAACCGGACGCATTCCCCCCTCCAAACAATATGTTTTTTTCCCCCATTTCAGACTCAAAATTACCCCCTGAAAAAAATAAAAAATAAAAAAATAAAAATTATAAAAAACAACTTCTGGTACGTAAAATATTGAGTATGAACTGTAGTTATTACAATTAAATATGACAATGATTATAATTAAAATTATGACCACAAAATAATTCCCTCTTTCCTGTAAAAGCACGCTAAAATTCCCCCACCAAGGGTATGGGTCGCAGTCCCCCAAAACAGATTGACGGCCCTGTATACTGCTGTTGCTGTGTGTTGTTAATGTTGCTGTTAAGTGTGTTGGTAATAAGTTATCACTAAAAAGAAAGCTCATCTGTATTAATTTTGTAATTTTACTGCAGAGCCTGATTTGGTACACCAATAAAAACAATATAATATTGATTTGAATGGTTTAGAAACGTTAAGCAGAACATACGGAAAAAGTAAAGACTACATCTGAAGGACATATGTATTGACATTGGTACTAGTAACAGAAAAAATAGTTTTCATACCTTTTTGTTTATTAAAGTTTTGGTTACACTAAAAAATAGATATAAAGGTCGAACAGGAAATTTAGCTTTTATAGAGCAAAAAAGACAAACATGAATGGCAATGATAATAAGTAATAAAGGCATATGATGCCACAAACACAAAAAAAGTGAATTTGGTTCAATAAAAACAATGCATTATTGTTTTAAAGGTTCAGAAACGTTAAGTAGAACATACGGAAGAAGCACAAACTACATCTGAGGTGTATTTGAAGTTACATGTGTATACTATATTGGTAGTTTATACAGAAAATATAGTATTCCATAAAACATTTTTCAGCACTGAACTCCGAATTATGTGTATAAAACCTGTCAAAATAATTAAATACTGGTTTTAAAGGGACACACAGCAATCTTCATTTTTGTTTTGCTGAAATTTGTGGCGTCCCCTTAGTTTTTCTGCATAACTTGCATATTTACAATCATTAATATTAATTATTAGAATAGTTTAAATCAAATTGTTTTTACACATTACTAACTTTCATTTATATTGAACCAATAGTATATATACAAAAAAGATAGAAATATCATTTTTTATTTAATTATATACAAGCAGTTTTAAAATCAAAATGAAGCATGATTAAAAATTGTACTGCTACTTGAATAAAAATCAAGATTACCATGTATCCCTTTAAGGGTTCACAAACTTTGAGTAGAACATATATGGAAGTACAGTCTACATGTGAAGTGCATTTGTAATTTCATGTATTTTGGTAATTACAGAAAATACAGTTTTTTTTTGTGAATTTCTTTTTTATTACTTTGATATACCCTTAATTTTGTGTATAAAGCAGTTTAACCTAGAACATAATGGTATGACGTAAGCAATTACTTAATTGTTTGTCAAGTGACTACTAGTGTGTCAAAACATACTGTAACACGCAGAACTTTGCATATAGGCTCGCCCAATGGAACAGCCTGTAAACATAGCAGCCAGATTACCTTGACCTCCGAGATAATATATAGTGGCCCACAATAGCGTAAACAATGGGGTTATTGTTGTGTTAGAATCGAAATAATAAATACGTACCTGTATAAATAAACTAGTTAGTCGTTCGGATGCGAGTAATTAAACCACTCGTGCCTTAATTAAAACTAGTGTCTTTATTTTTGAACAAATGCAAGTTATGTGAAAAATGTTATGCTGCGAGTTTAAAAAAAAATCAAGATTGCTGTGTGTCCTTTTAAATACTTAACATCACATACATTAAGTTTAAACGTAAACGATACTGTGGAAACTCAATGAATACTGGATTTTCGTGTTATATTCAGTAATTCAGTGCATCAGGCCACTGGACCATGGAGGACCTTCATACATAAAGGATCTTAAAGAGGTTCTTATTCCATATATGATTATCTCACCATCTGCTTTTATAAGATTTTGAGACAATAGTCCTCAAAAATTAACATGTAGGCCATATCTGGATTCCTCAGTATTACTCAAGACTACATGTACTAGCATATTGAGAATTATCATAATGTTTGCAGACAGTAATTTTCAATTTATCACAAAAAAAAATCACAATTAATTCTCATAGCTACAACAAAACACTGCTGTCACACATTCCGTATAATAATAGTATCAAAGTGTTTCTTGAAAGCTCCTTTCATTATAGATGAAGATATTTTAGATGAAGGGCTTGGACAACAGAGTAATATCAATGGAATGCTGCTATTTATTCACAAAAAACGCAGAGACATTACACTGGTGACTGTCACCATTTCTTGTAGCCTCGGGTTGGTCAGTGGATAATGCCTTGCATCTAAGAGCTATGGACCTCTGTCCTGCCTATGTTTTCTCCTTGGTCCAGCTGCTGGGAAACTTCATCCTTCATCTGATTACCCTCTCAAGTTGCTAGCCCAATTTAATATAATATGATGTCTTAACAGGACGTAAAACCCTATTTTATTTCATTTACTTTCTGAGACAGTAATATTACAATTAAACATGGCCAAATATTGCATCACGAATTTCTCAGCTAGGCAGCATTTCGCGACATCACTCCAGTTACGCTTGTTTTACAATCAAATGTAGGGGCGGTACCCGTCCGTACACGAAAACTGCCCATAGCACCACATGGGGTCTTCCTCCACAAATGGAAGCTGGAAAGTTGCCATATATGACCTAAGCTGTTGGTGAGACCATAAAATCCGATTCAATTTTACAATCAAATGTAATATTACCACACTACTTGTTGACTCTCTTTTGATATACATTTAACAGTTCATAGGTAATCCACAATGTTACTCAACAGTTCATAGGTAATCCACAATGTTACTCAACAGTTCATAGGTAATCCACACTGTTACTCAACAGTTCGCAAGTAATCCACAATGTTACTCAGCAGTTCACAGGTAATCCACAAAGTTACTCAACAGTTCGCAAGTAATCCACAAAGTTACTCAGCAGTCCACAGGTAATACACAAAGTTACTCAACAGTTCGCAAGTACAGTACAGCTCACGCGAAACCCACACTTTACTCGATTCGCCGAGTTTGGTTGTATAGAGTTCCGCGCGTATCTACGCGGTGTCAGTGTTTGTACTCCGGGAATTCATGCGGCGAAAGTACGCCATTGTCGAGTCACTCACACTCCGAGTTACTCCGTGTAGAATCTAATTAACCATGAGTTCATACCTGTGGTGATTTATTATTGGGAAAAAATCTGAATTTTCCTACAACTTTTCAACTTGTCTGATATCGCACTTGTAAAAGGAATCAATCACCAGAAAAAGTACAAACAATAAGACGCTGAGTGCATCTTTTATGTGCAAAGTTGACACGACTGATAAATACAATGAATAAATTTCGAAACAAATATGTATTTCAAGTTTGTAATGCATTTAATCACAAGTTTTGTTCGTTTTTGTTGTCTGAAAGTCACAGTTTTCCTACCGACATTTAACCCATAATCCTTGGCCGTGTATGTATCTTTTAACAAGGCGGCACTAATAACGGGTTTATGACTCGGAATTCTTTACCATTTTTTCTGATTATTTCAAACCAAAGAACCCATCGATGTAATAATAAACAGCAGAATAGTATACAGTTATCACATGTGTGTTATGGGAACAGTCAAAACTGTTTTCCCGAGGTGGAGGGGATGGCAGTGTGAACTGTTTCCCGAGGCCGATAGGCCGAGGGAAACAGTTCACACTGACATCCCCCGACACCAAGGGAAAACATTTTTGACTGTTCCCCAAACACACATGTGATAACTGTTTTATTACCTGATTAATGTTACTGTACGAAACAGTGAAAATGAAAATTTGTTTTATAATGATAATAAAAACTAATTCAGATGTACATAGAACCGCCACGACGTCAGACACACTTTAGCGCCAAAACGTCATAAAATAGGTGACGTCGTAACGTCGCCACGTGAGGGAAACAGTCGAAACTAAAGCCCGGTAACAGTTCGGTTTCACCGGGAACAGTATTTTCCTTAGTGAATTAGCAAGAAATGACGACATAGCATTTATATAGGAGATCAGGTAATAATAACATTTGTAGCAATTAAAAAGATAATCACAATTTAGAGTATAATAATTACTAATTGAATTTTATGTTCATTCGCTGCGAAGCCGGTAATAGGAATCGCCATATAACTGTCGTGACCCAGTATACATAATCCGGGCATTCAAATTTTCCCACGTCCGCTTTTCCAAAACAAAACAAAAGTCTTCTGCTTTGATTTTTTCAAGTTATTGAATAATTATGCATTAAAATGACTGCAATTAGACAAAAGTTGCATCTTTTACCTGTGCAGTTTTTACTCAGCGAACTCTGAGTTTGTCTACGCGGAGTATCGTGGCGTACTTTCGTGGCGTATGTACGCCGAGAAGCTTTTCCGACTCCGCATAGTTTTATGATTGAATCTCTGCGTAATTACGCGATTTGCAAATTCCTCACTCGCCGTGAGAGAGTGAAGTTTGGGTTTCGCGTGAGCTGTACTGTAATACACAATGTTACTCAACAGTTCACAAGTAATCCACAAAGTTACTCAGCAGTTGACAGGTAATCCACAATGTTACTCAACAGTTCGCAAGTCATCCACAAAGTTACTCAGCAGTTCACAAGTAATCCACAATGTTACTCAACAGTTCACAAGTAATCCACAATGTTACTCAATAGTTCGCAAGTTATCCACAAAGTTACTCAGCCGTTCATAGGTAATCCACAAAGTTACTCAACAGTTCGCAAGTAATACACAAAGTTACTCAGCATTTCACAAGTAATCCACAATGTTACTCAGCAGTTCACAAGTAATCCACAATGTTACTCAACAGTTCGCAAGTAATCCACAAAGTTACTCAGCAGTTCACATGTAATCCACAAAGTTACTCAACAGTTCGCAAGTAATACACAATGTTACTCAACAGTTCACAAGTAATCCACAAAGTTACTCAGCAGTTCACAAGTAATCCACAATGTTACTCAACAGTTCACAGGTAATCCACACAATTACTCAGCAGTTCACAGGTAATCCACAATGTTACTCAACAGTTCGCAAGTAATCCACAATGTTACTCAACAGTTCGCAAGTAATCCACAGTGTTACTCAGCAGTTCACAGGTAATCGACAATGTTACTCAACAGTTCACAGGTAATACACAATGTTACTCAGAAGTTCACAGGTAATCCACAATGTTACTCAGCAGTTCACAGGTAATCCAAATAATTACTCAGCTGTTCACATGTAATCCACAACGTTACTCAGCAGTTCATAGGTAATTCACAGTGTTACACATGGCATAATACTAATACTTGTGCACTATAACATTAAATATTTCTTTTTCTTTTTCCCGTAACCCTTGGCTCTCAAAGCGACACGCCATTCTTCATGAGTTGTGGTTGCTGTAGCTGGGCAGAACCAGTTCCCAAAGTACTGCTTATGGGAATTAGGCTTATACTTTTGTAGCAGCCATGTTTAATCGATTAATGATCGATCATCGGTCGGTTAAATATTCATGATGATCGATCATGAATTTTCAGCCGATTCCCAACACTAGTTTCTTTCCCTCTTTCTGGAGCATGTGTTTATCGTTAACAGGCACTGACAATATAAGAGATTATAAAAACATTTTTCAATTCAGAGATCAAATGTTTATTCCCATGTCCATGTATATTTCTATATATATTATTTCCCTCTTTCTGGAGCATGTGTTTATCGTTTACAGGCACTGATAATATAAGATTATAACAAGAGGTCAATGACCTTGAAGCTCTTAGACAGATATGTTTTTGATAGCTACAGTACAGCTCACGCGAAGCCCACAAGTTACTCTTTCACGCCGAGGAATCAGCTACGTTAAAAGTTCTCGGCGTAATTTTCGAAACTGCACAGGTAAAAGGTGCAACTGTTTCTAATTGCAGTCATTTAAATGCATAATTATTCAATAACTTTTAAATAGAAAAAATCAAAGCAGAATTGAATTGGGGTTTTACGGCGCACCAACACAAGAAAGGTTATATGGCACCAAAATGTAAAGGATTGACGTCAGAAAATATTGATTGTCATTGATTTGTCTTCTTTATAAATTATTATATAAAAACAACAGATAAGTAGTTATCAACGTAACATAATCGAACGAAAAAGTTTATTTAAAGAATGCTTATTAACCGTAATAATTGAATTGAGGTTTTAAGGCGAACCAACGCATGAAAGGTTATATGGCCCTAACGGGAATGAACATGCCAGGCTCATCCTCTATTTACATCAAGATACAATATGGATAATGTGCCTAGAAGCTTGTAACCTGCAGAAATCGAAGCAGAAGACAATTTTACTTTTGTTTTGGAAAATCGGATGTGGTAAAATTCGAATGCACGGATTATGTATACTGGGTCATGACAGTTATATGGCGGTTACCGGCTTCGCGGAGAATGAACATAATTTAACTCAGTAATTATTATACTGGAAATGATATTTTTAAATAATCGTTATTTGTAACACATTTTTACTATTCTGCTGTTTATTATTGATACATCGATGGGTTCTGTAGTCCGAAAAGAAATTCAGAGTCATAAACCCATTGTTAGTGACGCCGTGTTAAAAGGTATATACCTGGCCAAAGATTATGGGTATTTATGACGCTAGAAGAAGAAATAACTTTCGGACAACAGAAACGAACAAAACTTGTGATTATTTTAAAATGCATTAAAATAATGAAATACGTATTTGTTTCGAAATTTATTCATTGTATTTATCAGTCGTGTCAACTTTGCACAGACAAGATGCACTCGGCGTCTCATTGTTTGTCCTTTTCTGGCGATTGGCTTTTTCAAGTGCGCTGTCAACTTCCCCCGAAAAGCTGTCGGAAAATTTACATTTTTTCCCCAATAATAAACCACCACAGGTGTGCACTCATGGTTAATTGGATTCGACGCGGAGTAACTCGGAGTGTCATCATAACGAGTGACTCGACAATGGCGTACTTACGCCGCCTGGATTCGCCGCGTCTAAACACTGACTCAGCGTAGATTCGCGCTGCACTTAATATAAAAAGTCCCACATCAATCACTTATAGTTTTCAAGAAGTAGTCGCTACAAATTTGTTTTTCAAAAAAATACATATTTAGCCGTGGCAGCCATCTTGAATTTTGCTAGGATCAACTAGTTATCAAGAGCAACATTCCTGTGAAGTTTCATGAAAATCCGTCGAGTAGTTTCAGAGGAGTAGACGCCACAAAAAAATTTTACAGACGAACAATGCACCATGGCATACGCTCTGCTGATCAAGCTAAAAATCGGACACTTATCAGTCCCACTTCCGACAATCGCAGACTACTAGTCAAAAACTAGTTGGAAAAAAGGCTACTATGGTTACCATAAAACTCTCTTGCATTCGAGTTGAGCACATATAATAAGATGTTCTGAGGCGTGGCTCTGGGTCACTCGAGGTCAAACACATCATTTGGCTAACTATTGAAGCCAGGACGTGGCAAACATATTCTGCCCCACACCTACCCCACTCTCAAATCGGAGCCCGAGGGGCATGCCCTTTTTTCACACAGGTGGGGAGGCAAAACATGTACATGAAGGGTTATAAAAACCAGTCCAGAACCCCCGCACCTCCGAACCCCTTACGGAAATTAAAAATATGTATAACTGAAGGTTTAGATACCCCTCTTTTCCATATACATTCATAGGCACAGCTGAGGGCTGGTGTGGCGCAGTCGGTAGCGCGGCGGATTTGTAACCGGAGGCCCCGGGTTCAATCCTCCGTGGTGCCACTAAGTTCCGTGTTCTTGGGCAAGACACTTTTCCTTAGCCTCGTCCGTCGGATGGGTACGTAAACCGGGCGGTCCCGTGTATCGGTCTATCCTCCGAGCACGTTAAAGAATAGGAATCTATTCGATAATAAGAGTAGGGCAGGTTCCCGGGTTCCTATGTATCCTTCCCCTCTCTCTGGGGCGGCTCTAAATAACCTGTACTTTGTTGATGAGCCGTTAAAAAACTTTCAATTCAATTCATAATCATCGGCACGGCTACATGTATCCCAATACATTTGAAAACGTATAACGTTACCGTACAACTTAGTAAAACTGTTGAGTAAATCCAAGAGCTCTGTGAGGCGTCACCTAAATACAGTACTGCTCTCCGAAGTCCCCGCCGATAAATAAAGTGTGTGTCTAAAACACAAATTGAAATATCTCCAATCTGAATCTGCCACTTCTAACTCCAAGATCTCAGTGCCATGTCCACCTATTGAGGTGTCACCTCGACACGTAAAGCACAATCGATAAAGCACTTGCCTTCGAAGTATATCGTCTAGATACGAAAGATGTGGTTTCCTTCCAAAAATAACAAGATATTACAATAAAACTATCTGTAAAATATCACTCTTTCAAATTGTGAAGATTGTTGTTGGTTGTTCCCAGCGCTCTGATTGGTCAATTCTTGGTCAAATCTTGGTTGTTCGCAGCGCTCTGATTGGTCAATTCTTGGTCAATCTTGGTTGGTCCCACCGCTCTGATTGGTCAATTCTTGGTTGAAACTTGGCATGAAAAACTGCCGTCTTTGAGCGCAAATCCCGTTCCGGGAAAGTACTTTTTTTATCACATATATTCTGAAGCCGTATATTTATCGATGTTACCTGTACGAAGGCTAAATAAAAATGTGATATTTTACGCATCGATTTCTGCCTTATATACCAACTTTTGGGGTGTTCGTCGATTTGAAACTATTTCACACGTGACTCATTCATATTCATGAGTTAATACCAGTTAATATAGGGGGTCTGTAGCTTTAAGCGCAAGTTGTGTGAAATACATAGTTTCCATACATCGTGTGTGAACGTACGTGCTTTAACGTTGTGACCCATGAACAGTGCCAGTTTGTATATAGGGTAAATTGGTATATTTAGAGTACATGTATATGCCAATAATGTTTAAAAAGGTCAAATGTCGTTGATTCTTTCAATTGTTGCCTGCGGCGATGGTGGCGAATGTGGCGGTGGATATGGCAGTGATGGTGGCGAATGTGGCGGTGGATGTGGCGGTAAAAATGGCGGCGATGGTGGCGAATGTGACGGTGAATGTGGCGGTGGATATGGCGGCGTAGGTGGCAAATGTGGCGGTGAATATGGCGGCGATGGTGGCGAATGTGGCGGTGGATGTGGCGGTGGATATGGCGGCGATGGTGGCGAATGTGGCGGTGAATGTGGCGGTGGATATGGCGGCGATGGTGGCGAATGTGGAGGTGGATATGGCGGCGATGGTGGCGAATGTGGCGGTGGATATGGCGGCGATGGTGTCTAACATGGCGACTAACGTGCCGATAACGTCTAACATGGCGACGAGCATGCCGATGACGTCTAACATGGCGGCGAGCATGACGATAAAGTCGACTATGTCGGCGAACATGACGGCGACTATGGCGGCGACAATGACGACGCCTCAAAGATACCGCTTGTTTTCTGAAAAATAGAATGTTTTTAACTGTTGTTTTTTATCTGTGACTATCTTCCGCGGTTCCAGTTAGGGCCGTAGCCGTCGCTCCAGTATCGGGTTTTCGCACTGAAAAATGGATTTTTAATAATAACAAATTAATTAATTATTGCAAATGTTGCGCATTTATCTTTCTTTAAATTCTGGATCCATCCGATCCTGATATTGGTCAGTAATTAGTAACGAATTAGATACAAACGTACGACTCTACAGTATTTTAACATGACTATATAAACAAGTATATACAGATTAAGTCGTAAGATATTAACTAATGACTGTGTACACATCGAGGAGAGGTTTGTGTGTGAGGAATAAGCTTCAAAGAACGCACCACCATGCACACAAGCGAGATCAAAACTGTTTTCAATCGTATGGTTACACAGTGTGTCGTTTATATATTTAATCAAAGCCCATTGGGACGGTGGCGTTTTATATTTGTCTATGATCTTTCTTGTCGTGCCCTTAATTGTTTATTTGCTTGTTGCTCTGGCTTCTGCCAAGTCTGTGAGTACCTTCATTGTGGCTTTCTAGGCTATTGCTTTTTTTGTATTATATTTACACGAGCATATTTGTGTTTTACTTATATTGCCTATTGATGCTGCCTTGTTGGTTAGAGATTAGATTATGGCGGGGATTTCTTTATTTACACTGTCCTGTTTTAATTGGATGGCAGTAGGATAAATTTGAGGTTTGGTGCACCCTAAAACCGGTTTAAACCCCCAGTGACCTACTTTGCCACTGACCGTTCCAAGGCGGTAGCCCTATTGTCAACCCTTTTGTGTTTGTGATGTCGTTTGCTTTTATTTTATACTTTTGCCTTCTTGTTTGTCTGTTTGCATGTTTGTTTCTGTGTTTTGTGGTTGACTGTCCTCCATGAATGCTACTTTCCCTGTCCGATCTTTTTATATTTTTTTCATTACATATACAGTGATGATTTCAATCCAATCGTATTCTAGATAACCGGAAAAAGTGTTACAGACTTATACACTATAATTCAACACATCCATATGTGTTCCTCACCCGGTTGCAAGTCCATTTGATCGTTAAACTCAATAATGGCCAGCTCATCGTCTTCGCCGCCTGACAAAGTTGCGTCATCGTTAGATGTGTTGTCAATTACTGATTCCTGGTCTTCTTCTTCGACATCTGAACATATCATTTTTAATAATAAAGTACTATTATTAAAATAATATAATTGAAACAGTAACTCTCATCACCAGTGACGGATTGCAGATATATTTATACTCAAAGTACATCAAAATAAAAATAAAAATATGTTGAGGGTTGGAGACTGTCTATATCTTGAACGTCAAAAGACTGGATATAGGTAATGTTTAGTTCATGCTAAATGTGGAACACCATATTTTCAAACGGTTGACAATTGGCACTTCTGTGGAAACAGACAGGTGTAAATACGTCGTTCTGATGGTGAGACCAATGTGTAGATAGTTTGTATTGTTTATCCACGTTAAGACACGTTATGGCAGAGAAAAAAGCTGAACTATAACTCACCCGCTTCATGTTCTTCACCAGGCAACACATCATATTCATCGTTCGAGTCCACCATGTCGATCTCATCGTCTTTACCACCAGGTAACGTTATGGCATTGTCAGTGTCATCATCAAGCACGGAATCCAGATCAGCTTCTTTAAATTCTAGAAAAAACACAAAAAATACACACATACACAATGAAATAATAGAAAAACAACACTATTTACATTGGGTTAAAACAGTCTATATGTTCAACGTCAAAGACTTCGAGTTGACTGAATATATGTGTTCTATATGTTTATTTAATGCTAAAAGAGGTGAACCATATTTGCAAGCGGCTGACAATTGGCAGTTCTATGGAAACATACAGGTTAAAATACGTCGTTCTGATGGCGAGACCAATGCGAATACATTTCATATGGTTTATTCATGTTAAGACACGTTATGGCAGAGATAAAAGCTGAAATTTTACTCACCCGCTTCATGTTCATCACCAGGCAACACATCATATTCATCGTTCGAGTCCACCATGTCGATCTCATCGTCTTTAGCCCCAGGTAACGTTATGGTATAGTCTCCGAAATCTAAACATTAAATCATTTTAATAATAAATCACTATTTAAAATGGATTGAAACAGTATGCAATGCCTGTGTTATCACCAGTGACTTACTGCATACATCTTCTTCAATGATAATATTGTAAATGAACTCTTGTATTTTTGTTATAAAACATCATCAACGTCATCCCCATCGAATGAATGCATGTTTGCTACTGGTACTGTTGATTTCATGCAGCAAATAATTGACCTTACCTGAAAGAAATTAGTATTATTTGTCGTCTTGTCTATGATATTAATTGTATTAGACTAGTATGCAACACAAATTATTGCAGAAATAAGAACTGGAAAGCAACTCACTTGTTTCGTGGTCATCATCCGGCAGCAAGACCAGTTTATCCATAAACTGCAACATGGCAATCTCACCATCTCCGATGCCAGATAATGTTTTGTCAGCGAGATAATGTTTTGTCAGCGTCACTTTCACCACCAGTCAACGAATCCATTTCTCCGTCGGAATCTAAAAATAAAACATTTCAATAGCAAATAAACTGGTGTCTTTTATGGACTGGAGACTGAACATTTCATCTGTATCATTACCAAAGACGAAATTCCGATCTTCTTGTTTGAGCTTTGAAATTGAGTAATACTATTTCAATAAAATTGATTTTTTATATGTGGATTGTGACACTGTACCTCGTCAACCGTTGACTGAATGAACGTATTTACATGCTGCTTGCATGCTACACATGGTTGACTATATTTGTTAAAATAATCGGCAATCTGCACTCTTCTTCGAGCTATCTATGATTGCGTTATTTTAGTGAAGCAAATTGTGTGTGCCTTTCACATAGTTAATATAAAAGCTGATATCGCATACCTACGAGCTGATATGCCAGACAACATTTTCATGTTCAACTTTCAGCAGCAAACTCAGTTCATATCAAGCTCATCGTCTTCCCAGCCAGGTAATATTATTTTGTAGTCGTCCGTGCTATCGCTAGTCACTGGACCTCAATCTCATTTTGCAAACGTAAACCAGATGTGGTCAACAACAATCGCTTGAATGTATTTATTTTACATGTGTATTTCATGCTACACTGTGGTGCAGCGCTGCCATATTTGGGTAACAACGGTTGAATAAAGCACATGTCTCTATGCTATCTATGAACATAAACATTATTCGCGAGTACATACTTTCCAGTCACGAGGTAAACTGAGTTTGCACACCGAGTAAATATACCAACTAATGTACCGTAGTAAGAAGATCAGAAGGTTACGTACTTTGTTCACGTTCCTTATTCGACAGCGAAACCATTATATCAATTAGGTCCACCACATCGACTTCGTCGTCTTTGCTACCAGGTAATGTAATCGTACACAATGTAATGTAATTGTGAATACACATATTCACAATTAAAAATTGAACATGTGTATACAAATGACAAAATTTAAACATAAAAATGCAACATTTAATTATGATAAAAACTGTTTATATAACAAAAACTTGCATATGCAACGATTTTTTCTTTTTTTTTTGTACATGAGAGTCTTCAGATTTTAGTAAGAAATGTTAAAAAATGAAAACATATTACCATCAGCATGCGCTTTGATCAGTTCATAGAACTCTCCATTGGTCAGACACGCTACCTTGGTAACGATGCCCGCCACAGCGAGCAGATACAAAACCGCGACAGATGTTCGCATGGTGATGGATCCGTCAGCAACTGAATACGTAACATATTGCAACTTACTTAATGTCGATGTATCAAGGAAGACATATATGAAGAGTCAAGATCCTCAGATAAAGATCTGAAATCATTCAAACCAGGAGGTACTTCAAACTATTTTAATCAGTAATGTATATTATCGATATTGTATACTTGAGATTATTAAATATTTATGTATGCATGTTATAGATATTGTTTGGTTAATAATTATATATAAAATCAGCATTAGGAAAATCAAAGTGTTCATAATAAATATTAATTTGTGTATGATATATTTCTAAAATATAGGGAACACATTTTAAAAAAAGCAACGCACATTTAAAATAAAAAAAGTTATATATTCCTAAGAAAACAATCAACAAATGTAAGTATAAAAAGCGAAAAAAAGCGAAAAAAAAGTTAAGTG
Source organism: Cyrtodaria siliqua (assembly GCA_037043455.1). NCBI lineage: Eukaryota > Metazoa > Mollusca > Bivalvia > Adapedonta > Hiatellidae > Cyrtodaria > Cyrtodaria siliqua. Next base: position 6,802 of record JAWPHD010003311.1, on the reverse strand, counting down.
TTACATGTATACACAAATAACATCATGCTTCAAAAGTTTATATATTTTTCTGACTATATTTCATTCTAGTAAACCTATTTGACCTTTTAGAAAATGTTATGGTTTGGTTTAAACATATTCTATTGCAACATTTGCATTAGTTTGCAATAGGGTTGGGCCACAAGTTATACAAGTTTGTTTACAAAATAAATAGTATGGCAGTTTTACAATCATAAAACATTTTAAACGAAAAATATAGGAAATGCATTACTGAAGTTAACAGATATATGTAAAGAGAAAGGAAGAAGAGGAATAGGACAGACAGTTAGAGACGTCTCGTCTCAAATGTGAACATAATGAGTTTCATCGAAAACGCCTGCTCTCTTTAATATATTGTTGCACTGCTATAAACACAAGCTCATTATGAACATGTTATGTGTTGACACACTGAAATCAAGTATAGTTTCTGTATGTTGATATAGACCACGGCGAGATGTATTAGTTTAGCCGCTATAGCTTTTTCATACTTAGGGCTTAAATGTCTGCCTGAAAGATAATAATTAACTTGAATGCTGCTTTCCCTGTCCGATATTTTTATCTGTCTTCATGTATAACTCAGCAGTAAAGAAACAAATCTGTGTATTGTTTCGCTCCAAAACCCACGCATGTTTTAAATTTTAGAGTTATAAATACACTTTTCTCAAAAACACGTATGGTTACATATGATTTTTATTTAATTATCTTCAAGTACACTATATTTACTAACAACACAGAAGTTTTGAAAAAATAAATTGTTTATAGGAAAGACTTTTCCCCTGGACATGTGTCTTTTTCCCACCAAAATGTGTCATTTTTTCCCGAGAATCTGCAAGGCAATAAATGTAATATTCCACTTTATTTCAACATATACCACGTATGTTTCTTCATATGCACGTATAATAAGATCATATTTATTGAGCTCAAATGAAGTTAATGTACTTCGATTCGATTTGTATTACTAAGCTGGTGACTATGTCATTTATTTGTTTAAAGCTAAAACATTCTTAGGATAGACCGTTCTAACTATGTACCAAATCTTAAAAAATGCTATTCATAGGAAAAAATATGAAGAAACTGTATGAAGAAATATAAAAAGATCGGATAGGGAAAGTAGCATTCAAGAAAGACCGTCAACACAAAACACAGAAACAAACACGCAAACAGACAAACAAGAAGGCAAAAAGTAATAATAAATGCAAACGATATCACAAACACAAAATAGTTCACAAAAGGACTACCGCCTTGAAATGACCTTAACTTTATATCTGTATTTTTTTATAAATGCATGAAATATTGTTTTGAACAAACAAAATGGAAACTCGTGTTCTGTATAGCATATATTCGATATTATCGTAATAGCTGGTACAGATCAACATCAGATAATGGCTACTGCTGACGAGGGGTGATCCAGAAATACGTAGACTTGTGCTATACATCTAACTATTAATAAAAATGCACTTAATTAAAGGAATATATTGATTTTATAAGCTCACCAAATGTATGTGCATTCCAGTAAAGTGTTAGCATTTTGTGACTATCCGACTAGAACATGTCAGGCCGGAGCGGGGCAGGTTACTTATATGTAATATCAGTACAGTCATACATACTATTTAAATCTGATTGTTACAATACAATTGTCTAAGAGTTGATAAGAAAATATTATTGCTATTAACTTTCCTGGTTGCTGTCAGACAAAAAGGAGCACGATCAGTTTGCACGATGAGACATCAAAACACTGAACGTATGTATGTGGTTAATGTCGTATCAATATTTCAATTATATCAGGAGGATGTCTAGCTGTGAGCTGTGAACACGATGGATGCTCAACTTGGTAAACGAGCCGTAGACTCACGACATGAAACACAACAGACACATTATTCTGACACCGTGCCGACCAATACTAGCAGTTCCATTTATATGCGACAAGCGAGGGTACCATGTGTATGAAGTTTATATGTGTGACCGGTTAGGGGTTGAACCTACGGCCTCCCGCATGTGAAGCGAACGCTTTATCTCTAATCGCCACCCCATTCATCTATTTAGATCACAAACCAAAGTCAGAGTATAAGGCTGTGTTTGTTAAATATAAAAATAAACAGTGTTGCTTGTGTGTTGGTATGGTGTTTTACGTCATGTTCAACACATGTCATGTTATATATGACGGTCGATTTGTTTGTGGTAGAGGCAGACAACACATTTTTCCTTAGAAGAACGAGTACTGTACACCCCCCGACATCCGTAAGAATTGACACTTCCTGAAAACGGCTTGTTTTGCCGTTTAATTTAGGAATTACACAAACAAGCACTAGAACAAAAAACTAAGTTCTGTAGTTTGATAAGTCATTATTTTCAAAACCTCATCATGAATGCTGTGGATCAAAGCATATACTAAGTATATAATATTTTGGCTTCCGGTAAAAACGAATTATATGTGCATCTCGTTTTCTTTCCCTTATCATATAGACAGCAAAACAGAAAATAATAAATTGCATATATAGAATAATTAGATCACCACCAATAGTACAAACACAATTAGTTTTGTTCATTACACAAGGGAGTTATCCCCCTTTTTCTTAAACCATGCATTTGTGTTAAAAACACATACAATCTACAAATATTACCTCAATTTTCCAAGACAACATTCTCTATACGTTGATTTCAAAAACAATGTTTACAGGTTGTATATGTAGCAGCTTTTGATTATCAAAAATCATCAAATTACTTCCCTTTAAGGTTTCCATAGCATCCATAAAATAGTTTTGATTGGAAAGATTTTAAACTGTTTACAGGAATATTTAGTTCTCAGTGAATGTGCATAAAAACATCGAACGTTGTTAAATTAAAGCGCTGTTAAAGCTGTCCTACGCTCTCAAAAACAGGCATATGAGAATACCAGCAAAAAAGGAGGTACTTCGTTTTTGGAGAGTATACATTTCATAGCAATACTTTCATTGCAATTAAACTGTTGCAGAATTGATTGTTTGGCATGAAGTACAGTCGGTGGTTATGTTATCTACATAGATGTGCCTTATGATGTAGAGTCACCATGTATCTCTAGGATGCAGTCCGGCTATAAACTACGTTATTACACTAAGTACATACGTCTTGTTTCTGATCACTTATCGAATATCCATTGTTAGAACAAACACTTGATTGTTATCTGGTCTACTCCGATATAATCTCAAATTACTTTGTTGAATGACCTTAACATTAAGTCTCCTCTATACGAACTGTGAAGGTTATTTATCAAAGCACGTAAAGTACCTTATGTCCTACGGTACTTTACATTGATACGTAGTATTTGTTAAATAGCATGCGTTATTTTGTTCCAATTAAATTGTAATGCAAACAATACTGCCAACAATACAGCAACATTCTCACTCCTGAGGGATCTGTACATTGCGTGAACAGGTTAGTATAGTACATAAAAGGAATGGTTAGATCAATGAAAAAAGCTTTGACGGTGTTTATTGTGTGTGGCTTATCATGAAACTCATAATTATTCTTATCTTTTCAGTTTCGTAAATTGTGTATTTTATTTCTAGTTATTCCATTTCATGTTCATAATTTTTGAAATTATGTATAAAATCATCAAAGTATCAAATTTGCGATAATACAATTACCCAAAGCAGTATGAGTGATTCGAAAGTCATATCGATATGCATGTGTCAAACAAACTTCAACTACTTAAACTAATGCACTTTGAAACTATCTGTAATGTTGGTACTGTACGCTACAAAGTAGATGGGATCACCGTACTAAACGTTATGATCTACACCAATAGCTGTAGTACGAAAGATAGCGCTAATGCGCTTGTATGATAGCGATCTGATTCCAATGCAGTACCCAGCGCTCTATGTGTACAGATTACACAGGAGTGTACACGGATTCCACAGGAGTGTATACGACCATTGTCCCCATTTATTAATTCCATGTCCTTGGAAATGAGTATAACATACGGCGAAAACATGAACAATTACCATTTTGCGTGTGTGATCTCTCAGTCTTTGCTTCCGAACTTATTCATGTTCTTGTTGTTTAAAGTACGTATTTTTTTGGTATGGCTGAGTTATGAAAAGGAGATATAAAAATCGAACTGGAAACTAGCATTCAAGGACGACAAAAAACACACAGAGAAACAAACAACAAGATGATTAAAATACAAAACAAGACATCACAAACACAAAAGGGTTGACAATATGGCTACCGCCACGGCACGGTGCATCCAGCATACAGTGAAAAAACAGAAAAGTTATTCATGATATTACTTTAAATCGTAAAACTTGTAAATTTCGATGATGATGTTTAATTCGAAGTGTTCATATGTGTGTTATAGAAATGCTATTTAAAAGTACTCTAACTTAAGAACAACCTGAAACAAAGTAGCACAGCTGTAAATAGATTTATTTGTTTTGTATAAACTGATGTTAGTTGACAATGAAATGAAAACGTTTCGCTCTGTGTGTGTGTTGTTATTCAGTATAGTTAGGGTTTTGTATCATCCACTGGTCGAAAAACAGAATCTCTAGAACTGTTAACATATGGCCCTAGACCTTTTGAACCTCGACTTGCATTTATTATTGCTTTTGCCTTCTTGTTTGTCTGTTTGCGTGTTTGTTTCTGTGTTTTGTGGTTTACTGTCCTCTTTGAATGCTACTTTCCCTGTCCGATTTTTTTATATTTCTTAGTGTATGTTTGAGACAATTACAGTAAATTGCCCACTTGCCATTTCACAGTTGATACTTAAACTTTTCATTTCACAATACCGTTAACAGTAACAGTTCTTACAATTCGCAATTTATTCGTCGAAGTTGACAGCTCATTCTTCACATTTAACCCTTGTTGTGTTACAAGGGACAAATAACGTCCCATTATGTGTATACACGATGCAGTGTTGGTGAATGACAGGTCACCGTGACATAACTTGACATGTGAAATTGACATGTTGGTGCAAGTTGGATTTGGGATTACTGTCTGCTGCTGGAGGTTCATGATCAAGGTATTTGTTTTGTCATTAAAATGTGTTTGTTAATAAACAGTACACACCACTTTTAGATCGTACATATTTAGACATTGGCCAGATACAGTGCCTAGAAAAAGTGGTGTATACTGTATAATAGAAAGTTCATAATCACTTTAAGTGTTTTTCCTGTACTCCGATCTTTCCAGTAACCGATCTTTCCAGTAACAGGATGTACAGTAAACTGTAGAACGTTTGGTGGAATAAAACAATTACTAGTAGAAATGCTATCAATATTACCCGCACCCCGCCCCCACCCAAGTACGGTAGATGGTAGATTGCATACCGAAAACAAGGAGGGTTAAGGAAACTAGAAACCCCCTCCACCCCCACCCCTTCCCTCCCACCCGCACCCCTCAGATGCATGAATGTAAATTGTTAGCGTTGTCTCTATATCGTTATGTTATCCCCATTTTCTCGCACATTCGTGAATACATAACCCGATGCAACTACCATTGAAACAATGTAAACTGCCATTGACATTTGACTGAAATCGGTCAGACTCATATTTATGTACAATAAGTAGTGTAATAAGTGAGGGTATAGGCACAGTTTCCCCTCGCAGGGGCATGAGAACAACTGGTGAAATATGCTAGGGGAAGACTCAAGCGTTACTCTCATTTACACCACTAAGATCTAAATGCAAGTCACGCCTAAATCAACACCAACATATTTCAACAGTTTTCTCAAGCACCCCGCTCAGAGGAAACTCGCTTGATACCCTCACTATCTATACTACTAATCAATCCGGTTTTGTCATTTTAATAGCATAACATTAGTCAAAATCAGAAGGAACCGGACAGTAGTCTTCATCATCGCTCTGCATATCTTTTTTTTTACCATGGAGTATTTTACTTGTATGCTAATGTATCTTGTCCATTATCTAGTATGTACCGTTTATCATCATAAGCTGATAAACTTTTTTTATTTATTACATAGCTGCTTATGTTATGCTTTTGTGATCTAATAACTTTCATCTCATGATGAGCTTCTGTTGATGTAAACAAAATCTTTTTGTAATCGTCATGTGCTATCTGTTTTTTAACAACACACTTTTTAACGCCCTTGCATTTTCTTGCGCTAACCTTATTATTTAGCACATACGAATATAGTTTACTTCGCAACCCAACAGATTCAACAATAGGTATTCCACACGTTTCATCTTTCATCTTGCCAATAACTTTTTTATTATCATTAAAATGAAACTGACTTTTTGAATCATAATCACAATTATCAAACAGTTCTTTATCCTTGTAAAAGTCAACAAGATCAAACTGTCTGTCTTTAAATTAGAATAATGATTATGCCGGTGCTATGGGGCGTGGAAGGTGTTGCATCTTATATAACTTCTCATAAATAGTTTAAAAACGAGTATGCTACTGGTTCTCTCTTGTTTGTGTGTGTGGCTTCCACGGGACCCTTTCCAGTTTATATTGACATCCACGCTTAAATTTGTTGTGTGGAAGCTGTAAATATCTCCCCGAAATCAGTAGTATTACTAACTGGTCGCTAAGGATTATCAAGCCCAATCTGCAAGGCTTTAAGGACCTATTTCTCCACCCTAAATGATTATTGAACAAGCACGGAAATCTTACTTATTTATTGTTAACATGCTACATGACCGATAAGTTCATTAAATAAACTGATGACCGAGTAAAGTTTCTCTTTGAAAAGCATTGGTATATTGAACAGTATCTATGGTATAGCAGATATATAATACTTTAAAATTTGATTTTATGACGCCAAAAAAAAAGAAGTTAGTTG